>CM063726.1:13455856-14035393 GCA_032441825.1 Chaetogeoica ovagalla | reverse complement strand
GTTACTGGAAGCAAGAGTAAAATTTCTCAAAGAAAATTCATACGAGGTTTTCCCGATTTTACACTAAGGAAGTGTCCGACACCAATTTTGTCTTTGTAGTGTTACTAAAAGTAAAAGAAAAATTTGCTTGTCAGAAAATTACTTCTGAAGTATTTCTGATTAATCTCTAGGGAAGTATACGACACTAATTTTGTCTTTGTAGAGTTACTGGAAGTAAGAATAAAATTTGCTCGGCAGAAAATTCCAACGGAAGTTTTCCTGATTATTCTCTAGGGAAGCGTTCTACACCAATTTTGTCTTTGTAAAGTTACTGGAAGTAGGAATAAAGTTTATTTGGCAGAAAATTCCTAAGGGGATTTTCCCGATTTTACACTAAGGAAGTGTCCGACACAAATTTTGTCTTTGTAGTGTAACTGAAAGTATGAGAGGAATTTGCCAGATAAAAAATTTCTACGGAAGTTTTCCCGATTATTCACTAGGGAAGCGTTCTTCATCAATTTTGTCATTGGAAAGTTACTGGAAACAAGAAAAATATTTACTCGGCAGAAAATTCCTACGAAGGTTTTCCTGATTTTACACTAGGGAAGCGTTCGACACAAATTTAGTGTTTGTAGTGTTCTTGGAAGTATGATAAAAATTTGCTGGAAACAAGAAAAATATTTACTCGGCAGAAAATTCCTACGAAGGTTTTCCTGATTTTACACTAGGGAAGCGTTCGACACCAATTTTGTCTTTGTAGTGTTACTGAAAGTATGAGAAGAATTTGCCAGAAAAAAAATTTCTACAGAAGTTTTCCCGATTAATCTCTAGGGAAGTATACGACACCAATTTTGTCTTTGTAGAGTTACTGGAAGTAAGAGTAAAATTTCCTCGGGAGAAAATTCATACGGAGGTTTTCCTGATTTTACACTAGGGAAGCGTTCGACACCAATTTTGTCTTTGTAGTGTTACTGAAAGTAATAGAAAATTTGCTTGGTCAGAAAATTACTAAGTTTTCCTGATTATTCTCTAGGGAAGTATTCGACACTAATTTTGTCTTTGTAGAGTTACTGAAAAGTAAGAATAAAATTTTACTCGGCAGAAAATTCCAACGGAAATTTTCCTGATTATTCTCTAGGGAAGCGTTCTACACCAATTTTTTCTTTGTAAAGTTACTGGAAGTAGGAATAAAATTTACTCGGCAGAAAATTCCTAAGGGGATTTTCCCGATTTTACACTAGGGAAGTGTCCGACACTAATTTTGTCTTTGTAGTGTTACTGAAAGTATGAGAGGAATTTGCAAGAAAAAAAATTTCTACAGAAGTTTTCCCGATTAATCTCTATGGAAGTATACGACACCAATTTTGTCTTTGTAGAGTTACTGGAAGTAAGAGTAAAATTTCCTCGGGAGAAAATTCATACGGAGGTTTTCCTGATTTTACACTAGGGAAGCGTTCGACACCAATTTTATCGTTTTGGAGTTACTAAAAGTAAAGAAATATTTGCTTTTTAGAAAATTACCTCTGAAGTATTTCCGATTATTCTCTAGGGAAGTATTCGACACTAATTTTGTCTTTGTAGAGTTACTGGAAGTAAGAATAAAATTTACTCGGCAGAAAAGTCCTACGAAGGTTTTCCTGATTTTACACTAGGGAAGCGTTCGACACCAATTTTGTCTTTGTAGTGTTACTGAAAGTAGGAATAAAGTTTACTCGGAAGAAAATTCCTAAGAAGTTTTCCCTGATTTTCTCTAGGAAGTATCCGACACTAATTTTGACTTTGTACAGTTACTGAAAGTATGAAAATTTGCCAGATAAAAAATTTCCAACGGAAGTTTTCCTGTTTATTCTCTAGGGAAGAGTTCTACACCAATTTTGTCTTTGTAAAGTTACTGGAAGTAGCAATAAAGTTTACTCGGCTGAAAATTCCTACGAAGGTTTTCCTGATTTTACACTAGGGAAGCGTTCGACACCAATTTTGTCTTTGTAGTGTTACTGAAAGTATGAGAAGAATTTGCCAGATAAAAAATTTCTACGAAGTTTTCCTGATTATTCTCTAGGAAGTATACGACACCAATTTTGTCTTTGTAGAGTTACTGGAAGTAAGAGTAAAAAATTTCCTCGGAGAAAATTTATACAGAGGTTTTCCTGATTTTACACTACGGAAGCGTTCGACACCAATTTTATCGTTGTGGAGTTACTAAAAGTAAAAGAAAAACTTGCTTTGTCAGAAAATTACTTCTGAAGTATTTCCGATTATTCTCTAGGGAAGTATTCGACACTAATTTTGTCTTTGTAGAGTTACTGGAAGTAAGAATAAAATTTGCTCGGCAGAAAATTCCAACGGAAGTTTTCCTGATTATTCTCTAGGGAAGCGTTCTACACCAATTTTGTCTTCGTAAAGTTACTGGAAGTAGGAATAAAGTTTATTTGGCAGAAAATTCCTAAGGGGATTTTCTTGATTTTACACTAAGGAAGTGTCCGACACCAATTTTGTCTTTGTAGTGTTACTAAAAGTATGAGAAGAATTTGCCAGACAAAAAATTTCTAGGGAAGTTTTCCCGATAATTCACTAGGGAAGCGTTGTTCACCAATTTTGTCATTGGAAAGTTACTGGAAACAAGAAAAATATTTACTCGGCAGAAAATTTCTTCTGAAGTTTTCCCGATTTTACACTAGGAAGCGTTCGATACCACTTTAGTGTTTGTAGTGTTCTTGGAAGTATGATATAAATTTGCTGGAAACAAGAAAAATATTTACTCGGCAGAAAATTCCTACGAAGGTTTTCCTGATTTTACACTAAGGAAGCGTTCGACACCAATTTTGTCTTTGTAGTGTAACTGAAAGTATGAGAGGAATTTGCCAGAAAAAAAATTTCTAAAGAAGTTTTCCTGATTAATCTCTAGGGAAGTATACGACACCAATTTTGTCTTTGTAGAGTTACTGGAAGTAAGAGTAAAATTTCCTCGGGAGAAAATTCATACGGAGGTTTTCCTGATTTTACACTAGAGAAGCGTTCGACACCAATTTTATCGTTGTGGAGTAAAAAGAAAAATTTGCTTGTCAGAAAATTACTTCTGATGTATTTCCGATTCTTCTCTAGGGAAGTATTCGACACTAATTTTGTCTTTGTAGAGTTACTGGAAGTAAGAATAAAATTTGCTCGGCAGAAAATTCCAACGGAAGTTTTCCTGATTATTCTCTTGGGAAGCGGTCTGCACCAATTTTGTCTTTGTAAAGTTACTGGAAGTAGAAATAAAATTTACTCGGCAGAAAATTCCTAAGGGGATTTTCCCGATTTTACACTAAGGAAGTGTCCGACACTAATTTTGTCTTTGTAGTGTAACTGAAAGTATGAGAGGAATTTGCCAGATAAAAATTTCTACAGAAGTTTTCCTGATTATTCACTAGGAAGCGTTACGACACAATTTTGTCATTGGAAAGTTACTGGAAACAAGAAAAATTTACTCGGCAGAAAATTTCTTCAGGAGTTTTCCTGATTTTACACTAGGAAGCGTTCGACACCAATTTAGTGTTTGTAGTGTTCACTGGAAGTATGATAAAGCTGTAAACAAGAAAAATATTTACTCGGCAGAAAATTCCTACGGGGGTTTCCTGATTTTACACTAGGGAAGCGTTCGACACCAATTGTGTCTTTGTAGTGTTACTGAAAGTATGAGAAGAATTTGCCAGAAAAAAAATTTCTACAGAAGTTTTCCCGATTAATCTCTAGGGAAGTATACGACACCAATTTTGTCTTTGTAGAGTTACTGGAAGTAAGAATAAAATTTGCTCGGCAGAAAATTCATACGGAGGTTTTCCTGATTTTACACTAGGGAAGCGTTCGACACCAATTTTATCGTTGTGGAGTTACTAAGTAAAAGAAAAATTTGCTGGTCAGAAAATACTTTGAAGTTTTCCGATTCTGCTCTAGGAAGTATTCGACACCAATTTTGTCTTTGTAGAGTTACTGAAAGTAAGAATAAAATTTGCACGGCAGAAAAAAATTCCAACGGAAATTTTCCTGATTATTCTCTAGGGAAGCGTTCTACACCAATTTTGTCTTTGTAAAGTTACTGGAAGTAAGAATAATATTTACTCGGCAGAAAATTCCTACAGGGATTTTCCCGATTTTACACTAAGGAAGTGTCCGACACAAATTTTATCTTTGTAGTGTAACTGAAAGTATGAGAGGAATTTGCCGGATAAAAAATTTCTACGGAAGTTTTCCTGATTATTCACTAGTGAAGCGTTCGACCTTCATCAATTTTGTCTTGAAAGTTACTGGAAGTAAGAAAAATATTTACTCAGCAGAAAATTTCTACGGAGTTTTCCTGATTTTACACTAGGGAAGCGTTCGACACCAATTTAGTCTTTGTAGTGTTACTGGAAATATGATAAAATTTGCTGGAAACAAGAAAAATATTTACTCGGCAGAAAATTTCTTACAGGTTTTCCTGATTTTACACTAGGAAGCGTTCGACACAAATTTAGTGTTTGTAGTGTTACTTGGAAGTATGAAAAAATTTGCTGGAAACAAGAAAATACTACGAAGATTCCGAAGGTTTTCCTGATTTTACACTAGGAAGCGTTCGACACCAATTTTGTCTTTGTAGTGTTACTGAAAGTATGAGAAGAATTTGCCAGAAAAAAATTTCTACAGAAATTTTCCTGATTAATCTCTAGGAAGTATACGACACCAATTTTGTCTTTGTAGAGTTACTGGAAGTAAGAGAAAAATTTACCTCGGCAGAAAATTCCTATACGGAGGTTTTCCTGATTTTACACTAGGAAGCGTTCGACACCAATTTTATTGTTGTAGTTACTAAAAGTATGAGAAAATTTGCTTTTAGAAAATTACCTCTGAAGTTTTCCCGATTAATCTCTAGGCAAGTATTCGACACTAATTTTGTCTTTGTAGAGTTACTGGAAGTAAGAATAAAATTTGCTCGGCAGAAAATTCCAACGGAAATTTTCCTGATTATTCTCTAGGGAAGAGTTCTACACCAATTTTGTCTTTGTAAAGTTACTGGAAGTAGGAATAAAATTTACTCGGCAGAAAATTACCTAAGGAATTTTCCTGATTTTACACTAGGAAGCGTCCGACACAAATTTTGTCTTTGTAGTGTAACTGAAAGTATGAGAAAATTTGCCAGATAAAAATTTCTACGGAAGTTTTCCTGATTATTCACTAGGGAAGCGTTCTTTATCAATTTTGTCTTGGAAAGTTACTGGAAACAAGAAAAATATTTACTCGGCAGAAAATTTCTTCGGTAGTTTTCCCGATTTTACACTAGGGAAGCGTTCGACACAAATTTAGTGTTTGTATTGTTCCTGGAAGTATGATAAAATTTGCTGGAAACAAGAAAAATATTTACTCGGCAGAAAATTCCTAAGGGGGTTTTCCTGATTTTACACTAAGGAAGTGTCCGACACAAATTTTGTCTTTGTAGTGTTACTGAAAGTATGAGAGGAAGTTGCCAGATAAAAAATTTCTACGGAAGTTTTCCCGATTAATCTCTAGGGAAGTATACGACACCAATTTTGTCTTTGTAGAGTTACTGGAAGTAAGAATAAAATTTCCTCGGAAGAAAATTCATACGGAGGTTTTCCTGAGTTGTGGAGTTACTAAAAGTAAAAGAAAAAAATTTACTTGTCAGAAAATTCACTGAAGTATTTCCTGATTTTACTCTAGGAAGCGTATTCGACACTAATTTTGTCTTTGTAGAGTTACTGAAAGTAAGAAAATTTGCGGCAGAAAATTCCAACGGAAATTTTCCTGATTATTCTCTAGGGAAGCGTTCTACACACCAATTTTTCTTTGTATAGTTATTGGAAGTATGAATAAAATTTACTCCGCAGAAAATTCCTACGGGGTTTTTCTTGATTTTACACTATGGAAGTGTCCGACACCAATTTTGTCTTTGTAGTGTTACTGAAAGTATGAGAGGAATTTGCCAGATAAAAAATTTCTAGGGAAGTTTTCCGATTTGATTCACTAGGAAGCGTTCGACATCAATTTTGTCATTGGAAAGTTACTGGAAACAAGAAAAAATTTTACTCGGCAGAAAAAATTTCTACGGAGTTTTCCTGATTTTACACTAGGAAGTTCGACACCAATTTAGTGTTTGTAGTGTTCTGGTAGTATGATAAAATTTGCTGGAAACAAGAAAAATATTTACTCGGCAGAAAATTCATACAGAGGTTTTCCTGATTTTACACTAAGGAAGCGTTCGACACCAATTTTGTCTTTGTAGTGTTACTGAAAGTATGAGAAAAATTTGCCAGAAAAATAATTTCTACAGAAGTTTTCCTGATTAATCTCTAGGGAAGTATACGACACTAATTTTGTCTTTGTAGTGTTATGAGTAAAATTTCAGAAAATTCATATGGAGTTTTCCTGATTTTACACTAAGGAAGCGTTCGACACCAATTTTGTCTTTGTAGAGTTACTGAAGTAAGAGTAAAATTTGCTGGCAGAAAATTCATACGGAGGTTTTCCTGATTTTACACTAGGAAGTATTCGACACCAATTTTATCTTTGTGGAGTTACTAAAAGTAAGAGAAAATTTGCACGGCAGAAAATTAACGGAAGTTTTCCGATTATTCTCTAGGGAAGTATTCGACACTAATTTTGTCTTTGTAGAGTTACTGGAAGTAAGAATAAAATTTACTCGGCAGAAAATTCCTACGAAGGTTTTCCTGATTTTACATTAGGGAAACGTTCGACACCAATTTTGTCTTTGTAAAGTTACTGAAGTAGAAAAATTTATTTGGCAGAAAATTTCTAAGTTTTCCTGATTATTACACTAGGAAGTTCCGACATCAAATTTTGTCTTTGTAAAGTTACTGGAAAGTAAAAAATTTGCCAGATAAAAATTTCTACGGAAGTTTTCCTGATTATTCACTAGGAAGCGTTCGACACAATTTTGTCATTGGAAAGTTACTGGAAACAAGAAAAATATTTACTCGGCAGAAAATTTCTTCGGGAGTTTTCCCGATTTTACACTAGGGAAGCGTTCGACACAAATTTAGTGTTTGTAGTGTTCTTGGAAGTATGATAAAAATTTGCTGGAAACAAGAAAAATATTTACTCGGCAGAAAATTCCTACGAAGGTTTTCCTGATTTTACACTAGGGAAGCGTTCGACACCAATTTTGTCTTTGTAGTGTTACTGAAAGTATGAGAAGAATTTGCCAGAAAAAAAATTTCTACAGAAATTTTCCCGATTAATCTCTAGGGAAGTATACGACACCAATTTTGTCTTTGTAGAGTTACTGGAAGTAAGAGTAAAATTTCCTCGGGAGAAAATTCATACGGAGGTTTTCCTGATTTTACACTAGGGAAGCGTTCGACACCAATTTTATCGTTGTGGAGTTACTAAAAGTAAAAGAAAAATTTGCTTTTTAGAAAATTACCTCTGAAGTATTTCCGATTATTCTCTAGGGAAGTATTCGACACTAATATTGTCTTTGTAGAGTTACTGGAAGTAAGAATAAAATTTGCTCGGCAGAAAATTCCAACGGAAGGTTTCCTGTTTATTCTCTAGGGAAGAGTTCTACACCAATTTTGTCTTTGTAAAGTTACTGGAAGTAGGAATAAAGTTTACTCGGCAGAATATACCTAAGGGGATTTTCCCGATTTTACACTAAGGAAGTGTCCGACACAAATTTTGTCTTTGTAGTGTAACTGAAAGTATGAGAGGAATTTGCCAGATAAAAAATTTCTAAGGAAGTTTTCCGATTATTCACTAGGGAATACGACATCAATTTTGTCTTTGGAAAGTTACTGGAAACAAGAAAAATTTACTCGGCAGAAAATTTCTTCGGGAGTTTTTCCTGATTTTACACTAAGGAAGCGTTCGACACAAATTTAGTGTTTGTAGTGTTCTTGGAAGTATGATAAAAATTTGCTGGAAACAAGAAAAATATTTACTCGGCAGAAAATTCCTACGAAGGTTTTCCTGATTTTACACTAGGGAAGCGTTCGACACCAATTTTGTCTTTGTAGTGTTACTGAAAGTATGAGAAGAATTTGCCAGAAAAAAAATTTCTACAGAAGTTTTCCCGATTAATCTCTATGGAAGTATACGACACCAATTTTGTCTTTGTAGAGTTACTGGAAGTAAGAGTAAAATTTCCTCGGCAGAAAATTCATACGGAGGTTTTCCTGATTTTACACTAAGGAAGCGTTCGACACCAATTTTATCGTTGTGGAGTTACTAAAAGTAAAAGAAAAATTTGCTTGTCAGAAAATTACTTCTGAAGTATTTCCGATTATTCTCTAGGGAAGTATTCGACACTAATTTTGTCTTTGTAGAGTTACTGGATGTAAGAATAAAATTTGCTCGGCAGAAAATTCCAACGGAAGTTTTCCTGATTATTCTCTAGGGAAGCGTTCTACACCAATTTTGTCTTTGTAAAGTTACTGGAAGTAGGAATAAAGTTTATTTGGCAGAAAATTCCTAAGGGGATTTTCCCGATTTTACACTAAGGAAGTGTCCGACACAAATTTTGTCTTTGTAGTGTAACTGAAAGTATGAGAGGAATTTGCCAGATAAAAAATTTCTACGGAAGTTTTCCCGATTATTCACTAGGGAAGCGTTCTTCATCAATTTTGTCATTGGAAAGTTACTGGAAACAAGAAAAATATTTACTCGGCAGAAAATTTCTTCGGGAGTTTTCCCGATTTTACACTAGGGAAGCGTTCGACACAAATTTAGTGTTTGTAGTGTTCATGGAAGTATGATAAAAATTTGCTGGAAACAAGAAAAATATTTACTCGGCAGAAAATTCCTACGAAGGTTTTCCTGATTTTACACTAGGGAAGCGTTCGACACCAATTTTGTCTTTGTAGTGTTACTGAAAGTATGAGAAGAATTTGCCAGAAAAAAAATTTCTACAGAAGTTTTCCCGATTAATCTCTATGGAAGTATACGACACCAATTTTGTCTTTGTAGAGTTACTGGAAGTAAGAGTAAAATTTCCTCGGGAGAAAATTCATACGGAGGTTTTCCTGATTTTACACTAAGGAAGCGTTCGACACCAATTTTATCGTTGTGGAGTTACTAAAACTAAAAGAAAAATTTGCTGGTCAGAAAATTACTTCTGAAGTATTTCCGATTCTGCTCTAGGGAAGTATTCGACACTAATTTTGTCTTTGTAGAGTTACTAGAAGTAAGAATAAAATTTGCACGGCAGAAAATTCCAACGGAAATTTTCCTGATTATTCTCTAGGGAAGCGTTCTACACCAATTTTTTCTTTGTAAAGTTACTGGAAGTAGGAATAAAGTTTACTCGGCAGAAAATTCCTAAGGGGATTTTCCCGATTTTACACTAAGGAAGTGTCCGACACAAATTTTGTCTTTGTAGTGTAACTTAAAGTATGAGAGGAATTTGCCAGATAAAAAATTTCTACGGAAGTTTTCCCGATTATTCACTAGTGAAGCGTTCTTCATCAATTTTGTCATTGGAAAGTTACTGGAAACAAGAAAAATATTTACTCGGCAGAAAATTCCTACGAAGGTTTTCCTGATTTTACACTAGGGAAGCGTTCGACACAAATTTAGTGTTTGTAGTGTTCTTGGAAGTATGATAAAAATTTGCTGGAAACAAGAAAAATATTTACTCGGCAGAAAATTTCTTCGGGAGTTTTCCTGATTTTACACTAGGGAAGCGTTCGACACAAATTTAGTGTTTGTAGTGTTCTTGGATGTATGATAAAAATTTGCTGGAAACAAGAAAAATATTTACTCGGCAGAAAATTCCTACGAAGGTTTTCCTGATTTTACACTAGGGAAGCGTTCGACACCAATTTTGTCTTTGTAGTGTTACTGAAAGTATGAGAAGAATTTGCCAGAAAAAAAATTTCTACAGAAATTTTCCCGATTAATCTCTAGGGAAGTATACGACACCAATTTTGTCTTTGTAGAGTTACTGGAAGTAAGAGTAAAATTTCCTCGGGAGAAAATTCATACGGAGGTTTTCCTGATTTTACACTAGGGAAGCGTTCGACACCAATTTTATCGTTGTGGAGTTACTAAAAGTAAAAGAAAAATTTGCTTTTTAGAAAATTACCTCTGAAGTATTTCCGATTATTCTCTAGGGAAGTATTCGACACTAATATTGTCTTTGTAGAGTTACTGGAAGTAAGAATAAAATTTGCTCGGCAGAAAATTCCAACGGAAGTTTTCCTGATTATTCTCTAGGGAAGCGTTCTACACCAATTTTGTCTTTGTAAAGTTACTGGAAGTAGGAATAAAGTTTACTCGGCAGAATATACCTAAGGGGAATTTCCCGATTTTACACTAAGGAAGTGTCCGACACAAATTTTGTCTTTGTAGTGTAACTGAAAGTATGAGAGGAATTTGCCAGATAAAAAATTTCTACGGAAGTTTTCCGATTATTCACTAGGGAAGCGGTCTTCATCAATTTTGTCATTGGAAAGTTACTGGAAACAAGAAAAATATTTACTCGGCAGAAAATTTCTTCGGGAGTTTTCCCGATTTTACACTAGGGAAGCGTTCGACACCAATTTAGTGTTTGTAGTGTTCTTGGAAGTATGATAAAAATTTGCTGGAAAAAAGAAAAATATTTACTCGGCAGAAAATTCCTACGGGGGTTTTCCTGATTTTACACTAGGGAAGCGTTCGACACCAATTTTGTCTTTGTAGTGTTACTGAAAGTATGAGAAGAATTTGCCAGAAAAAAAATTTCTACAGAAGTTTTCCCGATTAATCTCTATGGAAGTATACGACACCAATTTTGTCTTTGTAGAGTTACTGGAAGTAAGAGTAAAATTTCCTCGGAAGAAAATTCATACGGAGGTTTTCCTGATTTTACACTAAGGAAGCGTTCGACACCAATTTTATCGTTGTGGAGTTACTAAAACTAAAAGAAAAATTTGCTGGTCAGAAAATTACTTCTGAAGTATTTCCGATTCTGCTCTAGGGAAGTATTCGACACTAATTTTCTTTGTAGAGTTACTAGAAGTAAGAATAAAATTTGCACGGCAGAAAATTCCAACGGAAATTTTCCTGATTATTCTCTAGGGAAGCGTTCTACACCAATTTTTTCTTTGTAATGTTACTGGAAGTAGGAATAAAGTTTACTCGGCAGAAAATTCCAACGGAAATTTTCCTGATTATTCACTAGGGAAGCGTTCTACACCAATTTTGTCTTTGTAGAGTTAACTAAAGTAGAGAATAAAATTTATTTTGGCAGAAAATTCTACAAGTTTTTCCTGATTATTCACTAGTGAAGCGTTCCGACATCAATTTTGTCTTTGTAAAGTGTACTGAAAGTATGAAAATATTTACTCCAGATCAGAAAATTTCTACGGAAGTTTTCCCGTTTATTCACTAGGGAAGCGTTCTTCATTTAATTTTGTCATTGGAAAGTTACTGGAAAAAGAAGAAAATATTTACTCGGCAGAAAATTTCTTCGGAGTTTTCCAGATTTTACACTAGGGATGCGTTCGACACCAGTTTAGTGTTTGTAGTGTTCTTGGATGTATGATAAAAATTTGCTGGAAACAAGAAAAATATTTACTCGGCAGAAAATTCCTACGAAGGTTTTCCTGATTTTACACTAGGGAAGCGTTCGACACCAATTTTGTCTTTGTAGTGTTACTGAAAGTATGAGAAGAATTTGCCAGAAAAAAAATTTCTACAGAAATTTTCCCGATTAATCTCTAGGGAAGTATACGACACCAATTTTGTCTTTGTAGAGTTACTGGAAGTAAGAGTAAAATTTCCTCGGGAGAAAATTCATACGGAGGTTTTCCTGATTTTACACTAGGGAAGCGTTCGACACCAATTTTATCGTTGTGGAGTTACTAAAAGTAAAAGAAAAATTTGCTTTTTAGAAAATTACCTCTGAAGTATTTCCGATTATTCTCTAGGGAAGTATTCGACACTAATATTGTCTTTGTAGAGTTACTGGAAGTAAGAATAAAATTTGCTCGGCAGAAAATTCCAACGGAAGTTTTCCTGTTTATTCTCTAGGGAAGAGTTCTACACCAATTTTGTCTTTGTAAAATTACTGGAAGTAGGAATAAAGTTTATTTGGCAGAAAATTCCTAAGGGGATTTCCCGATTTTACACTAAGGAAGTGTCCGACACAAATTTTGTCTTTGTAGTGTAACTGAAAGTATAAGAGGAATTTGCCAGATAAAAAATTTCTACGGATGTTTTCCTGATTATTCACTAGGGAAGCGTTCTTCATCAATTTTGTCATTGGAAAGTTACTGGAAACAAGAAAAATATTTACTCGGCAGAAAATTTCTTCGGGAGTTTTCCCGATTTTACACTAGGGAAGCGTTCGACACAAATTTAGTGTTTGTAGTGTTCATGGAAGTATGATAAAAATTTGCTGGAAACAAGAAAAATATTTACTCGGCAGAAAATTCCTACGAAGGTTTTCCTGATTTTACACTAGGGAAGCGTTCGACACCAATTTTGTCTTTGTAGTGTTACTGAAAGTATGAGAAGAATTTGCCAGAAAAAAAATTTCTACAGAAGTTTTCCCGATTAATCTCTATGGAAGTATACGACACCAATTTTGTCTTTGTAGAGTTACTGGAAGTAAGAGTAAAATTTCCTCGGAAGAAAATTCATACGGAGGTTTTCCTGATTTTACACTAAGGAAGCGTTCGACACCAATTTTATCGTTGTGGAGTTACTAAAAGTAAAAGAAAAATTTGCTGGTCAGAAAATTACTTCTGAAGAATTTCCGATTATGCTCTAGGGAAGTATTCGACACTAATTTTGTCTTTGTAGAGTTACAAGAAGTAAGAATAAAATTTGCACGGCAGAAAATTCCAACGGAAATTTTCCTGATTATTCTCTAGGGAAGCGTTCTACACCAATTTTTTCTTTGTAAAGTTACTGGAAGTAGGAATAAAGTTTACTCGGCAGAAAATTCCTAAGGGGATTTTCCCGATTTTACACTAAGGAAGTGTCCGACACAAATTTTGTCTTTGTAGTGTAACTTAAAGTATGAGAGGAATTTGCCAGATAAAAAATTTCTACGGAAGTTTTCCCGATTATTCACTAGGGAAGCGTTCTTCATCAATTTTGTCATTGGAAAGTTACTGGAAACAAGAAAAATATTTACTCGGCAGAAAATTTCTTCGGGAGTTTTCCCGATTTTACACTAGGGAAGCGTTCGACACAAATTTAGTGTTTGTAGTGTTCTTGGAAGTATGATAAAAATTTGCTGGAAACAAGAAAAATATTTACTCGGCAGAAAATTTCTTCGGGAGTTTTCCTGATTTTACACTAGGGAAGCGTTCGACACAAATTTAGTGTTTGTAGTGTTCTTGGATGTATGATAAAAATTTGCTGGAAACAAGAAAAATATTTACTCGGCAGAAAATTCCTACGAAGGTTTTCCTGATTTTACACTAGGGAAGCGTTCGACACCAATTTTGTCTTTGTAGTGTTACTGAAAGTATGAGAAGAATTTGCCAGAAAAAAAATTTCTACAGAAGTTTTCCCGATTAATCTCTAGGGAAGTATACGACACCAATTTTGTCTTTGTAGAGTTACTGGAAGTAAGAGAAAAAATTCCTCGGTATAAAATTTCTACGGATGTTTTCCTGATTTTACACTAGGAAGCGTTCGACACCAATTTTATCTTGTGGAGTTACTAAGAAAAAGAAAAATTTGCCAGAAAATTACCTCTGAAGTATTTCCGATTATTCTCTAGGGAAGTATTCGACACTAATATTGTCTTTGTAGAGTTACTGGAAGTAAGAATAAAATTTGCTCGGCAGAAAATTCCAACGGAAGGTTTCCTGTTTATTCTCTAGGGATGAGTTCTACACCAATTTTGTCTTTGTAAAGTTACTGGAAGTAGGAATAAAGTTTACTCGGCAGAATATACCTAAGGGGAATTTCCCGATTTTACACTAAGGAAGTGTCCGACACAAATTTTGTCTTTGTAGTGTAACTGAAAGTATGAGAGGAAATTGCCAGATAAAAAATTTCTACGGAAGTTTTCCGATTATTCACTAGGGAAGCGGTCTTCATCAATTTTGTCATTGGAAAGTTACTGGAAACAAGAAAAATATTTACTCGGCAGAAAATTTCTTCGGGAGTTTTCCCGATTTTACACTAGGGAAGCGTTCGACACAAATTTAGTGTTTGTATTGTTCATGGAAGTATGATAAAAATTTGCTGGAAACAAGAAAAATATTTACTCGGCAGAAAATTCCTACGATGGTTTTCCTGATTTTACACTAGGGAAGCGTTCTACACCAGTTTTGTCTTTGTAGTGTTACTGAAAGTATGAGAAGAATTTGCCAGAAAAAAAATTTCTACAGAAGTTTTCCCGATTAATCTCTATGGAAGTATACGACACCAATTTTGTCTTTGTAGAGTTACTGGAAGTAAGAGTAAAATTTCCTCGGGAAAAAATTCATACGGAGGTTTTCCTGATTTTACACTAGGGAAGCGTTCGACACCAATTTTGTCGTTGTGGAGTTACTAAAAGTAAAAGAAAAATTTGCTGGTCAGAAAATTACTTCTGAAGAATTTCCGATTATGCTCTAGGGAAGTATTCGACACTAATTTTGTCTTTGTAGAGTTACAAGAAGTAAGAATAAAATTTGCACGGCAGAAAATTCCAACGGAAATTTTCCTGATTATTCTCTAAGGAAGCGTTCTACACCAATTTTTTCTTTGTAAAGTTACTGGAAGTAGGAATAAAATTTACTCGGCAGAAAATTCCTAAGGGGATTTTCCCGATTTTACACTAGGGAAGTGTCCGACACTAATTTTGTCTTTGTAGTGTTACTGAAAGTATGAGAGGAATTTGCAAGAAAAAAAATTTCTACAGAAGTTTTCCCAAATAATCTCTATGGAAGTATACGACACCAATTTTGTCTTTGTAGAGTTACTGGAAGTAAGAGTTAAATTTCCTCGGGAGAAAATTCATACGGAGGTTTTCTTGATTTTACACTAGGGAAGCGTTCGACACCAATTTTATCGTTGTGGAGTTACTAAAAGTAAAAGAAAAATTTGCTTTTTAGAAAATTACTTCTGAAGTATTTCCGATTATTCTCTAGGGAAGTATTCGACACTAATTTTGTCTTTGTAGAGTTACTGGAAGTAAGAATAAAATTTGCTCGGCAGAAAATTCCAACGGAAGTTTTCCTGTTTATTCTCTAAAGAAGAGTTCTACACCAATTTTGTCTTTGTAAAGTTACTGGAAGTAGGAATAAAATTTACTCGGCAGAAAATTCCTAAGAGGATTTTCCCGATTTTACACTCAGGAAGTGTCCGACACTAATTTTGTCTTTGTAGTGTAACTGAAAGTATGAGAGGAATTTGCCAGATAAAAAATTTCTACGGAAGTTTTCCCGATTATTCACTAGGAAAGCGTTCTTCATCAATTTTGTCATTGGAAAGTTACTGGAAACAAGAAAAATATTTACTCGGCAGAAAATTCCTACGAAGGTTTTCCTGATTTTACACTAGGGAAGCGTTCGACACCAATTTAGTGTTTGTAGTGTTATTGGAAGTATGATAAAAATTTGCTGGAAACAAGAAGAATATTTACTCGGCAGAAAATTCCTACCAAGGTTTTCCTGATTTTACACTAGGGAAGCGTTCGACACCAATTTTGTCTTTTAGTGTTACTGAAAGTATGAGAGGAATTTGCCAGAAAATAAATTTCTACTGAAGTTTTCCCGATTAATCTCTAGCGAAGTATACGACACCAATTATTTCTTTGTAGAGTTACTGGAAATAAGGGTAAAATTTCCTCGGGAGAAAATTCATACGGAGGTTTTCCTGATTTTACACTAGGGAAGCGTTCGACACCAATTTTATCGTTGTGGAGTTACTAAAAGTAAAAGAAAAATTTGCTTGGCAGAAAAATTACCTCTGAAGTATTTCCGATTATTCTCTAGGAAGTATTCGACACCAATTTTGTCTTTGTAAAGTTACTGAAGTAAAATAAAATTTGCTCGGCAGAAAATTCCAACGGAAGTTTTCCTGATTATTCTCTAGGGAAGCGTTCTACACCAATTTTGTCTTTGTAAAGTTACTGGAAGTAGGAATAAAATTTACTCGGCAGAAAATTCCTAAGGGGATTTTCCCGATTTTACACTAAGGAAGTGTCCGACACTAATTTTGTCTTTGTAGTGTAACTGAAAGTATGAGAGGAATTTGCCAGATAAAAAATTTCTACGGAAGTTTTCCCGATTATTCACTAGGGAAGCGTTCTTCATCAATTTTGTCATTGGAAAGTTACTGGAAACAAGAAAAATATTTACTCGGCAGAAAATTCCTACGGGGTTTATCCCGATTTTACACTAGGGAAGCGTTCGACACAAATTTAGTGTTTGTAGTGTTCATGGAAGTATGATAAAAATTTGCTGGAAACAAGAAAAATATTTACTCGGCAGAAAATTCCTACGAAGGTTTTCCTGATTTTACACTAGGGAAACGTTCGACACCAATTTTGTCTTTGTAGTGTTACTGAAAGTATGAGAAGAATTTGCCAGAAAAAAAATTTCTACAGAAGTTTTCCCGATTAATCTCTATGGAAGTATACGACACCAATTTTGTCTTTGTAGAGTTACTGGAAGTAAGAGTAAAATTTCCTCGGAAGAAAATTCATACGGAGGTTTTCCTGATTTTACACTAAGGAAGCGTTCGACACCAATTTTATCGTTGTGGAGTTACTAAAAGTAAAAGAAAAATTTGCTTGTCAGAAAATTACTTCTGAAGTATTTCCGATTATTCTCTAGGGAAGTATTCGACACTAATTTTGTCTTTGTAGAGTTACTGAATTAAGAATAAAATTTGCTCGGCAGAAAATTCCAACGGAAAGTTTTCCTGATTATTCTCTAGGGAAGCGTTCTACACCAATTTTGTCTTTGTAAAGTTACTGGAAGTATGAATAAAGTTTATTTGGCAGAAAATTCCTAAGGGGATTTTCTCGATTTTACACTAAGGAAGTGTCCGACACAAATTTTGTCTTTGTAGTGTAACTTAAAGTATGAGAGGAATTTGCCAGATAAAAAATTTCTACGGAAGTTTTCCCGATTGTTCACTAGGGAAGCGTTCATCAATTTTGTCATTGGAAAGTTACTGGAAACAAGAAAAATATTTACTCGGCAGAAAATTTCTTCGGGAGTTTTCCCGATTTTACACTAGGGAAGCGTCCGACACTAATTTTGTCTTTGT
Organism: Chaetogeoica ovagalla; assembly: GCA_032441825.1. Taxonomy (NCBI): domain Eukaryota; kingdom Metazoa; phylum Arthropoda; class Insecta; order Hemiptera; family Aphididae; genus Chaetogeoica; species Chaetogeoica ovagalla. Next base: position 14,018,218 of record CM063726.1, on the reverse strand, counting down.
AGTGTTACTGAAAGTATGAGAGGAATTTGCAAGAAAAAAAATTTCTACAGAAGTTTTCCCGATTTTACATCTCGGGAAGTATACGACACCAATTTTGTCTTTGTAGAGTTACTGGAAATAAGAGTTAAATATCCTCGGGAGAAAATTCATACGGAGGTTTTCCTGATTTTACACTAGGGAAGCGTTCGACACCAATTTTATCGTTGTGGAGTTACTAAAAGTAAAAGAAAAATTTGCTTTTTAGAAAATTACTTCTGAAGTATTTCCGATTATTCTCTAGGGAAGTATTCGACACTAATTTTGTCTTTGTAAAGTTACTGGAAGTAAGAATAAAATTTGCTCGGCAGAAAATTCCAACGGAAGTTTTCCTGTTTATTCTCTAAAGAAGAGTTCTACACCAATTTTGTCTTTGTAAAGTTATGAGAAAAATTTAGAAAACATTTTCCCGATTAATCTCTAGGAAGTATCGACACCAATTTTGTCTTTGTAGAGTTACTGAAGTAAGAATAAAATTTGCTCGGCAGAAAATTCCAACGGAAGTTTTCCTGTTTATTCTCTAAAGAAGAGTTCTACACCAATTTTGTCTTTGTAAAGTTACTGGAAGTAGGAATAAAGTTTATTTGGCAGAAAATTCCTAAGAGGATTTTCCCGATTTTACACTAAGGAAGTGTCCGACACAAATTTTGTCTTTGTAGTGTAACTGAAAGTATGAGAGGAATTTGCCAGATAAAAAATTTCTACGGAAGTTTTCCCGATTATTCACTAGGGAAGCGTTCGACACCAATTTAGTGTTTGTAGTGTTACTGAATGTAATGAGAAGAATTTGATAGAAAAAAAAATTCTACAGAAGTTTACCCGATTAATTTCGATTAATACCACGCTGAACGCCGCAGTGGAAAATAATTTTAATGACAACGGGTCAGTTTTCGACGTCAACCCCTTGTAGACTCAACACCAACGTGACAAACGGCGAGAAATATTCTCGGCAACTACGAACGCAGCAGCTGGTATACGAGCATATAGGTAATGACTACGGGTAAATTTTAGATGACTGCCCCGTGTGCGGCCAACGCATGAACGGTATACGGCGACTACTCGTACGTCGTTTTCCACGACGTTGTCGAAAGCCAGAACGTGATCGGATCCGGACGGAAGACGGCGCGTGAACGGTCATGGCTGAACACCGTTCGCGTGGAACTAGTCAATCGTCGGGCGGGAACAGCGTTTCGATAGTCGTACACCCGTGCGATTTCGCGGTCTGAAGATGGAACTGAAATTTCGCTGGAAACAATGCGCGCTAGACCGATCGGCAGAATTCCGACCTTCGATTTTCAATGCGGCTGAACAACAGGACGTAGTCGCCGCGCACGCTAATTTTCGTACGTCGCCGCTGTCGATTACGAATATCGGAGTAATCGGCTGAAACCAGATGACTAAATCGACGCATTTCGATCGACGTCGACCTATCTATGAACCGGCGTACCGGCTGAACCCCGCGTGGAACTAGTGATCCGGACGAAGCGTACCGACGCTTTTCGATCGTCGTCGCCCGTGTCGAGTCAACACCAATGCGGTCAAACCGGCGTACCAGCTGAACACCGTTCCGCGTGAAACTAGTGATCGGACGGAGCGCGTTCGGAACGCCGACGCAGCCGTCGCTGTCGATGATGCTTTCAATGCGGTCGATGAACCGGCGTACCGGCTGAACACCGTTCCGCGAAACTAGCTGCGCCGTTCCGCGGCCGTGGAACGGCTACCGACGCTTTTCGATCGTCGTCGCCCGTGTCGATGATGCTTTCAATGCGGTCGTTGAACCGGCGTACCGGCTGAACACCGTTCCGCGTGAAACTAGTGATCCGGACGGAGCGCGGCCCGTGGAACGGCTACCGACGCTTTTCGATCGTCGTCGCCCGTGTCGATGATGCTTTCAATGCGGTCGTTGAACCGGCGTACCGGCTGAACACCGTTCCGCGTGAAACTAGTGATCCGGACGGAGCGCGGCCCGTGGAACGGCTACCGACGCTTTTCGATCGTCGTCGCCCGTGTCGATGATGCTTTCAATGCGGTCGTTGAACCGGCGTACCGGCTGAACACCGTTCCGCGTGAAACTAGTGATCCGGACGGAGCGCGGCCCGTGGAACGGCTACCGACGCTTTTCGATCGTCGTCGCCCGTGTCGATGATGCTTTCAATGCGGTCGATGAACCGGCGTACCGGCTGAACACCGTTCCGCGGGAAACTAGTGATCCGGACGGAGCGCGGCCCGTGGAACGGCTACCAACGCTTTTCGATCGTCGTCGCCCGTGTCGATGATGCTTTTAATGCGGTCGCTGAACCGGCGTACCGGCTGAACACCTGTCCGCGTAAAACTACTCAGCGGCCGGGGTCTCACTACAGACCGACCGTCTGTATATTCATTCGTATTCTAGCCTTCTAACGAACAAAAAAAAGTGGAAATTTAAACCTCGTAAACGTTGCAGCGGGAATATAATATTAGTGACTACGGGTAAATTTTCGAAGACGGCCCGTGTGCGGCTAACGCAAACACGGTAAACGGCGACTACTCGTATGTTATTCCACATCGTTGCAGCCACCGAACGTGATCGGATCCGGACGGAGGACGGCGCGTTGAACGGTCGTTATTGCGGCACACATCGTCGGGTGGGCAGCTTATAGCAATACACCCGTGCGACGACGCGGGACTCTAAGAGTCACTGGAACTTTGCCATCTGCGCGCTAGACCGATCGTACACCGACCTTGTCGCTTCTGCAGAACGTGTGCGCCGCGCACAATATATTTTTGTACGCGACGCCTTTTTTACGAATATACCGAGTAGTAAAGCCAGATGACAAACATTGAATAATTAAGACGACTCGACCTATCTATCGACGCTGAACGCCGCAGTGGGAAAATAATTTTAATGACCACGGGTCAGTTTTCGACGTCGGCACATCGTAGAGTCAACACCAACGGGACAAACGGCGAGAAATATTCTCGGCAACTACGAACGCCGCAGCCGGTTTACGAGTATAATAGTAATGACTACGGATAAATTTTAGATGACGGCCGCGTATGCGGCCAACGAACACGGTATACGGCTACTACCCGTATGACGTTCAGCGACGACGTAGCCACCGAACGTGTTCGGATCCGGACAAGACGCGGCCCGATGACCGGCTACCGACGAATTTCGATAGTCGTCGCCTGTGTCGATGATGCTTTCAATGCGGTCGTTGAACCGGCTTACCGGCAGAACACCGTTCCGCGTGAAACTAGTGATCCGGACGGAACGCGGCCCGTGGAACGGCTACTGACGCTTTTCGATCGTCGTCGCCCGTGTCGATGATGCTTTCAATGCGGTCTTTGAACCGGCGTACCGGCTGAACACCGGTCCGCGTGAAACTAGTAAGCGGCCGCGGTCGCACTACAGATCGACCGTCTGTATATTCATTCGTATTCTAGCCTTCTAACGAACAAAAAAAAGTGGAAATTTAAACCTCGTAAACGTTGCAGCGAGAATATAATGTTAGTGACTACGGGTAAATTTTCGAAGACGGCCCGTGTGCAGCCAACGCAAACACGGTAAACGGCGACTACTCGTATATTATTCCACGTCGTTGCAGCCACCGAACGTGATCGGATCCGGACGGAGGACGGCGTTTTGAACGGTCGTTATTGCGGCACACATCGTCGGGCGGGCAGCTTATAGCAATACACCCGTGCGACGACGCGGGACTCTAAGAGTCACTGGAACTTTGCCATCTGCGCGCTAGACCGATCGTACACCGACCTTGTCGCTTCTGCAGAACATGTGCGCCGCGCACAATATATTTTTGTACGCGACGCCTTTTTACGAATATACGGAGTAGTAAAGCCAGATGACAAACATTGAATAATTAAGACGACTCGACCTATCTATCGACGCTGAACGCCGCAGTGGGGAAATAATTTTAATGACAACGGGTCAGTTTTCGACGTCGGCACCTCGTAGAGTCAACACCAACGGGAAAACGGCGAGAAATATTCTCGGCAACTACGAACGCCGCAGCCGGTTTACGAGTATAATAGTAATGACTACGGGTAAATTTCAGATGACTGCCCCGTGTGCGGCTAACGCAAACACGGTATACGGCGACTACTCGTACGTCGTTCAGCGTCGTCGTAGCCACCGACCGTGTTCGGATCCGGACGGAGCACGACCCGTGGGACGGCTACCGACTCTCGTTTCGATCGTCGTCGCCCGTGTCGATGATGCATTCAATGCGGTCGTTGGCCCGGCGTACCGGCTGAACACCGGTCCCCGTGACACTCGTCAGCGGCCGCGCTACAGACCAGCGGTCTGTATATTCATTCGTGTTCTAGCCTTCTAACGAACAAAAAAAGTTGCGTTTTTATATTTTAATTAATATACTCATATTTAAATGTTATATACGTTTACGTAATATATATATAAATATATAAATATATATATATCTATAATATAAAAATGAATCGCAAAATGTGTTGATAAGCGCATAACTCAACAACGCCTGGACCAATTTGGCCAAATCTTTTTTTCAAATGTTCGTTGAAGTTCAAGGATGGTTTTTACGGCGAGAAAAATTAGAATTATTGCTGGAAAAACCCTAAAAATAGCCCTTTTCTTTTTCCCATACAAATGATTTGTAACTAAAACGTAGTCAATTTGAGCTTTATTGCTATGGTTACAAAAATCGCGTTACCAACAGTGTTTTAATATTTTTAAATAAATAAAACAATTCGTACGGCTTAAAAGGATTTGACTTCAAGTCATATCAAATTTAAAAAAAAAAGTTGTCTGTTACCTAATCTACTGAGTTTGCTTTTGTCAACTGTTACACGAAACAAATTCGTATATCGTGTTTTGTGCAGAGTGTTTAGTTAGTTAGTGTTTGTTTAGTTCGTGATTAGTGTAAAAATAATTTATATTTGATATGCCTCCTATAAGACGAAGCAATTTAGGTAGAAGAACCAGAAATGCTACAAACCAAGCTAATTACCGATCTAATCGTACTGCACAAGAACGTGACGACGGAAATGAACGTGAAAGAATTCGGATATCACAAACGCGTGAAGCGCGAGCGCGACATTCAACTAATAATCGCGCAAGTTTGAATCGAGCTGCTTTCAGTTACGATGTGTCAATTGACTACAGTAACTACCAATGTGTTGTTATTGGTTCTATGAACTCGGTTTGCTCACACTGTAAGGCATTAAAATACAAAAACGAAGCCAATGGATTGTGTTGCGCAAATGGTAAAGTGACATTGATACCATTGGATCCACCACCAGAACCATTGTACTCATTGGTTTCAGGAATAGGAACAGATTCTATACACTTTTTGACAAATATCCAACAATATAACAATTGCTTTCAAATGACTTCATTTGGGGCAACAAATGTAGTTCGGGAAAATTTTATGCCAACTTTCAAGGTATGTATTATAGCAGTTACTCATAATTATTTTAGCGAACAAAATTTTCTGTCACCAAAGTTAAGATGTGTCACTAATCTTCAATTTCTTAATCATTACGAAATATATCACTTATATTATAAGTTATTATCACTTATATTATTATTATCATATTATATGGTGTTTCAGTTTCAGTGACACTTTTATTATATTTTATATTTGATAGATATTAGTTAAAACTAAATATATACTTTTAATCAAATATTATTTAAGTTTGATCACCGACAATCCATTAATTTATACCACACCATAATATTTTTTTTTACAGATACAAGGGCAAATATATCACAGAGCAGGTTCACTGTTACCAGTGTCAGATAGCGACAACAAATTCCTGCAAATTTATTTTATGGGCAATTCACCACAAGAAATTGATCTGCGTTGTGCACATAACAATTTAGTAAAGAGGTCTATTGTAGAACAATTACAAACTTTATTTCATCAACACAATCAATTGATTATATTGTTTAAAACTGCCCTGGATCTGATGCCATCCGATAATCACAAAATTGTAATCAGAGCTGATAAAACACCTGCAGGTCAACATACAAGACGTTTTAATGCACCAACTATTGATGAAGTTGCTATCGTTGTAGTTGGAGAAAACTTGGAATCCCGTGATATTGTTTTACATCGTCAGAATGATCAATTACAACGTATAAAGGAAACACACCGCTCATATGATGCACTGCAATATCCCATTATATTTTGGCAAGGTGAAGATGGCTACGATTTCTCAATAAAAATGATAAATCCCATTACAGGTAACTAAAATATTAGTTTAGCTATGGCGATAATATCTCAGTCATTATATTATGTATTTTAATTTTATATTTGAATGTTATTAAAACAAAATCTATTTACAGGTTCTGAAACCAACAAAAAAGTCAGTTCAATGAACTATTATTCATACCGCCTAATGATTCGGGAAAATGAAGATAATCACATATTGAAATGTCGGCGATTATATCACAAATATGGTGTTGACATGTATGTTAAAATTGAAACGGAGAGATTAACATTCATCAGGTTGAATCAAACCAAACTCCGATCTGAAGAGTATATTCACCTTCGAGATGCGATTAATACTGATGGAAATGCACAGAATGTCGGTCGGATGACTATTCTTCCAGCAACATACATCGGAAGCCCTCGGCATATGCACGAATATGCTCAAGATGCCATGTCGTATGTTCGTCATTATGGTACAGCAGATTTGTTCATCACATTTACATGCAATCCGCAATGGATAGAAATCAAGCAGGAGTTATTCTCTGGGCAATCACCCATTGATCGTCATGATATTACAGCCAGAGTCTTTAGACAAAAGTTGAAATCTTTAATGGATTTCATCGTAAAACATAATGTGTTTGGTGAGACACGCTGCTGGATGTATTCTGTGGAGTGGCAGAAACGAGGATTGCCACATGCACACATTTTGATTTGGTTGGTTGAAAAGATAAGGCCAAATGAAGTTGATGCAGTGATATCAGCTGAAATCCCTAATGTACAAGTAGATCCTGGATTGCATGAGGTAGTTATCAAAAACATGATACATGGTCCCTGTGGAACTCTTAATCAATATTCACCGTGTATGATGGATGGTAAATGTTCAAAACGATATCCACGGACATTAATATCGGAAACAATTACTGGTAATGACGGTTATCCATTGTATCGTCGCAGATCGACAGCAGACAATGGAAAATCAACAATTGTCAAATTAAATCAACAAGATATTGAAATAGATAATCGTTGGATTGTTCCATATTCACCCATTTTATCAAAGACATTCAAAGCACACATCAACGTTGAATCTTGCCATTCAGTGAAATCTATTAAATACATTTGCAAATATGTAACCAAAGGGAGTGATATGGCTGTGATTGGAATTGGTGCAGAGAATTCCAATGATGAAGTTACCCAATACCAAATGGGCCGCTATGTCAGTAGTAATGAAGCAGTTTGGCGAATATTTTCTTTTCCTATTCATGAGAGACACCCTTCTGTTGTTCACTTAGCTGTGCATTTAGAAAATGGACAAAGAGTGTATTTTACAGCACAGAACGCAGTACAAAGAGCTGCTCAGCCACCATCTACTACATTAACCAGTTTTTTGAGACATGCCAAAACGATGATTTCGCACAAACATTGCTATATTCTGAAATGCCAAAATATTATACCTGGAATCAATCCTCAAGGAGATTTATACGACGGAAACAAGGAAAACCAGTTCCAGGATATACAGATGTATATTCCACCGATGCGATTGGCCGGATTTATTCAGTACATCCAAGCAATGATGAATGTTTTTACTTACGACTGCTGTTAGTCAATGTACGTGGCCCAACATCATTCCAACAATTACGAACTGTTGATGGTGAATTGTGGATCCTACAGAGAAGCCTGTCAACGTTTGCAATTGCTTGAAAATGACGCTCATTGGGATCAAACTCTCAATGATGCTGTAATATCATCACACGCTCATCAAATACGAACATTGTTTTCTATAATCATATCTACATGCTTCCCATCAAACCCAATTGATTTGTGGATCAAGTACAAAGATTATATGTGTGATGATATTTTGTATCAAATACAGAATAGAATGGGAAATCCAAATATACAAATCAGTGAAGAAATTTACAATGAAGCATTGATTTCAATTGAGGACATGTGCTTGATAATGTCAAACAAACTATTAATTCAATTAGGCCTGACCGCGCCCAATCGTCCAATGCATGACGCTTTTAACCAAGAGTTGCATCGAGAAAGACTGTATGATCTCAACGCTTTGAAAGAATTAATTCAAACAAATCTTCCACTGTTAAATGAACAACAGAAGTATGTATTTGAAACTCTTATGAAAGTAACAAATGATGAAACTGGAGGGATTTACTTCTTAGATGCACCTGGTGGTACAGGAAAAACTTTTGATTTCATTAATATTAGCAACAATTCGCTCACAAAATAAAATTGCACTTGCACTCGCTTCGTCGGGAATCGCAGCAACTTTGCTTGAAGGTGGTAGAACAGCCCATTCAGCACTAAAATTGCCATTAAATATGCAAAGCAATGAAACTCCAACCTGCAACGTTTCGAAGAACTCTGCAATGGCAAAGGTTTTGCAGCAATGTAAATTGATTGTTTGGGATGAATGCACGATGGCACATAAAAATCTTTGGAGGCTTTGGACAGAACCTTAAAAGATCTACGGAGCAATAATAACCGATTTGGTGGTGCAATGATTTTATTAACAGGAAGATTTTCGTCAAACATTGCCGGTGATTCCACGATCAACGCCAGCTGATGAACTCAATGCATGTCTAAAGTCCTCCAGTTTGTGGAAACATGTCAAAGTACTTCATTTAAGCAAGAATATGCGTGTCGAGTTGCAAAATGACCAATCTGGAAACATATTCTCTAAACAACTCATTGACATTGGTAATGGCAAATTTCCTATAGACATGTTGACTGGCTGCATTAACTTTCCTCAAAGTTTTTGTCAGTTAACTCGATCAAAAGATGAACTTATTCAGAAGGTGTTTCCAGATGTTTCTCAAAATTACAGAAACCATGATTGGTTGAGCGAACGAGCTATACTGGCTGCAACAAACATAGATGTAAATGAATTAAATTTCAAAATTCAAGAACAAATTACAGGCGAATTGAGGATATATAAATCAGTTGATTCGGCTACTAATCAATATGATGTAGTCAACTATCCACCGGAATTTTTAAACTCGCTGGATTTGCCAGGATTGCCACCTCACAATCTTCAATTAAAGGTTGGATCGGTGGTTATAATGTTGAAACATCAACCAACCGCGTCTTTGCAACGGTACACGGTTAGCAATAAAAAATTACTAAACAATGTGATAGAAGCAACTATACTCAAAGGAAAGTATAAAGGAGAAGATGTTCTCATACCGCGCATCCCAATGATTCAGACTGATGTGCCATTTGAGTTTAAACGACTACAGTTTCCAGTGCGTCTTGCTTTTGCTATGACTATAAACAAGTCCCAGGGGCAATCATTAAGTGTTTGTGGTATTAATCTAGAAAACCCATGTTTCTCACATGGTCAATTGTATGTTGCCTGTTCCCGTGTTGGAAAACCATCAGATTTGTTTATCTATGCGCCAGGTAATCAAACAAAAAACATCGTATACCACAAAGCACTACAATGATAATAATAATAATTATGATTCACATGATTAACAATAAAGCGATTACTTACTTTTAAATCATTATATATGTTTTTTATTCACAACGCCCTATCACCAGGTTGACGGTTCTGTTCAGGAGAATATTTTTAAAATACGTAGGCACAAAAACTGCCACATTACAAATCTTTTTGACAGGACGAAGTCTGTCGGGTCAGCTATTTTAGGCGGAATTAAAAATATATATTTTTTATATAATAGTTATAGGTAATGTAAATTACTAGACCCCCGAGAAAAAATTTGAAAATACGCTACTGGCTGGGTTAGAGGCGAGGGAGAAGAAGAGCATGTGTATTGAATTAAAATTTTAAAGTTTAATAAATGATGCAAGTTCGTTCAAAACTGTACACGGGCGAAGCCGGGTAATTCAGCTGTAATAAAAAATACAAATCTTTAGCACGGGCAACGCCGGGCAGGACAGCTAGTCTATTTTAATAAAAATTGTTTTATTCATTATTCACGTGGGTTTTGAGTTACTAAGAACACGGATTCAAACAGATTAAAAAATATCTTTTATTTAACTTTTAAGCACATTATTATTACAACGTTTTTTGTTATCTTGTACAACACACACCGAGTGGCGAATTCTAACATTGATTAATCACAACGCCATAAACAGTTTAAGTAACCTAACACAATATAATTCCTTATCAATAATTACATACCCTATATGAAACAAAATAAAGGATGATATGTACATATTTTAATCCATTATTATTACTTACTGATATTGGTGTTGGTATTCACTCTTGTTTCTTTATACTACAGGTAGACAGGTAGTCTATAGACTATATCTACAGTAGGTACCTACGGTAACTGTCATCTATGATCTATCAATTTTATCGGTGACATTATACCGTCAATAAATAATGTCGATTAATAATTAAAGTTACTGACTGGAACGGGCGTGCGGATGTGCGGGCTGTAGTTGACTATTCTACGTGATCGATTATCAACGTATCGGCTATTAATTTAGTCTAAAAATATCGTCTGCACATCGCCTACCGTAGCAAAACGAGCCTCGTTATCGCAATATAATATAGATTACAGGAGTATTACATATATGTGACTGACGCAACGAAAATAATATTTGTTATCGGGACATTTTAGTCTTTTGTCGGGTCTTTTGGGGACCCCCTAAAAATATTCCTAAATTAGGGCCTGGGGCAAAATGGTCCCGTTGCCCCCCCCCCTCTGAACGGCCCTGATCATATTATTTTTCTTAATATTTGGAAGTGTATATAAAATATTTGTGGTGCCATCTATGGGATAGTTATATTGGTATATTTTGTTATAAATTCCTGAATAGTAGGGGCAGTTTATAGGCAATTTAATATACATTTCTTATCACTTGTTGGGACCACTTGCTAACTTCACACTCGTTCGCAATATTGTAATTTGTAACGTATCTGTGTAGTGTGTACCCAACATATAATTGGTTTTAACCAATCTAGTATCTACCTAATTTATTAAATGGTAATAATTAAATACTACTTTTGTAATTAAATGATGTCCTCTAAACGAAAGAATGGTGCTGAAAAAATTCGCGAGAAGAAAAAATGTTATTATTGAATGTTAGTGAAAAGTGTCATAAAATAAATAACATGTTCAAACTGAGAAAGGCATCAAATACTGCAACAAAATCTGATACAATTATTGTTAGTGAATTCAATGAAAATATTGGTAAGTTTTATTATAGGTATTTACTTACATACGTATTTTAGATTTTATAAAATAAAAATGTTATAATGAATATATTTTTCATACTTTTAGTTAAAAATGATGAAACAAAAGTCATTGAAATGCTACCGAAAACTATGAACGTTGTAACAGATTTGATTATAGCTGAAAAAATTGATCCAAGTTCATTGAATGATATTATTGGTAAGTTATTATTATAATATTAACAAAAATATACCTATTCAGCAAATGTTATACACAATTAAATTATAAAAATAACAATATACATATATAAAAATAAGTATATATCATAAAAAAATAATATAGAAATATAGAAAATGTGCCTAGAGTACTACTCTTTTATTATAAAAATAAAAAAATATATATAAAAATTAAGTATTAAATTTTTTTTTATTAATTACCTGATTTTAATTTTTCAATATTTTATTAATTAAATTATGTAATTTTATTACAGTAACATAATTTAAATGAGATTGTACTTTAATTTCCAAAACTGAAGACTATATGTCATATTATGTGCTCTACTAATGATTGTATAAATAATATTATTTATTTATTATCATTACCTATCTAATTATTATTTTCTTTTATTTATATTTCATGTTAACAGTAGGTAACTAACATATAAAGCATAGGTAAATGAAATGTGTATTATTGTATATATATATATATATGTGTGTGTGTGTGTGTGTGTGTGTACAATATATAGTAAATATATTTTTTATATTTTTAGTTAAAAATTATGAAACAAAAGTTATTGAAACATTACCAGAAACTACGAACGACGTAACAGATTTAATTACGATCGAAAAATGTGATACCAGTTTATCTAATGATATAATAATTGGTAAATTATTTTAAACTATAATATATAATAAATAATAATGTAATAATTATGTTTACATAATATGTTATAATAATGCATATATTATATATTTATTTTTAGAACCATTAAATAATAATGATCCAGTGAATCGTCTTGAGCTCAGAGATCAGATGAATGCTGGTCCATATCGCCCAAACATAGAATTCTATCCAAGAACAAAACAAGGGACATCAGAAAGACCATTTCAAAAAGCATGGTATGAGAAATATGTGTGGTTAGAATATAGTCCATCAAAAGATTTAGCATTTTGTTTCCCATGTAGGATTTTAAAGGGTAATCATTTAAATAGCAATCAATTAGATGATACATTTTCTAAAAATGGTTTCTGTAATTGGTGTAGAGGTATTAATCGTTTAAATAAACATCAAATGTCTAAATCACATATTCATAGTACTCAAGCAATGGCTGATTATTTGAATACTATTTCAATTGATCAACAAATTGATATTAGTAGAAAAGAATATATTTCAAAAAGTGCGATTGATCGATTACGTAATAGAAAAATTTTAAAACGTTTGATAGATATTACTTTGTGTCTTGTTAAAGGAGGACGGCCTTTTAGGGGTCATGATGAAGGAGAGAGTAGCAATCAAAAAGGTTTATATAAAGAAATTGTTCATACATTTGCTAAATATGAAATAGTTTTGAAAACATACTTTGAAAATGGGACAAAAAATGCAAAATATACCAGTAATAGAATACAAAATGACCTTATTATTTCCATTCATAATGTTCTCATTAAAAAAATAAAATCAGATATACAAAATGTATATGTTTCTATCTTAGCCGATGAAACAAGCGATGTTGATCATCATGAACAACTTTCAATTGTTGTACGATATTATGATTATCAAATAAATAGACCTGTTGAAACTTTTCTTGGTTTAGTAAGATTGGTTTCTGTTAATGCTGAATCAATTTTCACAGCTATAAGTAATATTATAAATTCCGAATTTGGTGTAGGCTGTTCATCAATAATCGCTGTTTGTTTCGATGGAGCAACTATGGCAGGAAATATGGGTGGGGTACAAAAAAAATTCAAAGAGATGAATGAAAACGTTTTGTATGTGCATTATTATGCACACTGCTTAAATTTGTCTTTAGTTGATTTAATTACGAGTAATATAAGTAACAAAAATCAAGTAGTATTTAATTTTTTAGGATTTGTTCAATTTTTATATTCTTTTATTGAAGGCAGTCCTACACGACATGCTGTTTTTGAAAATATAGCTAAAAAACATGGGTCTAATCTTATTACATTAAAGTCATGCTCAACAACAAGGTGGGCATGTCGCTCAGAAACTGTAAATGCTATTCAACATAACTATAGTGCATTATTAAAGACGTTAGACGAAATAACAAAAAAAAGTTTGTTGCCAGATGTAAGAATGAAAGGTTTAGGGCTTAAGAGTCAAATTCAGTCATTTAATTTTATTTTTTGTATGAATATGATGCAACCTATTTTACAATTAGTTTTGAAAGTGAGTTCATCTTTACAAACTCCTAAGTTAGATCTTTTATCTGCAGTTGTACATATTCAATCTTTGAAGTCTTCTCTAATTTCAATGAGAAATTCATAAGAATTTGAATTAATTGTCAAAAATACTGAAAATATGTGTAATAATAATAACATTATTATACCTCTTATTAAAAATAGGAAAGTATCAAAAAAAAAAATAGATAATTCTACTCAAACAGCATTTTTTTTAAATAAAGTTTGATGAAATGAAAGTGAATGTTTGCTATACAACTTTAGATATATTAATAAATGGACTGAACACAAGATTTAAGCAAGAAACATTAGATATAATAAATATTATAGGAAATCTAGTGAATTTGGAAATTAAAATAGAAAATTATAATACACAATTGGACCTGTTGAATAAATATTTTCATATTTCTAAGGAATCATTGATTTCCGAGATTATACTTTTGAAACAAATAAAAGATACTCCTAAAGGTATGTTCACATGTTCCAGTTCTGTTTATAAATGGATTGATTGGTTGAATGAATGTGATAGGTACAATATTTTTAATAATTTTTTTCTTTGCCTAAAAATGTTTGTTATAATTCCTGTTACAAGTTGTGGTTGTGAGAGAAGTTTTTCCAAACTTACCATTGTTAAGAGTAAACTTAGAAGTACCATGACCCAGGATAGATTAAATGCATTATTATTTTTATTTGTAGAACAAGAATTAACTTCTTCTGTAAATATTGATAGTGTAATTGAAGAATTTAAAAATTTAATTCGTATAGAACGTAGATTAGTATTATAAGTTTATCTTTAAGAATTTAATTTTTGTTATTCATTTAATAAAATTATGTATTTGAATTTTTTTTTAATTTCCATATATATTTACATGCACTACTAATTTCTAAATTATATAAGTTGTATGTAATAAAATGTAATATGTATTATTTTCAAAATTTAAATTAATTTTCATTGTTATTATTTATTTATTTATTTTATTATATTATCGACACTTTATTTTAAAAGTGAACATAAACCTTCCATAACCATAGGTGCTGGTTTCATCTATTTGAGAATACCTACCTAAAATAAAGTAAGTAAGAAAGTAAGAATATTAGCTGGATTTGATAGAAAATCTAGAATATGGCCCAGATTAGTGGCGTATATGATGGTCGATGGGGAATCGTCCTCCCCCTTAGGATTGCGAAAATATGGTTTTCCAGGTTTGGAATATTTAAATTGTTGGCTTTTTTTCCTGGTCTAGTTGCCCCCCTCCCCCGTTGATTGAGCTTTCAGATACACCACTAGGCCGGACCAATCTCATGCTGCCCCTGAAACCGAAGTCTGCGCACGCCTATGTAGGTTAGGTATATGTATATATAAGTACAGCGACATCATCGTATTGTTAATGTTATAATTGTATTTTAACTATGTTCAATTGAGAAATATGATTGAAATGAATTGTGCCTCCTAAAAATAAAACAGTATGTTACAATTTTTATATATATATATATATATATATAAAATATTCCTGTTTTCATCTTGAATAACGCTGTAGGTAAGTATTTTCTTCTTTTCGTATCGGCCAGTGATGTGAGTGTTTCTTCTTCTTCTGAATACCAACAATTTCTGATTGCCTTGTCTTTTAAATATTGTCGATCAAAGTTCTTTCTTCGTGTTCATATAATGTTTTATTCCACGTAATATGTATAATATAATATGGTTCGAGAAAAGTCATTCGTTAATATTTATTAAGTTTCCTATTTCCTAATAATATTTATTAATATCATTATACACAAATCATTTAAATTATCCACCACATTTATAGGAGTGTTACATAACATAAAATAGATAGACACTTAACTATATTACAGAAAAATGTGCCTACAACGATTATACACAGGCACATCCATGTTGAAACAAAATACTGTGATAAAATTGTATTCAGGTATACTTATTTACCTACATTTTACTATCAAACAATTTGATTCAGAACGATTTTGAAACAGGAACTTACCTAGATTGACACTTGGGCTCTAGCCGGTATTTAGCAATTCTTTCACTACTCATCTGTATATAATTTATATTTTTTCCCATAAAATTTGTATTATTGATGAGCCATTGACATAAATATTGTTCACGTGTATAATACGACTATAATGCGTTATGTTCATCGATAGATTACACACTAATTGTGGAAATTGCATTATGAAAATCGGAAAACGACACATTTTTCAGCGTTTACTGTCCAAGTTGACCATATAGAATTAAATCATTAACAAAATTGGATATTATATCGTATAATAACGTAGGTATATTAAACACATCCGACATATAAAATTTTGCCTGTAATAAACAAGTAATTGGTTTCAATTGTCTTATTAATTTGGTATAACAGATGAACTGTGTTGCACATACCTACCCACGTAAAAAAGTTGAATTTACGTTAATAAAACAAATTATTTTTTATTTACTTTATTTACTCATTATAACGTCTACTATTTCAGAGGGAGTTGTCTATTATTATATACGTGTTTATTTTATTACATGACTTACATCAAATAAAACCCAATTATTTTTTCATTTATGGCAATTGGTTACATACGACAATCTATAGTATCAAAATAGTTTTTAATTTTTCTTCTTTTACTTACATTGTTGTACGAAACGTAAAATAAAAAATAAAAAAAAGAATTTTAAATAACACAACTTAATTATTTAATAAATATTTAATATTTATAAATTTGTTTAATTTTCAATAGGTTTAAAATGTTTTATTATTATTATAATACATAACTAATGTAAATTCTGTAATCGAGAATGTCTTGTTAGAAATTGTTGTAATTTATCTATTATCCACATTTCCTGAAAGAAAAAAAAACTGAGGTTTTTATAAATTTTATAAGATTTTTAAAATTTTGAGTGAGGCCATTCGTCCTGGATTTCCCAGGACGTTACCGGTTTAGGAACTCATGTTCTGACCCGGACAAAGGTTCTCGGGACACCGGTTGTGGACTTTTGTATAGTAATGTCCCGGAAATTAAAACCGTTTTTATATTTTTATTCTTTTACTAACTCGGTCATCAATTTTATTTTGAACAAATCCTAATAGTAAATTATTTGGACAACGAACGTTATGAGGAAAAAACCATGTTATGATTTTAAATTACGAAAAATAATAATGTTAATAATATGTATTTAACAGAATGTGTAGTTTATAGTTTATACATCAGTTAACAGCTGTTTACTGACGAATAAAATGTATTTTGTAATAAAATATTTTTTATACCTAAAAATTATATATAAATATATAATTATATACTTAATTGATAATTACCTATTCTTTATGAATTTTGGTGTCCTAGATTTCTTAAAATTAAATCTGGCCACCCTACAGTGATTGTCAATAATGAATTGGCATTATATTTAATAACTCCATATTTTTCCATATAATAATAAATAATTTCGGAATAATAAAAAAAAAAATTAATTTCTAAATTTTACATAAGGTCTAGAGATAATTACATGCAAACTTTGCATACATCCCTCTTTTTAATACACATCATATAATTACACAAATCTTTTTATTTTTTTTTTTAGTTATGTTTTATTCAGTTAACAGTAAATTCATAAAATTATTTAAAATTAAATATAATATAATACGTCATTTTCCTAAATAAAAAAAATCTTTCCAATTTTACTTTTTTTTATGCTACAGAGAAAGACATATGATATTATATAACATTAAAAACAATATAGAAATAAATAATATTAATTTTTGGGAATGAACAACTTTTGTCATACACTTACCTTATTCTTACTTAAACAATAAGTAAACTTACCTTCAGTTTAGTTTCAATGGAATATTTTTATTATATTCATAAAAAAAATACGCTAAATCAATTATAAGAGTTCTCTTTTTAAAAACATACCTCATATATTTAGGTAGTATACGTATTGTAATGTATATAATAAAATTTACATGAAAATTTCTTTATTAAAACAGGAAACCATTTACAAAGTTAACTATACAACACTTTTTAAAGGACGGTATTTAATTTAAAAATAATAAAAGGCAAATTTAATATACGTTTTTTTATTTTCTTGTATTTCGTAAAAAGATAAAAATAATTTATTCTAAAATGTATAAAACAGTCAAAATAATAATTATTAATCAATTAATAATATACTATTAATTTTTATTTCCAATACTTATTTTTGAACTTTTAAGTGTTTTAGTAGAATAATTAATTTAATATCCAATATTCAAGATATACATTTGAAAAATATATATATATTTTTTACAAGCTGCAAAACACTTGAAATACATAAATTAGATATAAGTTGAATAAATAAATAAATATATATATATATATATATATATATATATATATATATATATAACTTCAATGTAAATTAGTATTGTTTACCAACACAATAACACTTACATTGATATCTATACATATATATCAATTATTATGAATACTTAAATAATTATTTGTGTTCAGCTTACAATCAATGATATTTATTTATACCCTATTCTATTTAAGAAATGACCTGGGCAGCTGTCTTATATATAGGAGCATGACATTATTACATGCTCTCGATAACTTAACAGTTAACTTGACACAGTAGGAATAACATTTGAAGTGTCTGTTCGCCACCCAGATTACTTAAATTAGGTATAATTGATTTCATTTCAAATATTTACTTAAACACTCAGTATTTAATAGACACAGATTATAGAACACAATATTTAAAACCGATAAATATTTGGATGATTTTTAATAAATTAAAAAAAAAAAAAATTACACTTATACAAACTTAAAATACAATTATTTTTTACAATAATACTGTGTAAATTGTTCATTAAATGCATTCGTAAAAAAAAACAAATTATAAAATCAGTAATAACTATAACTATTAAATATTACTAAAAATTAAATTGGTGGAATTTATAAGATAATAATACCATGGTCTCTTTGAAGTTTCCTTTTTGCAGTAGTGGTCACAACACCCATTATATCGGATGGTGTGGGTAGACCGCTTACAATATTACCACTCTGTTGATAAAACAATTCTCGGCTACCACATTTGTTTCCATACACAATATTATCATCATTCCTATAAAAAATGTATAATAATTATTACTCATATATATTTATTGACTAATAACATATAATGCTACTGAGATTTGCATTAACTACCTAATAATTATATCAACAACAGACGGACTTTTTTTAAATGTATCGTGTATAGATGTAGCTAAAATTGTTTGTGAACCTAACCAGTTCCCATGCTTGTCAATCATACCAGCGTCAGTAATGTCCATTACCATGTACCCGTAAGTTTCATCAGTACCTTGTAAACTGTATGCGTCCGGGAAATTTGTAATTGTATTATTTATTGACTGTTCTAAATCTCCAAGATTGTTGATACTTAAATTCCACTAGAAACAAAAAACATATAGACAAATATTACATTCTTTATAAAATGATATTATTAATACATTTTAAATATAAATAGTAATACTTACCAAAAGGTGAATAAGATCGGCATCATTTTCTGCTTCTTTTTCTAATAACACCATTAACGAGGTATTCTGAAAACCAGCAACAAATAACAATAATTTTTGATGACTAGCCATATTGGTTTGCGATTGAAAACTTGTAGAAGGTGTTCTACATTTATTGTCTGAAGGTGTGGCAAAAGGATATGATTCTGTCATACTAAGTTTAGCCATCAATGGTGTCATTATGTCTTCATTGGGCGCAGGTTTTTTATCTAAATAATATAAATGTATGTATATTATTAATTCTAAAATATAATTACGCGAATTAAATACTTACCCAGGGGTTGTAAATTTAGAGGTATGAAAGTTGGTCGAACTGACTTTTTCGATTTTAATATTTTTTCTAAATCAATACATATGATTAGATATCATTACGCAAAAAACAAAAGTTTTAAAAAATAACAACCTTTTTCAGTCTGTATTTTGAGATCAAGGTCAGTGTAATGTTGAGATAACTGTTTGTCATACAGTGCTTTAGAAACAACATAGTTGTCATCACGCAATAATGGAAAACATGGATCACACAATGATCTATATTTATCAGTACATATTTTTAAATCGTCTTCATTACTTGATTGAGGCAACGATCTAAGACTTTGATATCTTGTAGTTTCTTTTCTAAAAAATAAATGTAATCATATGAATTTGATAAAATACTGAAAACTGAATATCATACCTTAAAGTAACAAATTTTGTGAAATTTGGCATTTCATTCAGAGACGATTCTAATGAAGAACATTTCCTAGATTTGTCTAATTTCTTCTCTGCTTTTATCACGGATTCCTTTACAATATCCGGCATACTACAAAATGATCCGCTATTACTATCAGGCGTATCTTCTTCTTCGACCGTAAATATATTCTTACTGTCAGGATTTTTATCATTTTTTATGCAATCTTGCGATTTATCAGACATCTAATAACATCAAAATTAAAAGTAATAATTATTTACAACGACCATTCGTATAAAAAATGAATACACAGTATTATGATAATTACTTTATTTTTTTGACGCCATTTAGACCCTTTTTTTATACACTGTTTCAATGAGATGGCTGCTTTTCTTATTTGTGATACTTCTTCTTTATCCACGAAAATGTACAACAGCTGTGTGCCTAATGGCAAATGAAAGCTTCCATTTACATTTTCAGCAGGTACCTATTATAAGAAAATTTTAATTAGAAAGCATTTACATTCATAAATAAAATTATTTATAAAAACTTATAATATAAAGTATAAATAAAATAGTGTAATCATAAAATGAAAATTGTATTTGAATACCTTATTACAGAAAGGATTTGTCAACTGGATCAATTTAGTAAGTCCCAATCCAAATTGAGTTACAACAATTCTAGAGAACAAAATAATATTATATTTATAATTTGAAATCACATTGTTAGATTTTCTATAATTTAAAAATAATAATTATACTATGATTAAAGTCAAATACACACACTTATTATAATATATAAGATTACACACTTATTTTGATGTAACAACATTCCTCCTAAAACATTGTTTTTTTCTTGCATGCTTTCCAGTATTTGCACTGCTTCCAAAAGAATGTTTCCTCTACTCTATAAAAACATTACCAAAACATAGACTTTAAATGTATTATATTATTTAACTGAATAGTGTTTATATCTCACCTTAGGAAATTTGAGTACTGCAGTGGTACTGAAAATGTTTGAAGACATCAATAGGAGCGAAAGATATGAAGAAATGGCCGTATTTAATTTTTCTTTGATGTTTTTTTGATCTGATATTTCAGTAATATCATAGTGGAATGTGACTAAAAGATTGTACAGAGTATCAGCCCGACTCTGGAGCATACTATCCGGAATATTTCTATCCGTTCCAACACACTGCAATAAAGCACACAAAAATGTTATATAATAATCAATGGTAATTTACACACTATTTAATAAATTAGTAATTACCAATGTTAAATGATCGAATTGCCGAAAAGCAAACTTTCCAGACCTCAATGCTAATACTGATAATGGTGTGAAAACTGATGAGGAAAACTTGACGATTCCCATTAGTTGGCCACTTAGAGCAAGCTTCTGAGAAGAACTCACCCATGGAGGATGAAAATATAAAATTGAATTTTGTGGATCGTCGGATTCGGCAGTACAAAATCTTGGGTCATAAACGAATACAATTAAAAGTTCTCTAAAAAAAAAAAAAATTAATTGAAAACCAAATATTTCCACGATTAATATAAATGTCACTAGAATTTGTCAGTTTCCCAACGTGTTTTTCCATTGGATTTTGCCATAAAGTTGTCTAAAATATTCGTTAATAGTGCATATAACGAATAATACATTTACAACATTATGAGAATTGTACTAAACTTGAAGTTCTCTAAAACTATACACACCTGTTCCCATCATCACATAAAATAATTTAAACTTTTAGAGGGTGTTGAAAAACGTATACACATTCTCATTCGACTTGTATTTTATTGATAAAAAAAAATCAGAATTTTTCAAAAATTCGCTTTTAAGTTTTGAAACGGGGTCCCCGTAAATAACGCAAAACAACACACCAATACATCAATCGATAATTTCTGTTTATTTGTGAACTGCTCCTGAAGTGCGTACGTTCACGGATTTCGTTTTCGCTTACCTCGACATACTGCAGTCAACCAACGAGTGGAAGAATTCTCGTTCAGAAAATTAAACGACGGGGTGGGTATCCGTTCGGTTTGATGGTCGGCCGTCGAATGTCCGCCGCCGTACAACGATCGGACTTCGCGGTAAAACGCATCACTACTCCGCGTTATGTAACCGACGTCGTTGTTGACGGCGGTGAGCCATTGGTGCGTGCGAATCGTCCTAAAACACCGCCGCCGCCGAACTACCTGTGTCAATAACGGGAAAATGGAAACGCGTATGTAAAGTCCGAGTCACAGATATATATACTAAGTTAGTATATATATCTGTGGTAATAACTGATTGATAAAATAGATAAAAAAAAAATATCTTCATATATGATAACAAAGAATTAATAAAATAAGGTATATATACACATTTTAGTGAATTACTTTTACTTTTTGACACACATCATTTTTGTAAAATTTAAAATATTTTTAGCATTTGTAAAATAGTACTGCCCGCGGGCGCCGGGGAACCTTTGCCCAATTTTTTAAATATTCACAAACAAGTTTGTGTTTCCAATTTGGATTAATACAAATATGATTTATTAATATTAAACAGTTAGCATATTGATTATTTTCCTACAAAATGAGCAGTATATTTTTTGAATCAGGGTACTATGAAAAGGAATTTTGTTTCAAAGACTAATCATTTTTAATGGTGTATCAGTGTTACATAAGACTAAAATTGATGTATTCTGGAAAAAAAAATTAATTAGTTTTTAATTTCCTTCTCAAAGTAACATTTTTGAAATAGAAGACAATTGTGGGTGCTAAAATATGTCCATTTTTATATTCATAATTCCAAAATATAGTAATTTGTATTACGTTGAATTGTAGAAGAATCGTATATTATGAAAAAAATTCACACCAAACCTGTTCAAATGCCTATGATATAACTAACAATGTATATTTGTGATAAGTACTAACATAAAAAATTTGAAATAATATTAATATTACGAATAAAAAAAATACTTTGGATTACCGCAAAGCACTACTACTACAGATATATTATAACAAAAAGATTGTTAAAATATGTACATTGTTTCCTTCAATTAACGTTCATAAGATTGTGATTTATTAACACAAGTGGAGACACTACAAGCCTTTATTATTTTTCTGTCAGGAGAAGTGTATTTTTAAAAATTATGATTTATCAAAATTGTATTTGAAAAAAATTCTCGCTCAAAAAAATTGTTTAAAATAATTACCTTTATGAACTTCTTGTGGTTCTAAAATACGCATTTATTCATATACTTATGCATTATTATTATTATTATTGTCAATGTACTTTATGTTTTCAAATAAAACGTAATATTTGTTGATATAAGTAATCATAGATAGATAGAAAATATGTACGTCTCAAAGAACATATAAATCAAAATTGTTTATTATTCATTAATTAAAATTCTATAGGTAAATTAATATTTTTGTGTAATAATTACTTGAAAATAATGCTAATTTAATTACGATTTATTTTGTAAGATATATTCGATTACGCCACATATAATACTATATTAATTATAAAAGACGAGATATTAAACATTTTTTTGTTTTTAAATTTCATCAGTTTCGTAAAATAACATTAAGTTTGATTCATTTTTTAAATTAACTCAATATTATTGAGTTAGGTTATGTTAGGTATAGGGAAAAAAAGGAAAACGCGGTTGCACAACAGATGCAAATCCATATTCTGGTGCTCAAGTGTTGATATACCTACATATGGGTACAACAACTAATCGAATAGGTCATTTCATTATAAATATTAGTTACTGGCGTGTTGTTTCCATCAACACTTTGGTCGATTATTTGCCACAAACTTAAGCAGTTCTCATTAATATCCCGCTCTGATTATGTAAAATCCACAAAATCATTTTCCCGATACGTATATGAAAAGTAAATACATGATATAATGTCTCGATGGATCCAATGATGTATTATGATTTTCCTATGCAATTCACTGTGTGTATACCATATTTTAGACATCTAAAATCGTGTCGTTTTCAGTTCACATTTTTATATTATAAAACATTTTATTGTAAAAATTACATACTCGTACATAGTACAATGTAACAGAATAAATTCAATAACGTAATTACAGAAATATAATCATTTTTTTGTCACATAATTAATTATAATATTTAAATTAAAAATTGTGAGTCTTATAAAAATAAAATATATATTATAAAAAAAAATTATTTATCGAGTAAAATAATAATTGTTTATGACTTTCCATGTTAGTGAACGCTATGAAAACTGGAAATGTTTTAGAAAATTAGATTGGATGTTGTAAACGCATAAGGTGCCTTCAAAGAAATTAGGCGTTCCCTGACGTTTGATGAAATAAAATTCGTTTTTAGTGGACTGTATTTTTTATTTTACTATGAAACACGCAATAATAATAATAATAATAATACTAGTGCTAATAATGAATAAGCCAAAATGTAACAAAGATTGAATAAACAAATATAGTACATCAAAACGTATGGAGAGTTTCTTCGGTACAAGTAAAATATACATACATACAAATAAGCTATCAAATAACGACTGAGTGAATGTAATAGAATAATATAAATATATATAATGCAAATAATTATAACTAAGAATCGAATACAAAACGTTAACAACAATGAATAACATTTATAACATTAACAATACTCTTAATATTTATTCATACTGCTGATTACAATGTTTGAATGCTAATAACGGTTTTATAATGAAAAAACAAACTGTACGACTTACAAAACTGCTGATGACAATATTATGAATGGTGACAACAAAAACAAAAACGTGATTTTACTAATATGGCTGTACGCTGTAGAAATATAATACATTATAAGAGTGACTGGAATGACGACTTGACACAACGACGTACGTAGTACGTACGTAGAAAAAAATAAAATAAAAATGCGCAAACACGATTAACAGAAAAAGATAAATCTACTTAAACAGTGTCGCCATAAACCGTTGAAGTTTAAGTTAATTTACTTTGAGAAAAGTAATGGCTATACTGTTCGACTACTAAAATTTAGCTGTTTTTAAATGTATCCTGGTGTAGGCGGTTAGGGGTCCTCGGTACCTCCTATCAAGACGAGGATACAAAAAAGAAGTTGAAACCAGAGGCGTATTTACTTCATCCCTTAGGGGGGGGGCGAATAGAAAAAAGGGCCCGTCGAATCTGTTGCCAACTTAGAATTATCGAAAAACTATATAAAAATAATAAGTTTTAATTAAAAAAATGTTTTATAACATTTAGTTTTAGTTCAATTAATTTTAGTTGTCAGTAGATATAGGTACATACACAAGTATCTAGGGGGGGGGTGATCGCCCCATTGCCCCCCCTTGTATACGCCCCTGGTTGAAACACGATGACTTAAACAAATAACTTTATTACAAAAAGTTTATTAGACATAAAAGTCGCGTGGCGAGGTTAGACACATGGTCGCAGGAAAGAACGAGGCGTACACAGAGAAAACGCCGCGGAAAAGGCACGGTGCCCGCGGGACAGGTCCGTTCGGGAGCACGGTCGCCGCGAGAAAAAAAGAGTACATGAAAAACGCGGGGCGCCCCGCGGACCACCGCGACCGGCTGGCGACACTGGCAGTGTTGCCACCCGTCCGACGTCGACCATCACCCTCGGAGGTAAATGATGTGGAGGTGGCCCACCACATTACTCCCCCCCGATGGCGAAAAAAAAAAAATTTTTTTTTCTTTTTCTCTTTTCTTTTTTTTTTTTAAGTCGTGAGGTGGTTGACCGGTCGAATGGCGTAGGAGTGATCGGCGAGTGGGTCGTCACGCAGGATGAAAGCTGGCTTGAGTCGGTCCACTGAGATCCAGGACGTCCGGTTGCCGAGTTGAAGCTTGAAGTCCTTCGTACGGCGCTCGAGAACGGCGTACGGTCCCTCGTAACGAGGCTGGAGTGGTGCGTGATTGGCGTCGACTCGAACGAAGACGTGACTGACGGAGTCTAGCTGAGTGGGCACGAAAACATGTTTAGCCGAATTATGATTCGCTCCCTGTTGGGGTCGAAGCCGCGCCATCGAACTTCTCAGCGTGGTGACAAGGTCGTGCGATGTCGGTTCCTGCGGTGCCGAATGAAACAATTCGCCAGGTAGTCGGAGGGATGTCCCGTAAACTAGCTCCGCCGGAGTGGCGCCGACGTCTTGTTTTACGGTGTTCCAAAGCGCCAGAAGTACAATCGGCAGATGTTATGTCCAATGCGGTAACTCGTACGCGGTGAGCGCTACCTTGAGCGTCCAATGCAAACGTTCGACCATGCTGTTCGCCTGCGGGTGATACGGAGATGTGCGGACATGCTGAATGCCAAACGTGGAGCTCAGTGCCCTCAGCAGGTCGGACTCAAACTGCCGTCCCTGATCGGTTGTGATTATGTCCGGAACTCCAAAACGATCGATCCATTGTGACACGAGAGTAGAGGCAACTGTGTGGGCACAAATATTGTCGACGGGCCACGCTTCCGGCCAACGTGTAAAACGATCAACGCAGGTGAGTAGGTACCTGGCGTTGTTGGAAGTCGGCAGTGGACCGACTATGTCGAGGTGGATGTGCCCAAAGCGGCGGTCCGGGGCCGCGAACGACGCAAGGGGTGATGCCGTATGCCTATGCACTTTGGCTCTCTGACATTGCTCGCAGACTTGCACCCACAGACGGATTTCACGATTCATCCCCGGCCAGACGAAGCGTGTCTTAATGATTCGTCCAGTGGCAGCGCGGCCGCCGTGCGCCTGTCCGTGGAGCGTCTTGAACACCGAATGTCGATGGCGCTGCGGGACAAGAAGCCTCGTCCGTCCGTGCGCCGCGTCAAAGTAGACGGAACCGTTCTTCGTTTGTCGTGCTTCGAGTACCATCGAAGTCTTTGAGACGCCAGAGATGATGTCTCGAAGTTCCGCGTCGTTCGCTTGATCGACGGCCCACTGATCAAGGTCTGGTAGGCCGTCCTCAAGAGCTGCCAACTCGAGGCGTGAGAGGGCGTCGGGCACGACGTTATCCTCGCCGCTGATATGCTCGACGACGTGGACAAACTGGGACAAAAAAGCGATGTGTCGTGCCTGGCGGTCGACGAGCTTCTCCGTTTTTTGCGAGAACATGAACAGCAACGGCCGGTGATCAGTCCTGAGAGTTGTAGGCCGACCCTCGATCGCGTGAACGAAATGTCGAGTCGCGAGGTAAGCCGCGAGAAGTTCCCGGTCGTACGTGCTGTATCGCGACTGAGCGCCAGTGAGTTTGCGCGAGAAAAACCCGAGCGGTTGCCAGTCGCTCCCAGTGAACTGCTCGAGGACTGCCCCCACGGCGGTGTTCGAAGCATCGGAACTGAGGCGTAATGGTGCTTCCTGAAGCGGATGAGCGAGTCGCGCTGTGGCGGCGAGAGCTTCCCGACAAGTATGAAACGCTTCGCGCGCCGAGTCCGTCCATGAAACATCGCGTTTCGGTACCTGCGCAGCGATGCCATACAGCGGTGCCTGCCGCTCAGCCGCGTTCGGGATGAACCGATGGTAGAAGTTCAATGACCCGAGAAAGCGCTGTACCTCTTTTTTGGTGTTTGGCTGCGATCACTGACGAATGGTGTTGACGCTATCCGGATTCGGGCGTAGACCCTGTGCATCGATGACGTGTCCAAGAAACGCGAGCGAACGGGCGGCGAACACGCACTTGGCCGGATTAATGGCGATGCCGAATTTTTCAAACCGGCCGAGGACAGCACGAACATGCTCGCCATGCTGCTCCTGACTCGCCGACGCGATAAGGACGTCATCAACGTACGCGAAGATGAAATCGAGGCCGATAAGTACGGAGTTGATCAATCTTTGAAATGTTTGCGCGGCATTGCGGAGACCAAAACACATTACCGGAAACTCGAACAGACCGAACGGTGTGGTGACGGCAGTTTTGTGGACGTCATCAGCAGCGATAGGCACCTGGTGGTATGCGCGGACCAAGTCGAGCTTGGTAAAGAGAGCCTTCCCTGCTAGGTTCGCCGAGAAGTCGTGGAGGTACGGCAATGGATACCGGTCAGGAACGGTGACGTTGTTAAGCCGACGATAGTCCCCGCACGGTCGGTAAGATCCGTTCTTAGGGACCAATAGAAGCGGACTCGCCCAGGAGCTGGCTGACGGCCGACAAATCCCCTGCTTAAGCATGAGATCGAAGTCGCGGCGCGCGATGCGAAGACGGTCTGGCGGTAGCCGTCGTGGGCGGGCGAAGAGTGGTGGGCCCGTCGTTTGAAGAACGTGCTCAACTCCGTGGAGAAATACCTTGGGAACGGGTGACTCGCGCGTCACGTTCGGAAATTTCTAAAGTAATTCGTCCCAGTCGCGGGCACGCGTGACAGCAAAGAGCGGGGCGCTCACCGAAACAGTCGGAGTCATCGCACAGGTGACTGTTCGTTTGTCAGTCGGATCGACGAGACGGTGTCGCCTGACATCGACAAGAAGGCCGAAATAATGAAGGAAGTCGGCCCCGATGATAGCACGCGAAACATCAGCCATCTCGAATGTCCACGTGAAAGTTCGCGAGAGGCCAAGGTCAAGGTTGAGCGTCTCTTTTAATACGTGTTCCATTGGCAGCTGTGAGATGAACGTCGGATGGCCGCCGTGAGCTGTGGTCGTGCGGCATGACCGAAATCTCAGCGCCCGTGTCGATCAGAAACAGCTTGCCGGAACGGCGGTCATTGACGTGTACCCGCGTTGAATTATTCACGGCATGCAGGGCGGGTGTCCTGTCCGTGACTTCTAGTTTTCCGCCGGTGCGGAAGGACTACGTTCCTGCGCCTCCGCTTTGAAATTGCACGGCGAGCGGCACCTGCGAACGCCGCTGCCAAAGCGTTCGTGGAAGTAACACACCCCTGTTTGCTGTCGTGTAGTCCACTGCGTCGGTGAGCGCTTTCGTTGTCGCAAGGTGTCCTTCTACGAGTTGATGATCTTCGTCAGCGCCTGGACCTGTTGTGACAGCGCGGACACCACATTTGCCAACTCTGTCACTTGATCCTTCGCGACGACGTCGACGCTCTGCGTGCCAGAAGCTTCCAGGACTCTGTCTACGCGGGTGGCTAAAGAGTCCAACGGGCAGTCGAGGCTGGCGATGATGGCCATGATGTTTGGAGGCAGCTTCTGGAGCCAGAACTCCTTCAGCGCGTCTTCACCGATGCCGCTTGGCATGACGCTGCGCATATCGCAAAGTAATTGCGAAGGCCGACGATCGCCCATGCCCCCGGATTTGACGATCTCGCGGAAACGTACCGACTTCGGTAGCCCAAAGGCGTCAATCAGACGGGCGCGTAATGCGTCGTACGACGCCGCTGACCCGAGGAGGTCACCAACGACTTTGACGCCTTCCTCGTCTAACGCGCCGATGACAAAATTCACGCGAGCGGCGTTGGCGGTTACACGATTATTTGCGAAAACGGATTTCGCGTGAGAAAACCAAAATTCGGGGGACTGTTTCCAGAACGCCGGTAGGCGAACGTTGGCGATCGCGTCGATGGACGCATTATCCTTACGATCGGTCATAACGGCGGAACGGTCTAACGACGGGCGGAACGCGTTCGCAAACGGTAGACACGACGATGGCGGCGGTGCGCGTATCGAAAACACAAAAATTAGATCACGTCGAGGCAGTGGCGTATCCAGGAATTTTTTTTGGGGGGGGGCTGATCATTTACAAAAAAAAAACATAACTGCAAAATAAGTGATTAAAAAAACTATATTTAAAATTTTTAAACAAAAAATTATTATTTACATCATATTGTTAATTTTAGTCGTCTAGCTTTTCCACAGCTTTTGATACCGATAGGCATGATGTTGTACATGTTTTCTGTCTTTGTGATATTATAGTTTGGTAATGGAAACAACGTACTATGTCGTATTGCAGTATGGTGCCTATGTATATTATATTATTTAATTAATTAAATAATAATTTAAGATTTCCTGAAATTTCGGGGGGGGCTGCAGCCCCCTCCCTGGATACGCCACTGCGTCGAGGTCACCAATGTAGGCGGTACCGGGGTCCTCGGTACCTCCTATCAAGTCGCGGATACAAAAAAGAAGTCGAAACACGATGGCTTAAACAAATAACTTTATTACAAAAAGTTTATTAGACATAAAAGTCGCGTGGCGAGGTTAGACACGTGGTCGCAGGAAAGAACGAGGCGTACACCGAGAAAACGTCGCGGAAAAAGGCACGGTGCTCGCGGGACAGGTCCGTTCGGGAGCACAGTCGCCGCGAGAAAAAAAAGAGTACATGAAAAACGCGGACCACCGCGACCGGCTGGCAACGCCGGCAGTGTTGCCACCCGTCCGACGTCGACCATCACCCTCGGAGTAAATGATGTGGAGGTGGCCCACCACAATAGCATTAACAGGTACACCGACTATTGATAACATGGTTACATGTTATGGTAACGCTACCATAACCAGTATACAGACGGGAAAATTAATAGTTTAATCTTACATTTGCTGTGCAAACAGATGTTTTCGATACAAATAATTAACGTTGGGTGAGGTTAGGTAACACAAATACTCAAATGACATTTATATAAATTTAAAAAAACTGATCGAATGTCTTTCAACGCATCTCAGCCATCACTTGATAGTAAGTCATACACATATAATTTGACAGAAGTAATCTAATCGTAATTAGATTTTGAAAAATAATAATAAAACATATAAATATAAAGTAATTATGTATATATATAATATTAAGTAAAAGTTATAGTTTAAGGTATTTTCTAAGTTCTTTATAATGCAATTGTAAGTAATTATTAGAGAGTTTTTGCACGGCACCGGTTAAACGCTACGGTAAAAATAACGTTCGGTTAAATCGTACGTTAATATATTTATCGTAACACATGAAACTTTAATTTTTGCATTATGGGATATACCGGTAAATGCCTTTTATCAAGTGTTATCGTATCGACACAGCACGACCAACCTTACGACAGCAGACGAAGTCGGTTCGCGCCACTGTGCTGTTATACACCACAGACTTTTAATACACCATAATTCAAAAATAAAATTATTTGTCGAGTTCAAAACTCAATTTTAAAATAAGTAATCATCTACCTAATCTATTCAAAATGGAAGAAATATTGGAATTGGTCTGTTTGGATGAAATGTCAATTGATGATGTTGAACATCTATTATTAAATGAGTTACTGTTATTTCGTAATGAAATACGTATTAGGTCTACGTCGTATGGTAATTTCAATTTTCAACAATTAAGTGATGAAGAGTGTAGGCAACTTTTTAGATTTGAAAAAATAGATATGGATAAACTTAGGTTAAATTTAGGTATATCAGATATAATTAAAACTACCCAAAGATACAATGTGTCAGGTAATCAAAAATAATTTTTTAATTTAATTTTTTTTTCTTTTAAAATGTATTATTATTATTTTGCTATTGTATTACTATTAATAATATATATTGAAAATATATATATATATTAATATATATATACATAAATTGTTTAGCCAAAGCTCTATTTTTTTCTCAAAAAAAAAAAATAATAAAAATATAATAATAATAATAATGCACCTTTGAAGTTACACTAATTCCGAGTTGTAAACAAAAATATAAATTCTATATTTAATGAATACATTTTACGTATAACCATATTTAACCGATTTACGTATCCGTTAAATGATTGAAAATAACCGATAACGATAATAGAATAACCGTACCGATATTCAGTGCGCATGCGTACAGACGTATTTTGGGAAATAACGTTAACGGAACATTACGTTATTTTTAACCGTTGTTGTGCAAAAACTCTCTATTTTTAACCGTTGTTGTGCAAAAACTCTCTATTTTTAACCGTTGTTGTGCAAAAACTCTCTATTTTTAACCGTTGTGCAAAAACTCTATTACTTACAATTATTTAGAGTAAACTCAGCGTCATGTATGGAAAACAATATCAGTGCCAATATGATCAATTGTGATTTAATAGCAATCATTTTATTGTATTATACATTTTTAAATGCTGCGCGCGCTTTCTTTTCACCGTTGTCCGCCGATACGTTGACCACGGAAATCTGGCACCAGAACGCGTGCGCGTCAACGGCAGCGTTCGTCGTTGTGTATTTGCCCTCCCTGGTGTCATTTTTCATTTCGCGTCGACACGTCCGTTTACCACTGAAAAAGAAACCATTTTTTTTTCGCAGCAGTTACCATCGAACGTAAGGCGCTTTCTTAAAACTTTAAAGCCTTTTTTAAAACTGTGATATAGCCATATGCTAAATGAATAAAATTATTTTTGTTTCGTGCTCGATGTTTATTTCAAACATTTATCGTCATTGCGCGTTCGGTTCGTTCTCTACCTTTGCCTCGTCGTCTCGTTTTTTGCGTTTTATTTTTTCGAGAAAATTAATTATTTTTAAATAGAATTAATTTTTCTATTTTATTATAAATACATAAAACTGTCGCAATATTTTTATAATACTAAAGGGATTTGGATCTAGGTTTAGAGAATTTATTTTTTATTTTTTTAATAGATTTCGTGTAATGAGTTATGGGTTTTGGGTTATAGGTCATAGTTTAAAGCAATTTAGATTTAGGTTTAAAGAATATTTTTATTTTTTTTTTTTTGTTTTTTTAGTAGTTTTCGTGTAATGAGATAAACCATGGTTTAATGGATTTGGATTAAGGTTTACAGAATTTTTTTTTTTCTTAATAGTTTTTGAGTAATGAGATATGGGTCATGTTTTAAGGGATTTGGTTTTGGTTTAAAGAATTTTTTTTTCAATAGATTTCGTGTAATGAGTTATGGGTTGTTGGTTATAGGTGATGGTTTAAGGGATTTGGATTTAGGTTTAAAGAATTTTTTTTTTTTTTTTTCAAA
This sequence comes from Chaetogeoica ovagalla, assembly GCA_032441825.1. Lineage (NCBI taxonomy): Eukaryota > Metazoa > Arthropoda > Insecta > Hemiptera > Aphididae > Chaetogeoica > Chaetogeoica ovagalla. Next base: position 13,985,357 of record CM063726.1, on the reverse strand, counting down.
TAGTTTTCGTGTAATGAGTTATGGGTTATAGGTCATGGTTTAAAGCAATTTGGATTTAGGTTTAAAGAATTTTTTTTTAATAGTTTTAATATAATGAGATATAAATCATGGTTAAAGGGATTTCGATTTTGGTTTAAAGAATTTTTTTTTTTTTTAATAGTTTTCGTGTAATGGGATATAAATCATGGTTTAAAGGATTTGGATTTAGGTTTAAAGAATTTTTTTTTCTAATAGTGTTCGTGTAATGAGATATGGGTCAATGTTTAAGGGATTTGGATTTTGTGGATGTAAAAGATGAATTTGCTCGACAGAAAATTCCTACGGATAGTTCCATAGTTCTACACTAGGGAAGCGTTGAACACCGATTTTGTCTTTGTAGAGTTACTGAAAGTACGAAAAGGATTTGCTAGGCAGAAAATTCCTACTGAGGTTTTCTGATATTACACTAGGGAAGCATTCGACACTAATTTTGTCTTTGTAGTGTTACTGAAGGTATGAGAAAAATTTGCTCGACAAAAAATTACTACAGAGGATTTCCTGATTTTACACTAGGGAAGCGTTCGACACCAATTTTGTATTTGTAGTGTTACTGGATATAAAAGAAGAATTTGCCAGATAAAATATTCCTACAGAAGTTTTCCTGATTATTCACTAGGAAAGCATTCGACACTAATTTTGTCTTTGTAGAGTTACTGGAAGTACGAAAAGAATTTGCTAGGCAGAAAATTCCTACTGAGGTTTTCTGATATTACACTAGGGAAGCATTCGACACCAATTTTGTCTTTGTAGAGTTACTGGAAGTAAGAGATGAATTTGCTCGGCAGAATATTCCTACGGAGGGTTTTCCGATTTTATACTAGAGAAGCGTTTGACACCAATTTTGTCTTTGTAGTGTTAATCTGTTGCCAACTTCGAATTATCGAAAAATTATATGAAAATAATATGTTTTAAATAATAAAATGTTTTATAACATTTTATTTATAGTTCGAATAATTTTAGTTGTTTGTAGATATTGGTACATACACAAATATCTAGAGGAGCGTTTGCCCCATCAGCCCCCCCCTTGTATACCCCCCGCCGTCGTCTCTCAACGACAGCTGTTGAGTTCTCGTCGAGCGGTTAGGTTTGGCGGTTTGTGGGGGTGATATTACCGTGTCAAGCTATAGTGTGCAATAACCGCTTACCGGATATGGTTCACACACTGATAAGGCCGCTGATAATCATTAGATTGTTTTTTTGTTTTTCTTTTTTTTCGCCAGAATAAAAACAACAAATTGCCGCCGAGTAGGAGGTATGCGCGAGACGTGATTTGAGTGTTTTTTTTTTCTAATGCGTTCGCCTGTTTTTTTTCTCTTCTAAATTATCACCGATAGTTTGACCAGCCGGCCACCTTATCGCGCCCAAATCGTCGCCTTAAGCTGTACGCGTTTTATGTGGGCCGAACGAGTAGGCAGCGGCCGTCGTGAGCGGCGTGTCCGTCCGTTGTGTAGGTTGACTCGTCGGGCCGACGAGTCGCGCGCTGGCTTTCAGTAAACGTTTACTTCTCTGTTTTGATCGTTTTTGTTGTAATATCGCCAGCCTCCGGTCGCCATCATGTCCGTCACCATTCAGCAAATACTGTCCGACGCGAAAATGTTGGCTTCGAAGCTGAAGGAACACGACTCGACGGCGGACGGTCTGGTGTCGCAGGCCCAGTTCGTCTCTAAGAAGATCGACGCGATGAAACAGGTCAGTCGCTAGTGTGGTGTGGTGGCATTTTCTTCTTTGGGCGAAACGCTTTTAATTCGGTGTTTCTTTCGCTGTAGTACGCCGACGATTTGTCTGAGCTGAACGATATGGAAGAAGGGGGCCTGCCGCACGAAGAACTAGTCAATTCGATACGTACCGAAAGTCGGCAGCTGCAGGAAATCGTCCGTGAGAATCGCATACTCAGAGCCATGGTGGCTGAACATCAGACGGCTCTCGAGATGATCATGAGCAAGTATCGATCCCAGGTCTCACACCTCATCACCCAGACCAAAGCTGATAGGCTCATGAACGATCTCACTGCCAAGGTAATGGTGTTGGTAATAATAATAATATATATCGATTTCTTTAACATTTTCACTTTCTCGTCTTGCAGACGATCGAGAAGAAAAACGCGTTGATTGTTCAACAGGAAGAACGCATCAAAGAAATGATGGCCGTAATGAGTCTCGCCTCTCGTCTCGAATCTGAAGAAGCCAGTAAAAAAGAAGAGACCATAGGAAGGTTACAAACCGAAAACCATGTATGTACTTTTAGTCGGTTATATCTTCATCATTAAAACGCTATTACTCAAACACCTAATTATTTTTCATACAAATATTTCTGTGAAGTTTACATAACTTTGACATCCAATCAAAGGATTAGTTAGTTTTAATCATTTCTTCAAGTACTTTTTATTGAATAAATTTGGTTTTTTTTTCCATGCCAGTTCTTATCTATAAACATAACAGTCAGAATATTATAAACTACGATTAAAAAAAAAAATATATATATATATAATAAAGACTAGGTATACACTTTTGATAAAATGCCTGTACTGTTATATTATACATACATACTAATTTAACTATACAAAATTATAAATCCTTTTTAGCAGAGTTTGAGGACAAGAGATAAATAAATGTTTTTAATTTTGAACTTCTGAGATCTTTAATCAAATATTTTTATTTTATATTACAACAATAAATTCTTTTGTTGTTAGATTAATATTATTCTGATGTTTAAATTTCAATTACAGGGGAAAAAATAAAATATTCAAATATTTTATCATGCCCATGTTTATACATATAGATGAAAACACGATTACGCCCACTCTTGAAATATTAGTATAATTTTGTTCAATGGCAAACGTGTTTTCTTCAAGTCGCTGTCATAAGGTCATATTGTTATATCGTACACAATTGTTTATGAAAAAATGTATATGTTATTTCTATAAAGAAAAATTATAATTAATTTTTATTTTTATTAAATAGTTATATTTAATATATATATATATATATATGTACAACTATAAATGTAACTTTTTAGCGAGTTAAAAAAATTAAAGACACCATGTGAATAGGAGGGAAATTTTATTAATCTGAATATATTTTAAAAGAAATCGTTTAAATATATTATTTTTTCCAGACACTTAGAAAACTATTGAAAATATCCAGCAATCTGTCCACAGAAAAAGAACCGGATGAGATGTTAGCATCTACGTAAACTTAATACATTACCATTACTTAATCAAAATAATAATAATAATAATAATAATACAATATTATTGAAATATTACATTCAAATGCCATAAATAATTGTGTCATTTTAATAATTTAGGAAATATAAACAAATTTTATGATCACAATCATTTGGAATTAATTAAATTAATATAATAATATATAAACACATTTATATTTTCAAAACAGGAACGTCATCATCGTGTGTATTCTGTAGGGAAACTAAACGTATGAGATCCAATGGCACCTACTATTGGTAGTCGGCCTACGTTTGGTATGATGTTGTACGATAACAACAACGTAATGTTTTTGTTGCCTCTGTAAAACATTAATAATATCATTTTATTATCTTTTTTAAAATTATATTTATAGTATTATTATTAATTTTTATTTATTCTATTATTGTAAAATAATTTTGATGAGAACAAATCTGATTAATAAAAAATTTAATAATCGTAATATTAAAAATATAAATAAGGCACCCTGCACATGAGTCAACTGTTTTGTAACGTGAATCTTAAACTGGTTACACAAGCAATTATGAATCTAGTTTGCAATCGATTTACAACTTTTCTTTCTATGCCACATGAGTACAACCGAGTCGATAGTTTCATGGAAATTTTTGTAAAAACAATGAGAGTTATTTTGACATTTAGCACATGTCAAGTAGTTTTGATGAAAATGATGCGATTGACTACTACTATTGCAATTACCTATGAAGATTAGTACAAAGAAAATATTGACACTATCTGTATACAGAAAATAATATTTACTGTATTTTAGTGTGTCAAAAAATTTGTCTTTTAAAATCAAAATTTAAACTAAGAATAGTTGGAAACTAATTTTGGTCTTGATTCACTTGACAAGTATATGGTTCTGTATTATGTTATACATGTAAAGTTATTCACTTTGTTTGAAATTCATATTACAAAACACAGTCATACAATATGCGGAGGGTCTAACAATAATTTTAATTATAATTATAACAAAAACAATGAATTTAAATTAAGAGCAATGACTTCCAAGTAGAAACAAAAAAATTATTTTTATAGACTGTATAGATTACACTATTGTAACTTTTATATTCTATGATTTTTTTTCATCAATCAAGATTTACTGTTTTAACCTACTTGTAAATTTTATTTAGCGTATATTACAATATTTAATAAGATTGTAAAAAAAAAAATAATTATCTGTTATCTGTTTGTTAATGTTAAAAACGTAGTCCTACGTACTTCCATGTTAAAAAACAAATATATATATATATATATATATATATTCTCGTAACTAAATTAATCGTTCATTTACCTTAAACCGTTTCCATCGTCCCAAAAATAATATTTTGTACGCATGTTTTTCAGCTGTAAGTTGGCGTTTTCACCTCTTAGAATAATCTTGTCCCACAAAACGACCTGAAAAAAAATAACCACAAGTAATTTTAATTGAATATTAACATGTGGAAATTGTTTATTACTTGATTCAGTTCGTTGGTAGGCGTTTCGTATTCTGCTGTCATGTACACAAACAATTGTTTTACGTTCCAGTTGAACAAACTAGTAAGATGTGCACAAGAATTTGTTAAGAAAAATGTAAATTCCAAATTAAGTAATAGTAACAGTAAATGTTATATTTTTGTAAATTCATTTTATACGATTTTTTATTAAGGAAATCAATAACGGTTAAAATATAATAAGGACTAAAACACATTGTAGAATTTGTTGTCTTTGCCTACATTTGTATAAAAGTAAACTAGTTATGGAAACCCATTTAGGTCGAATTGAAAATGTCAAAGACGTTTATTAGCAAATTTCAACAAAAGAATATTTTCGAAAACATTTGAGGTAAACTTTAGTGAAATCAAAACGAGATGCTGTCATTTGAAATATAATTTTCTTAAAATCTGGTGCTTAAATGTCGGAAACAATGAATACACATACCTTTGTAAACGTTCAAAAAACAATTTTTTTCTCAAAAGTTTTGACCGTATAAGGCAAAATATATTGTACCCGTCAATACATTAATAAAAAAATGAACGAAAACACAAAACTGGTAAACTATAATCGAACCATACATATCGCCATCCGAGACTTGTCGGGTACTTTCAGATGTACCAGATTCAAGCACCAGCGGATACAAACAATATGATATTCTACTCTGTCTGTGTTAATGTTTCACACGTGCACGAATTAAAAAGGATATCTGCGTCAAGATTGAATGTTATGTGACCCAAATCGTTTTGCTTCTTGGATACGCCGTACTCGGGCAAGTTTTTTCTGTAAAACAAAAGCACACAGTTAGGGCACCAGACCAGTACGATGAAATTGAATTCATTACTCACACTTCAATTTTGAGCGTTTTCATCTCGGTCGGCGTTCGGTAATCGACCATGATCGTGGATAGGAAACAGGCGAATGTGAGCGTGACGAGTACGCTGAGCGTGTACGCCAGCACCGCATTTCCCCGGGCCAATAACGAATGCATCTGATGGTCGTCGTGAACTGTGAGTGATGAATAAAAGGCTTTACAATTTTTGTCGTTTATTTTTGACGACGACGAAACAACGTTCCGGAGCTATGAACGGCGACGATAACACGCTCAACAACGACGAAAAGCAAATACAATACGTAAACACTTTCGGTTCGTTTAAACGGGTTACGCCGTTATCAATGACAATCTAATAATGTTGTATTCGTTGGCGATGATAACGGCTCGGTTGCAGTTTGCCGTATTACTGCGGTCACGGTAATACCGGGTTACGGGCGTATATTCGATAAATGCGCGACAGACGGACATTCTGCTATTGTATAATATATATATATATATTTTTTTTTTTTTCTAAATGGCTTATTAGGTAAAGAGTCAAATAAAAATGCGTGGTAAAGCGTAAGCGTTTCTATACCGTTTCTCGTGAATTACTCGATATTATTTAAATAAGTTAATTGTTGAAATTAGAGAGTATTGAAAATGCATTAGAAAAAAAGATATACATATCGTGTTAAAAATTAAAAACATTGAAAACCTGCAAAGGATATTATATAGTTTTATATAGAATTTAAAATTATCATTTCGAATTTAAAATGTTGATAAATATTGAAAAAAAAACGAATAAATATTATTGAATTGCTTAACAAACCGATGATTTTCAAACGGCGTTTGTACGATCTGCAATCAAAACTTTTCCTCCAATCGAAAAAACAAAAAGAAATTCGCTCATTAAATAATTTTTTTTATAGTTCTCTAATAATTCTTGTCACAAGATTAACAATTATTTAGTTTACGAAATTTCTCCCTTAAAATTTAATCATTTGGAAGTATTCGTGAATCGGTATATTTATCACTATATGAGTTATATATAATTAAGTCAAAAATAAGAACCTCATAACTTTCTAATTGTTACGAAACAATTACCGCCTACATACCAACGTTTAAAAAGTATATGTTGAGAAAATCGAAAAACGACCTCTCTTTAAAATACCGAACCAGCAAAAATTAAACATCTGCACTGTAAAACCAATAGTTTTCTCACTTTTCGCTATTAAAATTTAAAATAATCAAAGCTGTGAAAATTTAGTTATTATTATTATTTTTTCTTTAACTATAGAAATTATAAGTTTATCAGTATTAATTATTATTTATATTATCTGAGAATATACCCGAATTAGTATACAAGCAAAAATTTATGAAAATTATAACATATTAAAGTAGTGGCTCGTATTCCGGTCTAGGACATCTTTTGAACTCCGGTTTGGTTAGCATGTACAGGACTAATCCGCCGTAAAAGACACAAAGTAGACACAGGAAATTTCCGAACAGTCCTTCCGCAGGGTACTTTTGATATTCTTTATCCCTGTGAAAAGAAAACAATAATTAAATAATAATATTTATAATATTATACACTGATACAGAAATGTATAAAATAATTACAGGGTATAAATGAGTTTTTCGCTGAATCCCAGCATGATGGATGTGAGTGCTAAAACAAAATTGAAAACGCCAAAAAATACGTGATAAGACGACATTGCTTCTCTATATTGGACGGTTACACCGGGATACAGGAAAAACACGAATCCACTTATAAACTAAAATAACACAATACAGACATATGAATTATGTATAAAAATTAAACAAATTATTCAAGTTGGAAAACCATTGATTAATAAGGGATCGAAAAGTCAGAATATTAGACCGAACACTTTGTGGGTTTCCAATGTATTAGAAATTCATACGAGACGCTTTTAATGATTGAAACTAATTCGATCGTTTCGTAACGAATGAAATTTAATTATGAAAAAAGATTTCCATTTATTGACCCAGAGTTTTTTTCCCCAGAAATAATTGTAAGGGTAGATTAAATGTTTTTATATATACTATAGCTGAATGAAATGTTTAAACATATGTAAAAATTAACATTATTTTTTTCAATTATAATTTTATAATAATTATATAAAATAAAATAAAACCGATTTATACAACGACGCGGCTATATAGAAAAAAGTATTTTTTCCCCAATACAATTTTATGCACTAATTTTCGTCCAACAGCTATTTTATGTGTCTAAAATGGCGTAAAAAATGTGTATACCGTTTTCGATCCCCGCGTAATCGTATGCAAATAATATATACAAACTATAAAAACAAGTCTGACCTGAGAGAGGAACATTAAAATAGTGACAACTCCAATCCAGCTGTGAAGAGTATACAGATTAGCGACCGGAGGATTGGCGTACAAATGCGAGACAAAAGCAGCAAATCCGGCGAGTAGTACAAGGATTATTATACATCCGTTGCAGACGGCGTGTTGGTTTTTCAAATTTTGTTTTTTATTATTTCGAAACGTACGATAATGAAGAATGGCTGAAATAATAAATATGTATAATATTATTGGTATACAAAATAAAATATGTAAAAATATTTTTCCCCTCTTATATAATTTATTATAAATAATTACTGTTCATGAGAGGTATACGTAATTTGAATTAATTAAATGTAATACATATATAAATCTAAACACATTTTCATATTAACGTATATTTTTTAGCGTAATGATGATTATAATATGTACAAGTAGTACTACCAACCATCAATACCATCCTATAGATATGTGTAAACTCAGCAGACAGCGATCGATTTTCGGTGAGACCACACCCTGGAATGTTGAATAAGTTATTGAAGAGGAAAAAGAATTTTTATAGATATTTTGCGTGTCCGATAAGTGTAATTATTCGAATTATAAAAGAAGAAAAAAGAAATTAAAAACGAATGTTGTTTTCGGGTTGTAATCCACCTGTTATTTAAAACCAAATCGAAAACCGAAATCTCGGCTGTTTATAATATTTTTAAAATAATTTAATTCATCTTATCTACAAAGATTATTTATATATCGAGTACAAATATTGAAATGCTGCACACTGTTGTTTATTATAATCTCCTTTTCGAATATTTGCAGGTAATAAATTGAATATCTCGCGTATTTAATAGCATTTGCTATAATTAATATTCAATGGAGATAAAAATAACAGAGTAATCTATAATTTTTTTTATATATTATCATGATTTCGTGAATAAAATTCGTTATATTGTTTACATTTCAGGCGTTTTACATTTTCAACGCAATTTTCGTGGTTTTACAGTTATTATTTTTACTTTTTCCATATTATATTATAGGTACATTAAATTGAAATTATTTTCTATGTCTTATACAAATCTCGTAACTTTATTAAATAAGTGAATGTAAGAAAAATTATTCATTTTGACATTTCACATAGATTTCTCCTATTATTATAATATTGATTTTTAGGTTATTATATTTTTGGCGCGTAGAATTTTATAGTATATTTATAAATAAAACATTTTTTTACTGTTATTTTAGGACATATTTCAGTAATTTTTAATATTTTATAAAATATGAAACCTATGAGGTGTAATATTAATGTTAAAATTCGATATTTACCTAAAACTCTGAACTTTTTTCATGAATTTTTTTAAGGCGCAGTGCACTTGTAGCACAGACATGGTCAGAGACGGATTTACACAATTGTCGCCCCTAGGCAAATTTTTTTTTTGGCCGCCCCATTAAACTTATCAACGAGAAAACATATTTTTAAATACTTATTTAACATAACTACTAAAAAAATAAATCATAAAGACTGATACTAAACAATAATTAATGGCGGTTATGTTAATAAACTAGAGTTAAAACTAGGTTAAAAAACCTAGAGTATTCTCAATAAAATATTGGCCTAAAATTGCCGCCCTAGGCAAATGCCTACTTTGCCTGACGCTAAATCCGCCACTGGACATGGTATCTAAGGGTTATAGATTTATCCGCATGGGATGGAATTTCATATAACGCGTTTATACGATTTATTTGTTATTTTTTTTCAATATTGTAAATATTTAGGGAATTTTTCTATTTTATAAATAATAATAATAACTCACAATTCGCCAACAAGTAAACAAAAGCGATTGTCATCAATAACGGATGCCAGTTGAATATTGTCTTGGGTACGGTGAAACTAAGTCCGCCTCGGAAATGAAAGATCCAATAGCATACGCAACACACGATTAGTAATCCAGTAAACTATATTACATTAAAATAATAATAACATAATGTTTAAAATAAAGTCAAGTCATATATATTATATACAATTTCTTTTTCTTTATAATAAAAAGTATTTTCGTTGAATTTTTTATTTCGAGGTGGAGAAGAAGAAAAAAATAATTAAAATTTAATTGTCTTGACAATATTAAATATTTAAAACAGAGAGAGATATAGAGAGAAAGACAGGAAAATACGATTATACGAGTATATAAGTATTATTTTGCAATAATTAAAAAGACTGAAATATTTAAACGTTTTTGATTTATAATATTTCTGTACATCAGAATCAAATGAACTTGTCACATTATGCTAATTTTTCATAAGAACATAATAATTGAAAATTAGAAACGTGTTGCTACATCGGGACTTACGGTCATTCAGTTCTAGTAAAATGATAAGAGGAGAAATTTTTAACTGACTTCCGTCACTATGGTTCGACGAAAAACAGATTAAACGTGGCAAAAATGTAATAATCTGCAAATCGTTACTTCCAGACTTACGTTCGCCTGGTTTTTATGTACAGATATATATATATATATATATATATATATAAAATACATATTAAATTTATGCCTTTAATATTATAATAAAAATATCAAAAAAAAATAAAATAAATATATATATTTACATACCTGAAATATCGCGTACAATGTTTTGAACGGAGCAATTTGATTGTTCGTGTTTTGAGACTGCGCAGTGTTCTGTTCGTTTGGCTTTTTCATTATTATTGTGTATATATTATTATGTATTACGCGTTATATCGTATACTCGACGGGAAAAATATTTGTCGAATTCAATCGTATCTCTCGACGATATATATATATATATTTTTTTTTTTATATTCTCGTTGATTCGCACTTGAAAAGCAAAGAAGAAATGTAAAATTTCAAAACTATTTTTTTTTCCAAAATACTTACAGCTTATAATCCGTTTCGGTCGATAATATTATTGTATTCCGATATACCAATACATTTATTCCAGTGATGCGCGACGGAATCTGTTCAGCGAACGTGCGGCCGAGAAAAATTGTATTTAAAATACAAAATAAAATATATTAATGGCGATAATAATTTTATAGGTACACGGGAACGCGTCCGTCGTTTTCTCTTGCACGTTCGCTGCGACGCGACTGATGACTGAGCACGGGTGCAAATGCAGGGGCGACTACTACAATAATACGTATGAGAGCCGTCGTCGTCATGGCGATAACGCGTCACGGCGCAGGTCAATTACAAATATAATAATATATTTATACGGAATTTAATATCATACGCGTGTCCGCGTCTGTGCAAATAATGCTACACAGGACCAAAAATACGAGCGATAACTCCTAAACATATTTTATATAAAAGCGTTAACGCGGGAGGGGGTTTTTTTCGATACATTTTAAGTAACCGATTATAGTATGACTCCCATACGATTACGATTTTTCTTACAATTAATTTTCGTATATACAGTGTCGTTATAATGTTACAGTGAAAAACGTGTTTCATTTATTTTTTTTATAAATTTCTATGATTTTAAATTCCAAGCGAAGCGATTCAATGTATTGGTTGCACAATGATTTGTTTCTTTTTTCTGTTTATGTCTGTATTCAAAAATGCTACCGGAAGAGTGCTCGGATCTTTATATGCAGTCATCATAGTACATTAATAGAAGAGGTCGTTTTTTGAATTGCTCAGAAACGCCGCTTAAAATCCAACTCAAAAACTAAATTACGCAAAAACGCGATTTCGTCGATTATTTATCGTTGCTAATTCGTAATTTTGAAACTAATGCGGATTTATAATGATAACACAATATGTATGTATTCAAAATTCTTTGTTATGAGTAATTTAATTAGTGACATTCACTGCAACGTCCCGCGACTCGCTTATTTATTTAATGTATTTAATTATATTTTTAATAAAATTTATATTTTTTACGTGATGTTTTATTGATTTCGATTTACGATGTATGAATAACATATGCACTAATTATTATTTATTAATTCGAGAGTCTTCGCTACTTAGATCGCTTTCTATTATTGAAATTTATTTATTTTCTTTATCTTTTTTTGTTCACTCTGTACACACCGTAAAAAAATTTGCGACAATTTTAAAATCGGAAGAAACGATACTGTCGTTTTTCGACGAAAATCTTTAACATACTGGGGATATCGAAGTTTATTCGTAGATTTCGGACGAATAATGAATTTTGTGAACAGATTATTATAACTGTCTACAGGGGTTTTTTCTTCTTCTTTATGAACGACTCTGTATATAATGCGTGCATAATAACGCGATTTATGAATATTCGTTATCGAATTATATTGATTATTACAAAGCGTGCACGAAATAATATTATAATTTATACTGTAGTATAATAACATTGTAAAATACAATATATATATTATATGTATATAATCCCTCTTGTTCAATCGTTTCTATTAATATCAATAATAATTGTTAAAATGAAATTTATTATTATAATATATTAATACTTACTTTGTGTGTGTATATGCACGCACAATCGCAATTCGACCGGTTCACCTTTGTACACACGTTTAGATATATTATTATTGTTATACCTTTGTATATTTACAGTGTTCGATAATATTTTTATAAGTTTATTTTTGTAATTTTTAATTTTTAACATAATTATGTACACAATTTGACTTTTTAAGTCCATGTCTTTATATTGTGATATCCGTAAATTTCTCTAAACGTAATTCGTTCATTTATCCGATTTCTTTTTGTTCTTTTTGTATTTTTTGATTTTTGGCTATAAAGAAAACGCTACTATACTCCTACGATTTTCATCAAAACAATTGCTTAACGCGGGAAACAAATCTGAATGGGTTACACAGTCGTGCTTTAGTCGCCGAATTTGTACACAAAATAAATTACAATGTTATCAATACAAAATTTTTAAGAATTTATGAGATTTAAAAAACAAAAACAAAATTTTAATACTCGATTTTTGAAGATCATAAGATAAAAAAATAAAAAAAGTGAGAAAGTCGATCTGTAAAATTCACGACAAATTCAAATTTATTTTCAGAATCCTTATTACATCACCAGATCGATCGGTAGGTTAGGTCTAATAGGAAACGTCTATTCCATCGTGTTTTGTATGTGTAAGACAATGAGAGCAAATACCCGATTCTAATTTTCTTAATACGCATCTTTTGATGACTATTTTGACTATTTTTGTCAAAACAGGTAGTAAAAAAAAATAAACGTGAATTTAAATACAACGCAATTCTTGATATTTATAGTCTCACGCATAATCTTTAATAATCTTTGGTTTAATTTGTATATTCACAAATACGCATATTCATAGTTTTCTTATTATCTCATATAGTTTTATCGTACGAATGGAAAGAAACATGTCATTTTACACGTCTTATTGTTATATCGGAGCAAAAATGACATTTTATAATGGGCGTTATAAGCCAAGGAAAAAAGAGACGTCAAGTCCAAATGAAACGTTTCGATTTCTGATAATATTATTTAATATATTAGTCCGAGTTTAACGTTGTGTTCAATATATCGTTTACGATCAGATTAGATTGCATACAGGATTTAGTGGAAATAATAAAAATGAATAGTAAACTGTCTAAAACAAGATTATAGCGAGGCTGTAATTATTCACATTTGTGACTTCATAATGTAACTTTTTGTTTATAATGTAATTTTTTTTTGGAACTTCTTACACGTTGTTTTTTTTAGCTGAAAACGTGTTTCAATAGCATTTGAATCTAAATAACTAATTTTTATTTTGTATTTTCCGGCTTTTTTTTTACATTATAAGGCGTTTTTTGACATTTTTAGATTGTTTTCCGACATTTTTACTCGTTTTCCTACGATTTTGAAAATTCCGAATGGCCTAGAAGTTTCAAATGAGTGCTTTGACTGATGACGTCGCTGCTGAAGATTTGGTTCGTTAATGACTTCATTTTCCTTCCTTTACATTCGCGACACTCTAAACGTATTGGTCTGTTGACACAAATAATAATCGAACGAACGATTGTGCGGGGCAATTTAAAAAAATAACAAATTTGCTATTATAATTTATATTTTCTATATATATATATATATATATATATATATATATAAACTTAGTCATTAATGGATTTTGCACAGATATATTCGAACGAAAAAAAAAATTACATATTTTCGATTGCGTTATGAAAATTACATGGTTCGGTTCTGGAGAATGCCGAGGCAAAGTCTTTCATGCGTGTTTGCATTTAAATCATTTGGAACATGAGTTTTTAATTTTAGTTTGATTTATTTCGGCTATTATATTTCAATCAACGACATTTTTTCCCCCTAAACCGTTATTACTACTTCGTTTTACAACATTTAACACCATTCTCCGTGTTTAATATATTCGGGCACAAGTCTTTTTAATTCGGAGTAGTACTACATCAATCCATGTATCTCTTAGATGATCTCGAGCGAAGTGATGTTGATTTTACGATGATGATTTTTATTTTTTTTCGTACACATTTCCAACTAGTAAAAATACTAAAAAATGATTATTTTTTGCAACGTCCTAGCTGATGATTTCCTTACTAAAAATGTGTTTCATTGGCACACGAATTCAAATAACTAATTTTATTATTATTTATTTAATATTTTTTTACACTTAAGATAATTTTTAGCAAAAATTTTCGTCCAATTTTGGTCCGTTTCTAACTAGTCAAAAGGAAAGTAATAGCAGTAAGTATTATTAATTATTATTGTTGTATTTTGTTAAAATATCAACGAGATAAGTATAAATATTTGTAAAAAAAAGTACACTTTCTTTTTGTCAGATTGTAATATGTTATTTAAATACATTTATTAATTGTTTCGCTGCTTATCACGTTTCCTGTCCACCGATCCATTTATAATCGATGCGTGTTTTTGTATGTCAATGAATTAATAAGACGTGGGAAATGCAATAATTTTTGATTAATTTTTAGAGCTTCTATAATTTTAATTTAAAACATTATACTATACATTTTTTAATTCGATAAAATGTTTTATTAAAAAAAAAGATAATATTTGTATATTGAATTTAATTAGAAGAAGGTTGACAAAAATAAGATTTTTTATATTTATACTCGTTTTTCTGCATTTTTCGCATTAAAATAAGTGCTGTGTATTTTGGTATTTTTCAATTTTTTCCTAAACGAACAGAACAAAATAATGTTTTCATCCATACGTGTTATTATGTAATAACATCAATTTAAAAATATTTATAAATAGAGCTTCGAGTTTTACGCGCAATTAAATTAGCTTTGATATATGACAAAAAAATAACCAAACGTGCACGTAGAATACGCATTAAAAATCGTTTAATACTCATAAATAAATTAAACAACAAAATATTTGTATTATTCTTATTGAATTTGGTGTTTTATTTTAATACAGTGCCGTATAAAATATTCAAATGATTCGTTTACCAGAAATCGTACTAATGCTGTGTACAATGTTTAAAACGATTAAACGTTCATTTTCTGATAATGGGAAAACGAGAAAACAACAATGGAAAAAAAGTATACCCTACATTTATAGGTATCGAAATAATCGTTATAAACGCGTAATACGTTGCAGTGTGCACACACATCAGTAGATGTAAGTAATCAAGACATTATATATATATATATATATATAATCATTGTATGGAAAGATAATTATTATTTATGTAGCCTACATATTATTTTTACATACATATTCAATATTATATTCAGTGGTGTTCCCATAGGGTATACTCCATATACGCCGTATACTCTCATGATTTTTTTGAAAAATCATGGGTATACTGCGTATACTCTCATGATTTTCTGAAAAATCATGGGTATATTGCGTATATTTTCAAATCTCAAGTTATATGCAACGGAAAAAAAACATAAGTACTGAAGAAAGGCCTCAAAAGTTTTAGTTTATTTTTTATTTTTTATGATTCATTTTATTATTGGAATTTATATTTATTAATTTTCCCACTCTAGGCCTCTATACTGCCGGCACACACATCACAATTTATTACGCCTGTATAACATTGACGTTGATAGCCGAAATATTAGCCATTAGGTATAACGATAATAATAGTAGTCAGATAAAATCAAATATATTATCGTCATTAAAATGTTATCGGCGTCCGGCGACTAAAGTTCCCCTGTATACAATTGATAAATTATGAGTGTTTAGTATATGATCCGTAAGTCACCGTACATAATCTATATATTTTTAATTTTTCATTTACATTTGGTCGCCATAATATTCGTAAATAATCCTGTTCTGATTTATCCACCCAAATTTGACGATACATTTTAGTTATGTCTCCGGAAAACGTGTATTTTGAGTACGAAAGCGTGCGATAATTTGTACCAAATCTTCTTGTAGCACCGGACCTTTCATTAGAACGTCGTTTAATGACACACCCGTATCTGATTTGCTTGATGCATCAAACACCACTCTCAGTTTAGCAGTACTATTTTCATTTAATACGTAGGAATGTGGCAAGTAGAAATAATGCGTATCATCTGTGAGATTGTCGTTTACTTCTTGCATATGTCCTAATTCCAAATAAACATTCATAAAATCTCGATAACGATCATATAAGTCTGCATTCTGTGTTAAACGTTTTTCTAACAATAAAAATCGACGAAGTGCAATTTGATACGATTTACCTAATTCAGTTATATTATTTTTGAATGGTAACTGAACTATGAATTTTCCATTTACGTCTCGTTTAACAGTTTCTTAAAAATGTTTTAAGCACGTCTATTCAGCTGTCCAGTTTTCCTTTGTTGTGATTTCTCCTATTTTCCAAAACTTTTCTATTTTCTCCGTTAAATCCGTGTAATAATTATCGTTTATTGCTACCATACAGTTACTTATCGTATCCCTTTCGTTTTGACTAACACGACCTGACACGATCCATCCCAACTTCGTTTCCTGTAAGAATGGATCAGATGGGTATAATTGAATGATATTGGGAAGCACAATTTCCCAATATAAGTCAGCTCCAATTAACATATCTATTTTTCCACTTTGGAAAAATTTAGGATTTGCTAAAACTATTTTTTCTGGCATCTTAGTTTTTAAAATACATGTGTTAATTGGCAAACAAGTTGTTATCTTCGGGAGTACTAAAAATGACCGCGTTGTTCGGAATGAATTTATACACGATTGAATCGATACATTTAATTTTTACGTAACATTATGACTAACATTTAGGGGGGGGGGTTAGTCCTCCTGGATGCAGAGTATACCCTCAACAAATTTGATGGGAACATCACTGATTATATTATTTATTCATTCAGTCGAACGAATTGAAAAATATATATTTTCGCGAAATTTTTTTCACGTTTTGTTATATTAATTGAAAAAAATGTCATTTTCCAAATAAAAATAATGTCACTCAAGTCTGTAGAACATGAAAAAATAATTGTTTGTGGGTTTAAATTTAATTAATTGGATAGAAAAAAGCACGCAATTATTACTTATAGTCATCTCAGCCCTACTTATACTGTAAAAAAGAAAAAATATGACTGTTCCTGGTATTACATACGTTTTTCCAGTCACCTTGTGTATGATTATTTTTCGTCACGATGAAGTACAGAATTTGTACATATTTGTAAGATTAAGAAAAAAATATATGAACGAATTTAATTTTTAAGAAATTTATTAATTTCACAATAATTTCATTATATTTTATATAAACACGTTTTTAATTTTTGTTTTATCTAATCTTAACAGTTCATTACAATTATCGAACATTTTAAAATAAACAATTATTCGAAGTACTTTATTTGATATTAAATAATTTAAACGTTTAGCAAATTTTTGTAAAGCATAACGTCGTTTGTAGACGTAAAAATGTTACACAACCATTCTTAAAAACGTACTCTGTCACTCTTTTTTTTTGTTTTTTATCAGATTATATTATTTTTATTATTTTTTTAAACCATAAGAGATTATTTTAAAAATATGTATATTTTTTCTAATAATTTTACAATATTATATATATAAGTACTTTATAATTTTATTTAATTTTAACATATTAATATTACCAATTTCTGCTTAATTTTTCTATTGTCGTCCATTAGGAGGTGTTATAGGACAATATTTAAAATAACATGCGAATTCTACGCTATAGAAGATCTAGCGGATCTATCATCCCATCGCACTTGCAAGGCGGAGGTGAAAGGTATTCATTTTTTTTTATTTTCCACGCAAACAGAATAGTCATCGCACATTCCATTTGTGTATTATTATTATTATTATTATTATTATTATTATTATTATTATTACTATAACGCGTTATGTAAGTTTGTAAAAAACGATTTTCGAAAATGAACAGCGGCCGAATTAATATTATACGCGTTTAAATGCATATCGCCTCGGGTATTGTATTTACCTATATAGCAATAGCGTAGAGTCAAAAGTAAATCGGGTTGACGCGTTCATTGGGATTTATAGAAAATAATTCACTGAAATTGACGTCCTCGGTTTAATCGATATTATGCGTAATATCTCACAAAATTCGACGCATTTTCCCGAAGGTGTTTAATAAATAAATAAATTCTACAACAGAATGATAATGTAAAAAAAAAAAAACTAAGTAAATATTCTTACATATATAAATTTCGATGTTTTAATAATTAGGAAATAAGACACCTATGTAAGTGTAAAATGTAATGGCCAAAAGATCACAATGAATACGATTTGAACGGTTTCGCGCGAAGAGACGGCGGTGGTCCAACACTGTTTCGCGTTTATCCAAAATTCTCGAAATGGTGAATGAAGTATGGTAACTTCCTGCCTTTGTTCACTTCTTCGCACGCCGTCATCACACTCTTCGTCAGTGGTCTCGGCCCGCAGCTAAATACTCCGATCTTGCTTACCTGTAAATTGGCAGTTTCGATATTATTACGACTTTACACGTCGTGTTATGTATAAAAAAGGCGGCAGATTTTCAACAAAATTATTAAATATATAATATTTCTTTTTTTTGTGAATTACATGTTTCAAATACGCGATATAAAATAATAAATCTCTTATCAAAATCATTTTATAATGTTAAAAAAAATCATATTTTTTTTCTGTGAACACGTGTAAAAGGAGTGTTCCGTTGATCTTTAGATGCATACCAGTTTCTTGCAATACATTTTCTCTAGTCGCTATTATATTATTCAACACATTTTTCTTATGCATTTTCTCAATTGTTCTCTTAAAATAAATTAGAAATTATTGCAAATTTTCAATAAATTTATAAAGATACCGCATCATATTCATGTTGAATATTGGTTTTTTGTTTTTTTTTTTAATAATTGTCCAAAAATGTATTAAAGACATGTTATGTGAATAGTATTAAAAAAAAATCTTTTTTTATGATTTTGGCCTTTAAGTGTGCGCATGAAATATGTTCATCGAAAAACTATATAAGTTATAAATTTTCGTTCAGAAAAGTTTTTCGTATGCAATGTTTTATTATTCAAGTTCAAAATAATAAAACGACTTTTAAATCTTTGTGCGTATGCGTGTACTCACGTAGCTATGTTTCTTTTGGACGAATTTCAAAAACGACGACATGTCCGGTCTGCCGAAATGGTTTACCGCTTTCAATCCGGTAAACATGCTCATCTTACTCAGTCGTTGGAAATGGTTTTCGCAAATGTACTGTCAAATAAAACAATAAAATCGTCAAGTAAACAAAGGGATGTTGACGGGATTATGAAATTAATTAAACAATATTGTTCTCGTTGTGGTGCACTCACCAACATGGTAGTCCGCAAATCGAACTTGTGGAAAAATTGAGTTATGAATATATGTATTTCTAAAACATTGGTCACGTCTTTTTTCTCCACGTCTCGTAGCACGTCGATGAACCATTCGAAATGTTTGTGCGAAGGACATATCCACAAGAAGTAAACCTTGAAAAAACAAAAAAAAAATAAACGAAATTAAAAGAGTAAACGCAAAAATGACAGCGATCTCAAGGGTCAAAAGCGTACTTTTTTACAAGACACTCCGGAATAGCGGTTGGTCGACGTGCCGAACACCAGATCGTTTAGGATGGACGCGTAAGGAGTGACACCTATGCCGCCTCCGACCATGACCGCCACTTCGAACTTATACCAGTCTTGGTTCCCGCCTCCGAACGGTCCTTCGAGGCGTATCTGCAAAACGTTGATTATTATTATTATTTTCTTACATTCCGTTATTATATTGCAGATACAATGTGAACGTGCTGCGATTACTTTTGGCTGATGGAATTCTGGATTAATGTTGCTCGGGTCGAAGAAATTTCGCAGTTTCCACGTCCAGTGTCCCTGCGCCTTGATGTGACACGACAAAAAGTTCTCGTGTGGAGCCGAAGTCAACGTGAACGAATGATATTCCTTGGACTTGAGCGCGGTACAGTTCAATCGCACCCACTGGCCGGACAGGTATTTGAAGTTTGGCGGACGGTAGAATTTCACTTTGAGCACGTCGGACGGCAGCAGTTCGGTCTCGAGTATGTCCAGCGCCATGTACTTGGTCCGCAAACTCACCACTTTGTCGAGGATGAATACGATTCCGGGGCCTATGAAGTATTTCCAGAATTTCGGCGGTCCCGTGATCCTGGCCAGACCGTGTAACAACATCAACACGTACATGGCCACGTATAGACAGTGGGTCGACCAGAAGTACGTGTACGCTTTCTTCCGTATGATCGGATGCGCGAACGTGAAGATGATGATCATTATCACGAACAGACACACGCCGGTAACGCCTGAAACGAATTTTGTTGTAAACACGATCCCATCATGTAAGATTTATGGACGGTCCAGGTCTACGGCAAGTTTACCGTAGCGTTTTGGTGTAGACCGAACGATTTTATTATTATTATCATTATTATTATTATTATTATTATAATTATTATCATTATTATTATAATTATTATCATTATTATTATAATTATTATCATTATTATTATTATTATTATTATTATTATTATTATTATTATTATTATTATTATTATTATTATTATTATTATTATTATTATTATTATTATTATTATTATTATTATTATTATTATTATTATTATTATTATTATTATTATTATTATTATTATTATTATTATTATTAATTTATTGTCGTTAAAAATATTATGCGACGCTTGCACTACGTACCCGTAATGGTTTTGAACAGCCAAAACGATATGCCCGGCTTGTAGTCGGATGGGAAGTGTATTTCGGACGTGAGACAGTGCAGGTTTTCCAACGGTTGCGTGGACACGTGGTAGAAATTGATTATGTGACCGACCGTGTGTATGATGGAGAAGAAGAACGCGGTACACGCGACTACTTTGTGGAACGGTATGTGAGAGTCCAGCGGTATGTACTGTTGTATGGAGAAGTCTTTCAGTTTGGTCAACAGATTTCTGGACATGGTCAGCAACAGCAGACAATATCCGAAGGACAGTGAAGCCGCGGACCCTCTGGTCAACGCTATGCCCACGCCCATAATGTGCCGCAGATCGGTGTGTTCGGCCAAAAACGAATAGTCTGGAAAAAACCCGCGGTTTTTCTTTATTGTACACACCTGGTTGCAGTATAAATATGACCGGAAATCGGTTACTTAGCCGATATTACAATGTCAACGGCTTAAATGATTAAATAATTTTATTTACTTCACTTATACATGTGTAGTAATATCCTACAATAAAAACTAGTTTCATTTTTAATATTAGTAATATTACAACAAAAGGAATATATTTAAAAAAATTGGTACTATTTTACAGAAATATATAAAAAAAATTATAATGTATTGAGAGAGAGAAAAAAAAAATCGGTGTTAGTTACGTTAAAAAAAAATGTATTATTATTTATTACTAACTAACATTTGAAACATATTCAAATCTCTACGATTCTATGCCGTTCAAAACATGGTCGTAATAGCTTGTCACGCACTAATGTGGAATACGTAGATGACAATAAAGTTTTTTTTTTAATTTAAATTTAGTATTGTATTTTTTATGTTTTTTAAACGTGTAAATAATAGTTTTACACTAACCTCATTAAAAATATGTTTATGCGCTTAGAATAAATAATTTTTCAATTATCCTTATTAAAATACGTTTATATAATTAATATTGTTATTATTTAACAGATTAAAAAAAACTAATAATTTTCTATGAGATCACGAGCAAAAACTAATTTTTACACGAACATTTGTGTAAAAACTACGTGTAAATCAAATAATACAGATTAATATTTACGCGCCATTAGTGAAAATCTATTTGAATTCCACAGTTTTAATCGACTTTGGATATTTACCGTGATATACGCAGTTAAGTGAAAAATATTTGTACAGTGAATAATTTATGTTGAAAAAAAAACGAAACGCTCACATATGAATTGATGGACGAACAGCGAAATAGTGATGATGTAGAACACAAATAGATAAAATATATTTTGACGGTTTTCTTCCAAATACGTGACGATGCAATCGATGCGACTTTTGATTTTCCCCTTGTCGTCGTGAAGTGACTGATCCACTTGGAAACTGGTCATTCTGTAACACGACATTGTTAGTTACGTCATTAATTTATTTAATGTATTCTATAGATTCAAATAAGTTTCAGATCAAATTGATTTATAATATTTTCAAAATTGTTTTATGTTAAAAACAAAAACTTCATTTCGTTTCAATCATTAAAACGATAATTAGTTTTTCTTTTTCCATTACGTCTCGTTTTTATTTTATTCTAATTAAACACTACAGTCGAATCCGTTCTGCACAGATAGTCTCACACTTTATCTCGACGATCGCTTCAGTGTATCTCATCGCGGTCGACAATTTTGAATCCACTAATTAGTTTTTGTAAGATTTTTAAGTCATTTGAGCATTAATTTGTTTTCGTTACAATTGTATTCATAGAAGAAATCCGTTTCTCGTTTACACCTCCTAGAGTAATTACATATAGGGTACACATTACACATTACATTGTATAATCTACTTTAAAAGGTGCTTTTCCTCTTGCGTGGCTTTTCGTTTACGATACTCGAAAATCGTAAGTTTTAATTCGAGTTATTTTCAAAATATTAAATTGATTTGATCGGCTCATATTGACGTATTCATTACACTTACCTCGCGACGTTTGTCGACGTGTCCAAAAAATTTTGTTTCGCGCCTTTACAGTCTAACCCGATCGCGACAAAGTCACCTTTATACTCTTTCATCATGAGTTTGAAATCGGCGTACGTCATGAAGTCTTTGTTCGACAGTCCCACGTTCTACACGGATTATAACGGTCGATTATTAAATATTTATATTTGTACGCGGTGGATGGGAGGACGAGGATGAGAAAACCGTACTTGGAACATTCCATCGATTAGTTCGGTGACGTGAGCGTCGGACAGACTAGTGGTCCGAGCGATTTCGACCAGGGAACGCAGCATCTCGGAAAATTCTCCTTTGTCTATGACGCCGTTACGATCGTTGTCACACATGTCAAATATGATTCGGAGTTTGTCTTCCGTTTTGCCCCGAGAGAACAACACGACGGTGTCCAAAAATTCCTAGATTTAATTTACGTATAGTTACATATTATAATAATCATTCGAAACTATCCTCACACTTTCAATCGGCGAGAGGGTAGTGGGATACGTTTTGCTTAAGATAGAGGAAAAAAATAGATTTACGTGAAAACGATGCCAACTATCGGGGGTTTTCAACAAATTACTGTGCAATGAATTTCTTGTAGCAAAATTTTCTTTTTTTCGACGATAATTATTGTTGTATAACAACAAATTTTTAAATCAAACGGAAAACACGAGACGATTTATTTATTTTGTTGTTGTTTGTAAAAACCGAGTTGTCTAAATAGTTACGGACCCTCTTCAATATAAAACAATGCTCAACAAATGTATCATTTTACGAGTACTGTGTACGTACGTGTTCGTACGGAATTTCACAAAAATATAACAAAATCCGTAAAATTTCTTTTAAAAAAAAAAATAATTATTTCAATTAAAATCATTTTTATTTTTTTTTTCAAATTCGATTTATTTTCCAATAACCGCGTCATAATATAGGTACGTTTTGTAGATAATTTTTTCTCCTTTTTAAAGGGATGAAAAAAAATATTTAACTCGAGCTCACCTGGAACGATATTCTCCCGTCGCTATCTTTGTCCACAATATTGAACATCATTCTGACGAAAACCGCGTCGGGTTTCATGCCCAACGCCGACGCGAACTCTGCTTTCGACAACGAAGTCCTCATCACCACCTGCAACACATTATAATAATTCGATTTCAGCGTTTTTCGCGTTATAATGTTATAATGTCCTGACAGAGGTCAAGATTTCGGTTTTTGAAATTTTTTTCGCAATAATATTTTTAGACGATTTAATACGAATCAAAAAGAAGAGAGGAAATAAACCGATAATTCGAACGATATTTTTCGTAACAACCGAACATGATAATTGAATGTGAAATGCGCAAAAATTTACATAAAAAAAATTAATCCACTTTTCATAAATCATATAACCGCAAAAGTCAGTTCATTTATTATTATACACGAACGTTTATGAACTGTTTTACCGTTCAGACACTTCTTTTAGAATTCCAAATTTTTCCCTTTCATCAAAGTAACAACAATCAGCTGTTTGGCGTTGTTACATGCTGTTGTACGTGTCCAGCTGCAATAAATAGACACGTTTGAAACGAAAACTATCTTATAAACTGTATCGTCCTCGCCCTCTTAAATACACGTTGTTGCTGTACGAACTCAAACGTGTGAAAAGCTTTCTAAAATTATTTGTATTTTTGCAAATCTTCCGTTAAAAGCGGAAATGTTGTTTTTGAAACCCTCTTCGCGCACACGTATTGACGTGCAATGTGTTCGTACAACGGTTACCTATTTTGTAAATAAAAGTTTACAAAACAAAAAAAACTCACTTCGCCGTCTTCATCGCCTCTTCTCCTTTCACCCGGCCGAAGACCGAACGTCAGCGCATACGCCTCACGGAAGAAATGCTCCAGCCTCTTCTGCCGCCGTTCTCTCGTCTCGGCTTGCGCCAACAAGAAATCTCTGGGCGCTTGCAACGTGACCAGATGCTTTTTGTGCGAATTCAAAAACGCTTCCAGCTTGTTGATGAACTTTCGTCTCTCGCCCACGGTGTCAAACTCGAGCACGAGATCGTGTTCTTTGGGCACTCGGATCAATACCAACGGACGTTTCTTCTTCCTACCGTCCACCTATTATGCACGAATATGATATTACACGCTGTTACGTGTGTAACTACAAATTGATTATATACAATTGCGGTCACTTGTGTGTTTTTTGTGTGTTTTAATGCGTAAAATTCACCGTCACATAAAACTAGACTCAAAACCGCCCCCTCCCTCCTCCACCGTTTCTGTTTTGTACAAAATATTATGAGAAATTCTCGTTTTCTTTTTGTTTTTAATAGTCCTTTAATTTTTTTCTTAGGAAAAAACATGTGACGTTTTTCGCCTGAAAAATTGGACAGCACTATAAAATGGCATGTTAAAGTCTTATAATACGTCTAAACTCGTATGACATTTTAAGCTTTTTTAAAAAAAAAACGAAATTAAAAAAAATACGTCCATCATTGATTAAATACAGTACCAACTAAATGTGTATAAGAAAGTAACGCGCACGTTTCAAAATCACCCGAATAACAAATTAAACGTCAAATTGACTCTTGTTTTGGCTTTCGAAAACAAAAAAAATACTTTTCAAAAAATAGTTCTCAAAACATATTTCAAATGAAAGTCGTATCTATCGTACATATATAATTTTTTTTTTACCTGCGATTCTTCGACGGTTATCGTGTCACAGTTGCCGAACTTCACCGACCTCAGTTTCTCGCCCTTCCGATCCACCGTGTGCATCTCGGCTTGCGGCCCGAACCGCACCTTGACCAACCGCCGATGGTTCGCGTGCAGCCATTCTCTCACGGACATCTTCTCCACCATTATTCCGTTGGATTTGTTCCCCGACTTCATCTCCTCCTGTTTCATGCGCAAATGTCGCTTGCGTTTGTTCTGCAGTTTGACCACACCGTAACCGGCACCGGCACAAATCAAGGGCACGACTCCCAAAAATATACAAACGTAAATGTACGCCAGTTCGTTTCCCTGCGATTGGTTTTAAAACAAAACTCTCAAATAAACATATTAGATTTCACGCGTAATTTACGAAACAACACGCACGTTGTACATTTATACTGCAATATTATACAAGTACGCATTGAGTACTTAGGGCTCACTTAAGACGTGATCGATTTAAGGAGAAGTGATAAATGAGGACTATATTGTTATTGGAATGAAAAATATTAAGAAAGATATTTGGATCCGTGAAAGATAAGGTAAGTGGCGAGTGGTGAATAAGAGGAAAAATGACGAAACGGGAACCCTCTTTCACAAACCAAATATCCATTCACTATTTACAGTCTTGCGGAAAAAAGGCCGCTTGTTATGAGGCTAGGAATACTAAGCATACAGATGGAAGAATGTAGTAAAGATAGATGTGGAAGTTTCGGGAGGAGAATTAGACTGGAAGACACAGGCATCGACAGGGAATACTGGAAACAAGCTTGTATGACGGATTGGTACTAGTGACCGATTTTCTACGAAGAAGAAGAATAGACATTACGAAGCAAATGAATTCAGATTACAATTCCCAAGACAGTCATCAGATTGGAAATTACGAGTGTTTAAGATCCGTAAGACATTTCGAGTGAAGAATAATAGCGGACTGAAGAGTGGGGAAAGTAATTATATATTGCAATAGACACGCAGAATCCACGAGATTCGTGTTTCGTAATACACAGTGCGGTAGTAGAGGTATTTGCGTCAGTATTTATTTAGTGATTTATTTATAACCTCTATATAAATATATTCTCGGATACGTTATATTTATTTGATTTCAACGAGATATTTGAAATGTCAAACCGTTGACACTCACCTCGAAATAATCGAATCCCTTCAGATATGAACAGGGTTCCAACGTGGACGGTTCTATTTGACCTGGTTGAGGACACGGGTCACCGTCATTCCAAAAAAACACTTCCCGTTGTATAGTGGTCGGGTCTATGTCCGTGCTGTTCACTATTATATCCCACAGGGTTACCGAACGAATCCATTCTAACTCGTCGTTCGTGAACATGCTATCGCGTTGGGGAAAAAAAAGAAAATGACAATAATCGAAATAATTCCAAAGTGGTCGGAGATCAACACGCGCGGTGCGCAAAACTACGTTTTTATACACTTACTCGTTTTTGACATTCTCGAACCAAAATCTGTCAGCTTCTCGGATCCGAACGAACTGGTCCAAAATGATCTCGGTGAACAGTTCACCGGGACCGTCTTTGGACTCTAGCATGCCGCCGATATACAGATCGATGTTGTCCACGTTTCCGTACGCTTCCTCCAGTTTTTCCGCCAGACCGGGATGGAGTCGGAACATCTCCTCATTGATGTCCTCGAACTTCTCGACGCGAGGCAATTCGAAATACGTTCTAATCTGGGAAACGGCACCGTTGCCCCGACATAACACAACGATAACATATTAGCAAATCGTATTCGCGTGTAATATCATAACAATAGAATATATTTTATTTGAAAAAACACGTATACAGAGCGATTGAAAAGTTTCGCCGGCCGCGGAGAATCCCCCTGCGGCACCGTGGGTTCCAAAGGGATTCATGTGAGAATCAGCTCTTCCCGAATAAATATCGAAACGGGATAAAGACCAGGAGCGTTATTAGGGAGGGGAAAGGGGGTAGCAGGGTGTTAGGTTGCACTACTTACTTTTAATATAACCCCAATTGGTGTCTACATCGGTAAATGGTACTTAATGTCTAAAAAAAAGAAGTAAACAATCTAGTTGTAGATGTAGTTGCTAAACTTAAAATTCTCCAGTATCCGCTTATTACAAATATAATTAATTTTTTTTGTATAGCTTTACGATCGCACGAAAGTTTTTATTATATAAATTATAAATGTAAATATTGTGTACTTTTCTCTTTTTATATTGCTGCATTTGTTATTATCAAGCTTTTTATGAAGCATCAAACTTATTGGCTTTCACGGGTAATTAATTATTTATTATTTATTAAATTGCTATTATATTTGTTTATGTTGATCGTGATTCATGATCTATGGAAAACAATAAAATCAGGGCAATGTAAATTTTTATGTGGCTTGATGAAATTTCGGAAACCTAGTACGCCTGCCTGAAACCTAATACACCTTCTCCCCAAAAAAAAAAAAACTGAAATGACGTCTCCAATAGAGATTTTTGAATCAGCGTAAATGTATGACGGGGGTTCTTACCGTGTTGTAATCGGCTAGCCCGTTGTCCCGGCCGCGCATTATGTTCAATGCGCCGAGATCTCTTCGTGAGAACTCGTTGGGCCCGAACAGTTTGTCGCGTACGTCCGAACACAGGACTGCGTCCTCGCGTTCTGCCAGCTGCGAAGCCATGCCCAACATGAACTCTTCGATGCTGCTGTCCGACATCACGTCCTGTTCGTGTATAAGACGTTTGAAAAATTAATTCTTTTTTCTCGCGAAATTTTTCCACAGAATTTTCTAGGCAAAAAAATTAAGAAAAATAAAGAATTGGTACTCACGCTGGAATCCCACCAATAGGCGCAAAGTCTCAACGCTGGATTTCCCATTGCTGTTTTCCGGTAATTGCACTTCCCGTCTCTCCTGTATATGCCGGGCGGGATCAGCGTGTGTCCGAACCGGAAAGCCGACGATTGGAACACATGGCTGACGCCCGGATGCACGTCCAGTTTGTAGCCCGTGTACTCAGGCAGTTCTTTTCCCAAAAACGCCGGAATATACTCGTACGCTATTATGTTCTGAAATATTTGAATTTTCGAAAAAATTTTTTTTTAATAAGACTTCGGGACAAGTAAAGAGAGAGAGAGAGAGAGAGAGAGAGAGAGAGAGAGAGAGAGACAGAGAAAGAGAGAAAATGTAATTACTTATATGTAATTTTAGAAATAGGTGATAATGTACGAAACCTCGGGTAGTAATAAACAAGCACGGAAATGTTACACATTATGTTGTATGGCTTTCAGTAACGCACCCAGGATTTTTTCAAGGGGGGGGGGGTCTAAAAAACTACATTATGAAAAACAAAACTTTTTATAGATAATAAAAATAGATTATATATTATAATAATATAATATAATCAATAAATTGTTAACACCTGGTGTTATATATATCGTATGCGAAATTTTAACAGAAAAATATGAAAGTTGTATCAGAATTTGGATTTTCATCTATAAATGTAATACTATTGCACTAGTCAAGGGGGGGTCCGGACCCGGAGTCCATCCCCTTGGGTGCGCCACTGATGGCTTTTGAAAATTATTCAACAATTCCCCGCGGTTATATATTTTTAACGATTAAATTCGTTTCAATTATTATAATAAATATAATAATTTAATACATTTTATTAAACGCATTGGCCTCTTTAGTATATATATATATATATATATATATATATATATATATATATATATATATATATATATATATAATTCTATGCATATTGACGTATTAGAACGAAAGTAAATCCGACTTATTTCCGATTTCGATATTTCCTAAGATGGCTTCTTGCGCCATAAACCTAATTAACAACAGTGTGCGCAAGTATTGCTGCCTAAATAACAACTGCAATTGACAAAAAAAAAATAGTAATAATAATAATAAAATCCATTTTAATATCGTATTGAATTCAAATATAAAACGTACCTAATCATAGTTGAATACTCGGAATTCGTTGAGTTTTCTCTATTTTCGTTTGAAAAATATACCGTAATTTAAATTAATTCATTTCAACTATATTATATGTATACAGACGGTTAGGTTAAGATAACGTATGTAATGAAATTTGCATTTTGAATGATACATTCAGGCCGACTCTGCAAGTACTTTTCATCCGGATCTATACGTATGTGACGTATACTTTATTTTACCTGGAGAGTAGCTATGACGAATCTTCTTGCTTTCTGAAACACTTCCTCGTCGGACCAGTCCGGATGGTCCATCTGCACCTGTTCGGCTAACACATTGTGCCACTTGAACAAGAGTATGCCGAACGACAACAGCGCTGGGTTTTGATTGCTCCTGGGATCTCCGAGCACTGCATGTTCAGAGAGTTTTCGTATTGTTGCAATATTAGAACACATAATTAATATTATTTACTCCATATGGATGTCGGAGGAAAGGCGTTAATTGTCACGATCATGCTCGAAACCCCTCGTCCATTTATTAAATGAGAACAGCGGGTCAGGTACATATTAACATCTATTTCTTCATACACATTACTATCATCCTTGCTTTTTCACGCGTACACACATCATTCGTTTCAATTTTGACATACGATACTCATTTTTACGTCCACCTCATAAAGTCTCTCGGAACACAACCACTCTACAGTATCGATCTGCGCACGACTTTTTATCATATATCAGATAGATAGACCATATTATATTCTGATCAGTCCTCGGTGTCGGTACTTACGGAATAGTCTCTCCGGGCTCAACGTCCGGAGAATGTTAGGCACGGGATTGTTGAATAATGGCACGCGCATCGTATTCCGCACAGGAAATCCGGTGGTGGGGTCACTGAGCAACGTGCCGTTTTTGAACGATCTCATGGCGTTTATCCACGCCTCGCTAGTGCTGTATATAAAACTGCCGTCGATCCAACTGGTCACTCGGTTTATCTGCGGTGGTTTACACGTATGTAAATAAAGAGTAAAAAAAAAAAATTAAAAATACGAGAAAGAAAAACGTATACACGAAAGAATTAGGAATGAAAAAAACTATAAGTCGATACTGCAGGTAATGAAATAAATTTGTATAGAACAAAATATTTACACGTATATACATACCATTAAGCCAAAGAGAATCGCATTATAAGAAACAAACCCCCCCCTCCTCGTAAGTGTTGTAAATTTATTTATTTGCGTTGTTTTCGATTGAAATTCGCATCGTCACAGGGTTATTATGTTATTTAACAATAAGCGAATAAGAAGATTGAACGTTGAAATAAAAAAAAATATTTTATAGTTTTTTATTTACTTTTTTTTTACGTTACTTTTCGTTGTTTTGCGATACGAACACGAACGGTGGCGTGTACATAAAATCTAAACTGTTATAAAATCGTGGGGAAAATATCGTGATTTTTTTTAAACTCTTGAATATTTTAAAATACAATTAATTGTACGAATAAGACTTTGGGGGTGTAAAGTCGAAAATTTCATCGTTTTATTAATTTAACGGAATTAAAAAAAAAATTATTATGTACATACATGTTAATAATAAGAATTGAATGGTAATTGAGTAAATAAATTTCGCGATTATTTATGTTTGATGTTTTTCTCAGTGAATTTAAATAGAAACTATTATTCGCATATGGCGTGTATTATAATAATAAATGTTTAAAAAAGTGTTCACCTGTTGTCTCGGCGTGTTCGGGCTTTGTCCGGTGTTCCGATCGTAACCGGCTCTGTGAAATGGTATCGATTTGCCGCCCTCGCACTCGTGGTCGTACATCTCGTCACATTTTTCGATTTCGATTTGATGCACTTCTATCGGACAACCGCTTTCGCTTCCCATTACGATCTCGGAGCTGACCACTTGACCTAAGGTGAACGCAGAATAAACGTTAATAAATGTGTATTTCAGTAAATGATTTATTTATAAATTTTATACATTGAATTACGATGTTATTAGACCGACAACTATGCGGAGTAACGGTTTTTTAAATCGCTCCATATTTTAATTTTTCATAAACATTTATGGTAAACGCTATAATTTCATCCTACTACCATATATGTAGCTTTTTAAAGAAGGCTCATATTCCCATTAACTATATTTATGTATTAAATAATAATTTACATTTTAATAGAATTTACGTTTATTATTTTTTTTTTTTTTATAAACACATCGATTAATTGATAATTTATTGATTCGCCGGATTGTAATTACTTTGCGAAACTTGTTCCGCGAGTTCCAGAACCAAATGAAATATTCATTTTTATATATACGCAAGACCGAATTTTGCATCGACAAATGAACAGTTTGCGATTAGAGCAAAACGAGCTGACTATCATCGAATAGGAAAAAGCCAGCAGCAATAGTGGTTATGTGTACATGACGATAATATTTATTGAATTTTTATCTTATGACGTGTTACAGCTTAATGAAAATAGCGCTTTGACGATACGTGTTCGCTGTACGCTCCATCACCAATCGTGAATTTAGAAAAAAAATGAATTTAAATACACTTTTCGCAATCCGAGTGCTACGCAGCAATCACTTAGCGGATTCGTTGTCGAACATTTTAAATTTCAATTGTCAATTTCTGTTATTTATGCAATGATTTTTTTTAACACAAAATTGATATTCAAATAATTTCGACAGACACTGTAATTTGTTTGGCTTGATCCAAGATGATCAACCCACAATACAAAATCCTATTCCCCGTGAAATGAATGAAACGAGATAATAAGTAAGAAAAAACAACGAAAAAAGCAATCCGAAAATAAAAATTCGTAACGATGTCTTTGACAAAGTACGAAATAAGTTACATAACCCTTTTTAGATCACTTTTTTTTAAATTGTTTTAAATAAATACTTTAATAAAAAAATTATATATTTTGAATAATCGTGAAAAATTATAAAGAATATATTTTTCGAATACTACAGTATAATATTATTTTTAAATTCCTATGAAATATCAAATTTATCCGTTTGGCAGTTTTTACCTTTGTACTATTCCCACCGGTGTCGGGTTAAAAAAATTAAAAGAAAAGTAAATTTGCGATTTTTCGGTCGATTACCTCTTGAAAAACAGTTTGCAAATTACCTAAAATTAAAAAAGAAAGATCTTGAAATGAAAAATAAAAATTAGTTATTACTTATATAGTTATATCCAGGGCTCGGGACTTAAAGCATTTGCTTATTTTTATGGATTGACTTAAAATGTAGCAGAGTGCTATAGAAGTGTATGTCATGTTACAACACGTTCAATTATGAAATTTGAAAGTGCTTTTTTTTGCTTTTTTCGGCGATTTTTTTAAAAGAATGCTTATTTTTAGTTTTTCTGATTATTTTTGCTTTTTTTACCAGTTTTTCTACTTTTTATGGTTTTCTCCTGCAATGTTGTTTTTGATAGAATTAAAATTAAACATAATTCTTACTAAAGTCATTATAGAACTGCAAACAAAAAATGTTTCATTGTCTGGTTCACTTGCTGTGGTTGACAATGTGAAACAGAAATTTTCTTTGTTAAATGGAAATCGTGGAAAACCAGTTCTAACTAAACTGCAAACAGTTTTTGAAAAAAATAAGGGCTTAAAGATTTTAGAAAAAATATCAAAAATACTTGACGGTGAAAATGATAGTAATTTAGATGACTTCAGTGAATTTCCAGATGACTACTCCAGCGATGATATTGTGTACTTTAAATATGCACCTATTACATCAGTTGATGTCGAACGGTCATTTTCAGCGTATAAAATAATATTATCGAACAACAGACGGTAATTTGTATTTGAAAACCTCAAAAAATATTTGATCATTCAATGCAATAATGACGGTAAGATTTAATCAATTATTTTTTTTCAACTATTTGTAAATATCGTTTACATTTTATTTTTCAGAGAATCCATAAAAACCTCAAAGTCTCGAAAGTGAAGTTTAATTTTTTTTATAATATAAAGATAAAGATTTATTTGATTTTTTTTGATTATTTTTTTTGAATAAATATTATTGCTTAAATTTAAGTTTTTAAATGCTTATTTGAGTGCTTATAATGATGTTTTTAAGTGCTTTATTAAGCGCTTATTTTAATGATTTTAAGTGCTATAAGTCCCGAGCCCTGGTTATATCTATTCGTATGATATTAAATCACATTTTTAGCTAAAAAAAAAACATCATCTTAAACGTTCTAAAAAAAAAAAAATATGCAAAAGTCATTAAAATCTGGATCTTAGTTATAAACAAATTTTATTCGACGAATACAAAAGTTAAAAAAAAAAATAAAAACCGCAAAAAGAGGATTTTACGTCACTCGTATGTCTTATTCTCCGAAAAAAAATATATTTTGAAAAATTCTTTCGAATAGTATTATTGAAAACACTACACAATTGAAATATTTTCGATATGATTATTAATAATATACCCGAGACTAGTAACGAAACGCAAAAAAAAAAGGAGCCAGCTGAAATCGGTAGCAGCTTCGGAATTATCGTATTAATATATATATATATATATTAAAATTGTCGAGTTCGAATTGAATGATATATAAAAAAATAAATAAAATTGATTAACGAGAAAAAAAACACAAACAAACGAAGGTCTTCCAATTGCGGAAGAATCGTCTTATGTCGAAACAAAATCGTAAATACATATAATATTTATATACAATCAACCAAAAAAAAATAAAAATATTTTTAACATTTCTGTCATTGAAACGGAATGTGCACGCGAACCGAAGCCCGCGGGTGATATACCCGCCAGTAGCTGCTATTATTACGTACACATGTACAAATCACACGAAAACGAATAAACGGAATTTTTTTATTCGTATTCGGATAATTTTATACTGTTAATTATATGCTGTTGCGACGAGAATAATTTTTGGCACGTTTTGTCACTTAATATATATATATATATATATATATATATACGCAGTGTTTGAATTACGTTCGTGAACACACGTTCTGTATATTTTGTGAACGACATTCGGTGTTTTTTTTTTAAATTTAAGAATACTTTTTCACACTCAGTTCAAATTCATTTACGAAAATAATTATATAATATTGTAATTCCTATTTATTTATTCGATTAAAAATTACAAGAATATGTTTGGAATTCCAACAGTGTGGGGAGCTATCTCGACTCATTCGCGTAACACACGACACGGAATAATATGCAGATTTTTATGAATTCTCGTTATAAATCGGTGTAAAATACTAGAAAAATGTGATTTAGTAAATTTTCATAAGCGAATTCGAGTTCACGAATTAATATAACACACCGACATTATAAGATTAACGTTATAAATGGAACGGGATCGATTTTAATTAGGCGTATAAGGTGCAAAACACATTGATCGAATCGTTTTTTGACGTTTAAAAAAGCCGGTCGAGTTCAGCCACGTGTGCAGGCGACGACGGTGTTTGTATGATTTGTTCGTGTCTGTGGTTATTAATCGGGTGTATATTATCGGTTTTATACACGCAACGAATAGGTGATAAATAATTGTTTTTTTTTCTAATCCGTTTTCTATAGATCGCAAATAAGCGATAAAAAAAAAAAACAAAAATTTTGATATCGAACGCACCGAAAAACGCCAACATGGCTGTACGGTTTCTCGACGACGCCAGACCGTCCGAACCCTTCATAAACATCGAACTCAACTTCCTGGGACTGGGCCTGTCCTGGCCGGACATCATATACACTCCGTCGGAATAAGCTGCAGGCGTCTTTCTTGTCATGTGACTGTCTGCAACATAATCGTATAAAAACGGATTAAATACAGTTGGTGTAGGTATATATTTTTATTTTTTTTTTTTTTTTGAAAGATTTCTATTATCATCGGATAATTTAAAATAACAATTTTTTTTTCTAAATTTCAAAAAGAAAAGGATATAGGGAGCCGCCGCTGTTGTGGATGTCGTTTAAATAAATAAATTACTATAGATTTGAACGTAATGTGCGATAAAACATTACAACGAATAAAACAATTCCGAGCCATGTGTATAATATGTGCTTATTGGCGGTGTAATACGCGCACATTGTAAGAGAATTTAAAGTGGTATTAAAACAAAAATATGACTTGGGACTGTCAAGAATTTTTAAAATAAAATTGTACGATCTTTGTTGTATACTCCAGTAGTCTTTAAAACTAAAAATTATCATTTTTTATGAATTTATAAATAGATCAATATATTTAATAATATACTATTGTAAATAGCCCAAAATTAGAAGAAATCGTTTGACAATACTTTTTCAAGCAACGCGTTACACATAATATTCGGTATAAATTTCAAGACTACGACAGTAATTATTTCTATAGTTCTTTTTTTTTGTTAAAAACTATTGAGAGAATAGTTTTTTTATTTTTATTTTCGCTTTTATAACGAGAAAATTGGAAGAAAATATAACGTTTCAATTAAAGTTCCCCGAGTATAGAAATTAATACGATTTGTGTTATACCGGAACCGCGTGACAAGATAATGCGAACATTATTTTTTCTAGTGGAAACCAGATTGTAAACAGGGAAAAAAATAAAAATTATCATTATAAAATCACTCGTTTCGCTCAGAATCCGAAAAAAAAGTGACGGACCGCGGTGTGTTGTGGATAACGTTTAAGTGAGTCAATTGAATAAAGATTTTAGTGTGTATTGTTATCATTATAAATTTGAAATCAACGCGATTAATCGTTGTATTAGATAAAACGATTCTAAGCGGAGTTTCGGTGTAATGTTCACAATGTCAAAAAATTCGAAAAAGTTATAAAAAGAAATTGCGAATTAACGATTTTCAAGATTTTTCGAACATAATCGAAATAATAAACGTCTGATAATTTTTGTAAATGTTTAAGACTTAAAACCAAAAATTACTTCTCTTATGAATACAATTGGGCTGTAAACAGCCCAAAATCAAAAGACAATTTTCTCGTCAATTATGTGTTATATATTTGGTGAAAATTTCGGGTTTCTATGACCATTAGTTTCGAAATTACGTAGGAATAAGAAATTGTGTTTTTACCATTTTTATGTCATTTTTTGGTAGTTTTTTTCTGACGCTTAAAAAACGAAAAAAGTATTGAGAAAAGTCGACAAATTACACGTTTAAAGTACCAATTATTAGATTAAATTTGCTATCGGAATACAATTAATACTTATATATATATATATATTAATACGCGTAAAAATCGAAGCATTCGTTTTGGGAGAGTTTTCGTATACTGAAATAGAAAATCAATACATTCATCGGAATCTAAAAAAAAAAAAGGTTCGATATAATTTATTTTCTTCTTTTTTCCTCACGATTTTCAATCGTTTTTCCACAACAATAACTATACGGGATAACGCGCTTGTAATATTCTTGTAATACGGTATAATAATTTCGGACGACCAGATGATAATACAACGTTAATGCAGTCTCCTATTCATGTCGAATCTCTGAATTCGGCTGTTGGCGCGGTGATAAAACGAAGAAGGCGCGGCGGCAAATCAACCGGTCCATTGTGCGTTCTCAATGATATTATTTATACCACGTATAGTATTGTAACGTTTACAATCGCGCATGCCAAACGATACCGCGACCCGAGCGTAGGGATCCAGTTCAAGCTCGTAATTTGAGTGTGTGCAAGCATTTATTATTCGAGGCGGTTTTAAAACGTTCGCGGTTTTATTTTGTATAGAAAAAATATTTCGTAATCCAACAACTATTACAGACATCAGTACTACACTACGGGCACGATACGATAATAATAATATATTATTATTATTATTATGATAAATGTCGTATATGGAAAACGTTTTATGCATTATAATATGTGTGTGTATTATCAATTAAAACACTCCCTCTTAAAGTCTCGTATAACGCGTACCAACACACTAGTTCGTTGACACACATATTATTATTATTATTATTATTATTATTATTATTATTATTATTATTATTATTATTATTACTACTACTACTACTACTGCTGTGTGCGCATATCGAATTGTTAATGTATGAACGCGCGGTTTTCACCGAGCACTCGTTTCCACGCGACGCGGGTCGTGTCGTGCATAGAACATTTATTTTGCGTATTGTATATTAATTATGTTAATTTTTCTTTTTTCTTTTTTTTTTTGTCTAGTTTTTAGTGAAATTTTTTTTCCTCTTCTTAACCACCGACAGTTTCACGAAAACGTTTTGCATTACAATATTATAACATAATGAAATTTAAAACGTATCACGCGTATGTGTTTAGAGACTAAAAATGTACACATATGATCCGCTTCGGATATAATATTCTGGTGTTTTTAAAGAAAAAAAAATATATATATTCAAATTTAAGAAGACGCCATAATATATTTATGATATATGTACCGTAGAGAACTAATTTTTTGTTATGAATATCTTTAATTCTCGAGAATATTTTATGATTAAAGAAGAAAAAAAATGAAGTTGTATATACTACGTTATGAATAAACTTAAAATATAGCAAGTCGTGGGGTATTGTAAATGTCGCTTAATTGAATTGAGATTTTAGAATGAATCAATATATAAATTTGAAATCAACGCGATAAATCGTTGCATTCGATAAAACGATTCTGAGCGGTGTAATATTATTAACATAAATTAAACGCTTTTTATGAATTAAAATACCTCTAAATTACTATAAATAATTATTCAAAAATAAAGAAAGTTTTTAAACATTATTTTTGCCCCTTTAATATTATATAAAAATTACGTATTTGATGAAGTATTTCGAGTTTCTATATCCATTAGTTTCAATTACGAAGAAATAACGATAATCGATTTCGATGAAATCACATTTTTACCGTTTTGATGTAATTTTTCGGTAGTTTTTTAATTACGCTCGGAGCGTTCTTTTTACTGATAGAATTTTAGAAAAAAACCACATCCGCTCAGAATCTAAAATTGTAAAAATTGTATTTTTAAAGTGCTTATGATTTTTTTAAAAATATGTTTAAAAACGGGCTATGTTATTGTTGTATAAGTAAATATCGTAATTCATTTTGCGCGAACATTTTGGTGTCTATAAATTATGCGATTGCGCAGTAGTCTTCGGAGTAGTTTCCCGCGCGCGTCATGCAATTACAATAATTATATCATCGTTCACCGATGGAAATCATATAAGAATGTAACGGACGTCCTCTCTTAATGATTTTTAATTATTATTACGTAGTGGGTTTTTTTTTATGTACGTACAGAATATAATAGAAGGATATTATAATGAAAACGATTCTTTAGCATACTTTTCTTTTTTAATACCCACACCATTGTTACGTCTAAAATCTAAATTTTTCTTCTCTGCAACGTCATAGAAGTGGTTTCAATGCTGTTCGTTACTGAATTTCTGTAGTGTTCCATCCATCCCTCATTTTCTATGCTCTATGAGCCTTTTCCCCTCTGCGGTAGCCGTTCGATCTGTTCAATTCGTCGTCAGATATACTGGCCAATACACGTCTTTCTTAGATTAGATCTTATATATTTTCGGAAGACGTTAATTTTTTTTTTCTTGTCTCTAATCGCAGAATATTGTGGGAAAACTTTAAACGCTAATTTCAAGACAACGACGTCGGCGTCTCATCGGTATATGATTTACGTTTATGGTATGCATTCGTATCGCACGCATTTCAATAATAACAAATTACGGGACAATTATCTGTTGAATTGCAAGTCGACCCCGATACGAAAATCCGAGGGCTTAACGGACTTTTTTTATTCTACAGATTGGATTTTTTTTTACGTTCCACGCGCTGAGATCGTTTTAAAAATATAGCGATTTATTTAAATTTTTGAATTAATTTTATTTGAATACACTTGAAAAAGCGCATTAGTGAAAAGTAAAATCTTTTCGAAAACATATAACTGTGTTATTTTTTTTATTTTTTGTCGTCGTGAAGGCCAAACGACGATATATATAATCAGGCACGATCCGGACGACAACCAAAGTCGAGCATTGGGGGAGGGGGAGAAAATAAAAAAATTGCCATGGGAAATTTTTAATAATAGCGGGCGAATGGTCCGTATTTTGTTTGTTACATTCGGAGCGGTTGACGATGCTACTGCACGGTCGTATTATAAGTATATAATATATGTCCTTTTTCTTCTATGCCGCTTTACATCATTCATTACGTTTACAATTATATATATATACAGGGCCGTTCAGAGAGGGGGGGGGGCAACGGGACCATTTTGCCCCAGGCCCCAATTTAGGAATATTTTTAGGGGGCCCCAAAAGACCCGACAAATGACTAAAATGTCCCGATAACAAATATTATTTTCGTTGCGTCAGTCACATATTATATGTAATACTCCTTGCGATGACGAGGCTCGTTTTGCTACGGTAGGCGATGTGCAGACGATATTTTTAGACCAAATTAATAGCGGATACGCTGATAACCGATCACGTAGAATAGTCAACTACAGCCCGCACATCCGCACGCCTGCTCCAGTGAGTAACTTTAATTATTAATCGACATAGTACGATATAGTACGTAAATAATAATATATACATAATACCATTGATTTAATATTATCAATGATAATACATATACAAACACTGTTATAGTTTTTCATCGGCTTTCCCATTTTTACATACTTAATAAGTACTATCATCCCAAGTGTAATATCATTGAGCATAGATTATACCATATATTATAATTTATAATCAATGGTAATATTAGGGTAAATGAATAAAAAAGTGCTGGATACATTGATTTAAAAAAATTATTTTTCACACTATATACATTTTACGTGATTTCTTTAAATAATTATGATGGTCGAAGGGCCACCAAATTAATTTGCCCCAGGCCCCGAAAAACCTCGGGACGGCTCTGTATATATATATATATATATATATATATAATATATCTTCATTGGTATTTAAACGCGTTTATTTTGTACGACACAAAATAGTTTATTATATATTATATATATTAGAATGTATACGCGCAATATGGACGGGGATACACATAAACCGCACGGTACCTATGAATCGTATATAAGTATATTATATATAAAGAAACGAAAATAATAAAAAAAAGAACGTTTAAGGGGGTAAAAGTGATCGCCTTGAGATAGAATATCATTTTTGGGAGCGTAACGCCAGAAGCCAAAATCGTCCTTGGCCATATATATATATATATGTAATGTTGTGCGCGCGTGACGAAATAAATGAAAAAAAAATTTATAATAATAATTTATCCACATGAACGTGGATTCTTTTTGTCTCTTAAATGTGCCGTTAAAGTATATAAAGATTTTTGGAAAAAAAACCTCCCAACAAAAAAAAATGACAGTAATCATCACGCATGCGACATGATATGCGTAAAAAAAGTTCGTGTTGAAGCATAAATTTAGATATTTATAAAAAAAAAGAAAACCGTTAAATGAATCGATTCAACGATAAAATACTTATGATTTATTTTTTTTTATTTTCTAGAAAAATGTGTGAGCGCGCTTTTGTGTTCGAATAGAAGTCGCTGTTATAAATAAATATAAACTACTGTCTAGTGTATAAAACAAATTTAAAATGAAATATATTATTCTTATCGAATACAAAGAAGGAACACTAGTGTGGTGAGGATTTATTTTTGTAGACGATTTCAGTTTTATAAATATTCATTTTCACTATCTGTATTATTTTATACTATCAATACGCTATGATATAGGAAAATGAACGAAATTCATTTTTTACTAAAATTTAAAGTTTATTAAAAATGTAATATATATCGGTCAAGTCGGCAAAATATTAAATAAATAAAATTATTATTTTTAATAGTTTTATATTTATTTTTTTCTATGAAAAAATTATTAATATTTTATTCCGAATAGTTATGTCATGTCTGCAGGTTTCTCTTGAATAGTGTAGATTTTCTGGTGCTTGTCCAATACTTGCAATCATATCTTTCAATTTGACATCAAATGTTCAGATTTTACAACTTGCTAGTCTTTTTTTTATATAGTCGTTCGTTGGTTAAGTAAAGAAATACGAAATTCCGTATAGCGACGACTTTAAAATGAAATTATTTATTACATTATAATGATCTATTGAAATTAATTTTATCTTTATATTATAAATTTATACAGGACTAATGACTACATCAAAAATAAATAAATAAATGTTCGCTGGTTATGTTTAGTTTTTCTTGTGTTTATATATATATATATGAACTATTGTTGATGAATAAAACTTACGCAATGAAAATTATAACAAGTAGTCTCCAAATTTGAAGAAAAACACGTCTACACAGTTGATGTTAATGCGACGGAGAATAATTTTAAAATTTTTTTACTCGTTATTGACGCCCAGCAATGTCGACACATTGAAGAACGTATGAAAATATAACGTGTTTACAGAATTCTTTTGGTAACTTTTTGGTATATATGTCATTAAATACGCATATGATTCATATACAACTGTAGGACTCGAAATAATAAAAAATATTACAAAAAAGAATTTTTTTGTTACACAATAACAAAAGTGCTTAAAAGTTAAATCACCTCGAGCAAGAAAAAAAATTGTCTAGAAATGAAAATTGTATAATATTTGAGAGGAGACGGGGCTAATTTCACGATACGCGTCAATGCACGTTCTTGAACTATTATTGGATTTAACTACAACTATTATTATTTTTTAACTATATTTATGCGAAACTACCGCTTATTATACCGTCCGCGATATGACATTGATAAAAAAAAATCCTAGACGAAACCAGCGGTGAGGTTTTTTTTTTTATTTATTTTGTTTTAAGAAAATTACTCGTGCACGTCTCGAAAAAAGTAAATTATTTCTTTTTATGATATGTAATTATATCTGCTGCTGCTGCTATAGATACGTTGTACATCCAAACGCAGCTTCGGACGGGGTCGGTAAACGCGTGTTTGTATTATCTCGCGAATAAAAAAAAAAAACAAAACAAAATACTTACTCGCGTTTTGTTCGGTTATACGTGGGAATAAGTAGTCGGGGAATAATACACGTCGTGTTGTCGGAATACATTTAAATGCGTTCCGAATTTTATTATACGATTCAAATACCGTCTCCGTCTGCGAATTCCACAGGTTGCGCGTTAGAAAAATCGTCAGAGTACCCTAATAAATGCGGAAAATACCTTAATAGTTCGTCAAATATGACGGACAATCGATGGTAACTGTTCCTAAATTATACACGACAATGTCAACGATAAAAAAATACAATATTAACTTGACATTTTCATTAATTTTTTTTCGTGTAAAATAGGATAACGGACACGCCTTCAGTGAATGGAGATTATTTACTTATTCAATTATAACAAGGAGTGGCTTAAAAACAGATTCTAGAAAATTAATTGTGATATTTTTTTGATCTTTCGCATGTTACGAAACGTGTAAAACCCATTTTGTTGCTTTCTCTCCGGTAAATATCGTATACGTTGTCACGACAAAAAACACGCATTTTCACGGGAATGAAAATACAACGGTGTAAAAAAAAATATAACAAAAGAAAACCGGGAAATAGTTTTGAATAAAATAGAAAATACGAATTTTTTTTGTTCAAAAATTTAGATAAAAAATAAAACTTCAAAACTGTAGGTCTATAAAACCGTTCTTAACCCGTTATATTATAATCAGGGCTCGGGACTTATAGCACTTAAAATCATTAAAATAAGCGCTTAAAGACATCATTATAAGCACTGAAGAAGCATTTAATGAATTTAAATTAAAAGAAAAATATTTAATCAAAAAAAAAAAAAATTTGCTTTTACATGATAAAGTAGGTACTAGACATAATTTGTAACTGTGCTAGAAATAATATAATGTAATTTTCTCTGATCTTGATCATTCTGACGTTTGTTACTCTGTTGATGTTTGTCGGTTTTCAAATGTTGGGTTATATTACATTTCTTTATCAAAATTAATTTTTATTTCACACATTTTACAATATAAAATATGCTCGTCTGTGGAAAAAATGTCAGATCCAAATACAGAAACGTATCTTTTTAGAGTAGCGCAAGTGAATGATTTTTCTTTTCCCATTCTAAATTAATTTAAATACTCGGATACGAACGATGACGAAAGAAATACTGCAACGAAAGCAACACGATAAACATGAACGAGAATCGACTACTAAACTCTGAAATCAAAACATTATTCGTATTTATCATGCCTGGTAAACCACGACGGTCAAATAATATTATTTACCAAGAAATTAGTGATAAGCTGATAAATATGAACTCAATCACTTTCCCCGAAATCCAGTTGTATTTTGAGCGTTGGAATATTTTTGTTAACAACGATGCAGCGGACGGCGACAGACTACGCGACAACGTAGATAAGATAAGAATTATTTTTAATTTTAAGTCTATCAAAAACAACTTAAAATCATAAAAAATAGAATATCTGGTCAAAAAACCAAAAATAATCAGAAAAATAGGAAATAAGCATTTTTTTGAAAAATTGTTGAAAAAAGCAACAAAAAAAAACCACTTTAAAATTTCATAATTGAACGTGTTGTAACATGACATACACTTCTATAGCATTCTGTTACATTTTAAGTCAATTCATAAAAATAAGCAAATGCTTGAAGTTCCGAGCTCTGATTATAATATATAAAAGAACAGGGCTTTTTTTTATGTACCATGTAACGTCCAAATCAATGGGAATTGGTATTGTGAAATATAATATTTAATT
This sequence comes from Chaetogeoica ovagalla, assembly GCA_032441825.1. Taxonomy (NCBI): domain Eukaryota; kingdom Metazoa; phylum Arthropoda; class Insecta; order Hemiptera; family Aphididae; genus Chaetogeoica; species Chaetogeoica ovagalla. The sequence continues at coordinate 13,941,052 of CM063726.1, read as the reverse complement.
ATTTTTAAGAAGCCTGCACCGCGCCGCAATTACGATTAATGTGACGATAACTGTGTGCCCACCTCCGCTAACACCGATCGGTGTGCATATTTCAATAATAGTTATTTTTAATATTAATTGGAATATATATTTTTAATCGTAATGAGATATCGGCCAAAAGTTTTCACTCTCGTTTTGTCCTCACGGCACAGTGGACAAAATCGATATACCTTTCTGTTTGTCAAAATTGGGAAATTAGTGAGTAATTTTTTTTTATCTTTTCTCCGCGGCAAATGTTTGCCGACGGGCGAGAACATTGAAGGTGATATGGGTGAGTTTTTTCTTTTATTTTATTTGTAAGGCCGGTACAGTGTTTATTTATTTTTTCTTTCTCCTCGTTTCCCTTATACGATTTTTTTTTATATATATATATATTATGTTATTTTATATTTATTTATTTTTTTTATAATATATATTGTAATTGTTGTCCCCGTCCACGAGCGAGGGACACCCCTTCGGAGGTTATTGTCGAAACCGTTAACAAAAATAAAATTATAATTGTTGTCCCCGTCCACGAGCGTGGGACACCCCTCCGGAGGTTATTAATAAAAAATGAAATTATTACTATTAGTATTATTTTTTTGTGAATTTTATTTTTTTAGAATAGTGATGCTCACAAGAATTTTTTTCCTTTCTTTGTAATAAAATAAATAGTTTTTTTTTATATATTCATGGTATTTATTTTTGTTTATATATATATATATATATATATATATATACATTATACATATACTTGATATACCATATGTCTATGTGAAAATCCGGTGATGTATGTGCCTCAATCGGTTGGCGGCCCTAACGAAAAAAATGGTATGCGCCACCGAGCTTTCCGACCGGGAAGTAGTGGAACGTCTCAACCAAGTTTCTAACAACACTGTTGAACATTTTTACGAATTTTTTTCATAGAGTTGTTTTAAACGCTTTATGTCCTCACACGTCGATCATTTATTCAATTATTTTTTTATCTGATGAATACATCACAATATTGTAAAATTAGCACTATCGACAAATTCATTCAAAATCCCCGTGCACGGGTTCTTCGAATATTAAAATAACAATATTCGTAGATAATATTTATGTATACTATATATGAAATCGTTTTTAAATTATAATCATTAAAAAGAAAACCTAAATAATTTTAGTTTTCTTTCAAAATTGCACATGGATAAAGCCGGGTGATAATTCAATTAGTCCAACATAATATATTCGTTTCATTCTAAATCTAGAGTAACAAAAAAATTAATAAATAATTACCGTCGAATTTGGGTGGAATAAATTCAAAGTGTACGGTGATTAAATAGTCGCGGGAGGTAATATTTAATGGGAGAGAAAAAAATGTGACATATTTCGAGCGAATTACATAATAATATTATAATAAAACGAAAAACGTTTTTTTTTTTTTCGAGCGCGTTATAATAAATAATGTGTGTACTTATAATATTTTCGACCGCCGAGGTCGTCATGAATTAAACGGGCACGGTCGCATTTATAATAATAATAATAATAATAATAATAATAATAATAATAATAATAATAATAATAATAATAATAATAATAATAATAATAATAAATAATTCCGAATTTATAATAAGCGTCGAGTACGAGGCCGATGGCCGATTTTCGTGCAGTTCGCAGAAAACACGATGAAACGGACAGACACGGCGGCGTCGCCTCGCGGGCACTATTTTACGGGAAAAAATTTGTGCAATTTTTTTCTTATTTGTACATAAATATTAAACTCGGTCGCTGTGACATTGGGCCCGTAGCCGGTCGGATAATATTGTAATAAAATATAATAACGGTATTTAGTATTATATATATATATATATATATATATATATATAGTGCAGTATAAGCGCAAAAACCCCCTGGAGGTTCGGTAAGATTTTCGAACACTCGATATAATATAATTTTTTCTTTTACCCTACAGAATCCAATACGTATAATAATTATATAACATTTAAATAAATTAATAGCAATCTACCGGTCGACCTCTCTTCTTACCACCGGCTCACATACAGTTATAGGCCGAATAAATTCTAAAATAAAAAATAAATTAATATACTTTCGCTGTAAAATTTTTCTGCATTAATTTTGTGAAAAGAAAACAAATGAACGATTATTGAACGATTTAAAAATACCCATTTTTCGTTGAACAGACACACGAGTATAAGCGAATTCCACGAAATTTATTGCCAACCGGATGTTGCTTACTTTTGAAATTTTATTTTATTCTTGGGTTTAAGTATCTATTTTTATTAAATAAAAAGATAAATGAAATATTCGAGGCAAACTGTAATTAACGATTTTCACGCTGGTGGAATTTGTTAAACTATAAGTTTTAACGCGTTTAATAACAGAGACATTTCGTTCTACTCTACTGTAGTAAACCGTAAAATAGAATTGGTTTTCAGCAACACATTTTAGGACCAATGTATCCTCACAATCTGTTGGTGTATATCGAGGGTATATTATTGAAAGTGTAATTCCTATATAACTTTCATTCCATTTGCCACGATTCGGTTTCTCCTTTCGAGACGCGAAGCGATATGACATTTCTTTATAAAATCATCTCTGCCGCATAAAGAACAGTACAGTTATTCATTGCTTACTAGCAGTGAATAACGTATTCAATCGAAGATAATAAATACAAGACAGAATTTATACGAAGCAATTGGAAAAATGTAAATAATTACTTGTCCAAAGTGTATTAATATATAAATACCAAGTGGTATTTATATATATTGTACGATGTACTCGTTTAAATTTTTTTTTTTTATTATGGAACGTCAACAAGAACGAAATCTTATTGAAACTTATTTAAAGAGAAAAATCCCGTTATGTAATCTCTACATAAGGAACAAGTGCTCAGTAATCTCTGCGAACATTAACCGATAATTTATCTAAGTATATTTATAAATTACTATAGCTGCGTTGTGCTCTGTTCATCTTCGCACGACAAATATTTAAAAAACGATTTTTATATTTAATATACTTATTAGTTATTTGAATTTAAAATATTACAATATTACAGTAACGAGCTGAATGGATTAAAAAAATGTGGAAAAAATCCAGATTTTTTTCTCATACCGAATTCCAGATTTGCTATTGTATATTTTCGAAATGTGTCTTACGAAACATACATTTTTTTAAAGAAATATTACCGGCAAATTACAATGATTCGGATCGAATTGTTCGTTTTTCTTTTGCAAAACATTATCAAACGAATTATAAATTTTATATAATATAAAATTTAATTTAATATAATTAAATTTAATTTACATAATTTAATTTTTTTAGTTTAATGATATATCGGAGCAATAAGTGTATTGCAAAAAAAAAAATAATAAAAATATTATTACTTTTAAATACAACAACGGAGACGAAAACTGGAATAATACGATTTATACGGTCGATAAGTCGAAGTTCAAGGGAAAGGTGAGTTTCTTCGACTTATCGAGGTTTTTGAGTTATCAAGGTTTTAGGAAAAAACATCGATCACACCACTTGTAGTATATATACTTATTTTTTATACTCGGCGGTGTTTATTATATTTACGTTGTATATTATTATTATTATTATTATTATAACATTATTAACGTACGATCTATGTAATAGGGGTATCATACACGATTAAATAGACGATTAGCGACAAAAATCATCGTACAAGTGGCAACAGTACACGGTGCATTTTAACTGGTTATATAATATTGTGATAAAACAGAACAATTCATTATCGGAACAGAACGTGTTGAGAAAAAATTCGAGTTGTCCCGTACATTTTTACTCTTGTCATAGTTATATCTAGACATGTACTCGGTTAGGTTATTTTTTAACTCCGCCATAACGAATTGGTGTTTAATCTTGAAAGGGGTGACAAGCCATAACACCGTGTGCAGTCTTAAGGTGTAAGCTTTAAAATTTGTTAATGTTTTGATATATATATTATACTAGTATATATATATATATATATATATATATATATATATATATATATATATATAAGTTCTGAGGGATACAATAATTGTTTGCATTTATTATCTAAAATGAAATAAAAATCACCGAGTATTTTGAATTTGAATGCATATGTTTATAAAGAAGGAATTGTATAAAACACTAATATTTGATAAAAGAAAATTGTGTAAATTACATGAAATATATTCGTTTGAATACATATAAAGTATAATATACAAATGAACAAATAAAATTTTTGTGAAAAATTATAAAAACAGTGAAAAACTTATGGCAATACCTGCAGTCGTGCGATTACGAATAACGATACCAATTAAGGGATAACAATATTCTAAAATTTTTATTCGAGATTGATTCGCACTCGAGCGACATCCACTGAAACACCCTCCCCCACCCCTGGCTGGTTTTTTTCTTCGCATAAATACGATTTTATCTCACGCAATAATCCGATATTGAAATATCGTATCCGTGTGAGGATATATGTGCGTAAACATGTGTGTGTTTTTGGACGACGACGAGGAGATGGCCTTGCATCAGATTCGAACCAGGAACGACTCGTCCTTGGCGATACGCGCTTGTACCGCGCGCACGGTCTCTTCACGAATTCCGACGGGGAAAAATCCGCCCGCGTACAGGCGTGTGTGTGTTACAACAATCCGCACATCCGCACACGCGTTACTTACGACAATCGTTTACGGTAGGAGGTGATGTGAAATAACGAATAAGTCGCTATATGGTTAGACATTAGATTAGCTAACCGCTGCAGTTATTCGACGACATCCGAAGACAACGAAAAATGACATAAAAAGTACATTAGTACTTTTTCAGCAGCTGAATATTAATCGTATAACCATTTAAGTTTAGATTTTTTTTTTTGTACTTCTCGCTATCTTCAATCGCTTTCAGCTGCTCGTTTACGACGTCCGTACTATATTTGTATAGATAAATATTAAATTCAGACACGAGTTGTCCATAATTTCTACACGCTTCTAAGTCAGACGCAAACAGATTTGCGCAGACTGTTGTAGGTACCGTATAATTATTGATTATTATGCGAATCCCAGGCATTAACGGGTTTTAAGTGAAAATTTATAGTCAATTAACACGCTAGTTTTTTTTATTAAATTTATTTTTAAAAATAAGGGGAAGAGAAACAACGTATGTATAATTTACGAAATAAAAAGAATTAAATATATATGGAAAAAAAAAAAAAAAATAGAATCGAATTATTTTCTGTTTTTAGTATATCATATCGTTACATGAACATTGGAGTGACGTACGTAACAGAATATCGTATCTCATAATTGAATTCCGGTTTTTAATTTAAATGGGATTCTTTTTTTTTTTAATTATTCTTTATTATTTAATATTGATTAGAATAATGACCATTGGTTTAAATCATTTGTAGAATAGTTTTGTTACAATATTACATTTCGATCCATTCAATTATATTGAATTATTTCACGTTTTTTTTTAAGAATTTCAAAATTTAACTGACGGCGCCTGCGTTTGATCCTGGTGTTACGTCTACAACGTGTTGGGAATGTTCAATTTAATGATGTCTTATTTGTGTACTGTAGAAATTCTGTAAATATTTTCCACAAGTTAATTGAACGTATTAGTGTGTCAGTCTGGTATCGCCGACGCGGAGTCAGTTGATTACGAATATTTTTCTGTTCCGTTTAAAAAAGTGATTTGGCCAATCGATGGTGGTATATTTAATTTCTTTTGGTTTTGTGTTTTGTCCAAGTTATTGTAGTCACCATTTAAAGTGTTTTTTGATGGAAAAAAAATCGTTTTAAATGTTTTTGCTCCGGCCCCACGGCTCATTGCGTATATTTCAAATACAAATAAAATATAAACGACATCCCGATTCGGCGACCGGTTTCAATTCCTTATTCGGTTTTTTTTTTATTTAAATATTTTTTTTTTATCACACGTATACGTGATAAATGCGTCTTCGTTTATCGTTCCGCGAAACTATTATTATTTGTGCTCAAAAAAAACAAAAACATAGCAAAATTAACGCGTCTACTCGTCGTCCCACGTTTCGCCGTTCGTCTTTCGAGATTACCTTAAACAAAACCTCCATACTTCACCGCGCACTTATCATAATAACATGCGAAACATATTTTCGTTTTTTTCCAATGCACGATTAAATAACGTATTAGATATTATACTTATAGATTTTATGTGTCAATTTTCTAATTTCTAAGTATTTGTTACGTTTATTGAAAAAAAGAAGTGCTAACATTTAATATTGCATTTTTGCAATCGTCTATAATATGAATGGCACGTGAAATTCATTTTATCAATATCGCGTGATGACGAAACTTATAAATAACTATTTTTTTTTTTTTAAATACGGTAAAGTGAAACACTTCTACTGCGATTGTATGTTATGTAAACCGTTAATAATTGTAATTGTTTTAATATTTAAAAATATGAGATTATACGGCATCGTTTATCCCGAAATTCGTAAAATAAATTTTAAAAGTAAAAAAATAATTTTTTGTTTTTATTAAATATTTGTCATCAGAGCGTGTACATTTTAATTGTATCGAAAGTAATTCTCGATCAGATTAAAATCGGTAAGAATTTGTTGTAAATAGTTGCAGATATACCTTCGATAAATCAACAGTTTATATAAGTCATAGCTCGTTTCAGAACCATTGCGGATTTCGTCTATGGAGTACGTAGTTCGAGTTTGACTACCGTGAATACACTGAGCGGTCTGCTTTGCTTCGCTTTAAAGGGACGACTATGCCATTAACTACACCAGGCTTGTGCCTCTACTAGTGGATAGAAGTAAAGAATTTGCTAGTTGTTTGTAAGTTGGTCTGCTCAAGTAAGTGAGTATGGCTTATTAAATATATTTGGTGGTTGGGGAGTGTGTTTTACCCAAGAGACGTATATGATCGTAATCGGAAAAGGAGTTTTTGTAGATCATCGTTTTGAATTGAGATTGAATAGTCTTCGATTGTGAGCGGTCCGCTTGTTTCTGACCGCTATTTATATGCGCGTTACGATCACACTCTCTATGTTGTGTCGTAGCGCATCTGGTATTCTTTTCCCGTTTAATTGTTTTTCGTTTACATTCTACGCACGTTGTTCTTTCTTTTCTACATCTCCAATTTTGTCTCAGTTCATTAATAGATCACTTTTCTCAATTATTACTCGTTAATGTGGATAATTCATGCCGGGTGGGTGTTCACTGTTCATATTTGATTGCTCTTTTATTTTATTTTTTTACACGATGTATTATTGGTTTTCACGTATATTACTGATTTTATAACCGTCTTCTCTGTTAATATTTTCCGGACATTTTTCTATTTCTTCTAAATCTAAAATATTAATACAAATGTGTATTAATCCATAACGGTTTTAATAAATTCATAACTGTAATATTATTTATATATATTCTTTTGTCTTATTTATAGTTTAAAGGAAGGGAACGGGATTTATCGCTGTTAGGAATCAAAATCGTTCCGGGAGTGCTGGGATACTGTGTGTGTATTTAAATAATATTATAATTAACGATATAATGATTATAGTGGGCGACCACTATAATGACTACGTCACCGTAGCATGGTACATTATAATATGTCCGTTTTTAGACCTGTGCACGTCATTCGCGACAATAGCTATTATGTAGATAAGATTACAAAACTAATATATTATATATATATATACGCCATGTCGTACATGTATTATAATAATAGATCGTTGTCGATCTTAAAAAAATTCAGATTCCATTCACTGTCCGATGGATAAATTACAATTAATACGTTACTTATAATATTGTTTATATCGTTTTGCGAATGGATAGCGCGATTGAATGCATAATATATTTCAATATTTCATGAAACGAAACCGCGGTTTCTCCGCATTCCACACGATATGAGAATACATTTCATATAACGCGAACTTAACATATTATATAATATTTTCCATTCATAATGACGATTTTTGTACAATATGTGCATTTTTTAATCTCTTACTGTACACATGTCTGAGTGCTATACGCAGCGTGTGTCGCAGGACGTTTCAAGTCCTGTCTATTATCAAAGACGGGCATATCGACTCTAGCCTGGCGTATCCATTGCATTACCGTGTATTTATTATACATGATCATTGCAACATTTAACATAAAATATATATGATTAATGAAATATTCACAGTCTTATTTTGTAATTGACTCGTGTTTTGTGATTTCAAATCTAAATTAAAACTACACGAATCAAAAATAAACTTTTGCATTAAACAAGTTAAAATTTGATTTCGACTTTAACTAGTCGAGTGAAAAAGTTAATTAATTTTTAATTATATATGTAAAAAAAGAAAAACAGTTTTCATCGACATTACTCATCATCCTTGAGTAATATTTAGACGTTTTAAGAATACCACAGTGATCTTGACAGTACCGCACGACGATATATTTTCTACGTATACAGACATTACGATTTAACCGCAATATTATTACCTATATAATAATATGTTACGCTATAATAACGTCATAATTAACGTTGTTGCCATAATCTGCAGCGGCTTAATTGAAAAATCTGGGAGGTTCAATATAAAAAAATGGATGCCTGAATTTGAACAATTAGACACATTTTTTAAATTGATGTTCGTCACTGGCATCGATAAAACGGAATGCTTTTAATATTACGAAAATAAAATAAAATAATTCCTTATAACTTTTTGATATTATGGCGAAAATCGGTACAATGTTCGACTGCATCGAACAGACGGGACACTTGAATATTTGAATATAATCAGTCATTTTTTTTTGTTTTCTCACGTAGTGTTCTATTAAGCCTTTCGGTCCTCTTCCTAATTTTTGATGAAAGGGGATCTCCCCCAATAATTACAAAACAAAGTCAACTCTCTGATTGTTGTTGTACATTAGTATACAACTTTTTCCACATTAATTGCTATTGTATACAGTTTTTACGAAAAAGTTTAAGAAAAACTATCGAATTTTCTCGTACAGAATTTCGAATCGTTTTCTACGATCGAGTGAAAATAAAAATCGATGTTCCTTAACAATTATTACTTATGACTCGTATACATTCACACACACACACATATATATATTGTATATTATATATATATAGCGTTATAATGCTCAACTTTCTTAAACTTCAATATGATTCATATTATTATTATTGTTTCAATATACACTGAAATTCGCTATTATTTTCACTATCGACGAAATACAATTTCAACATTTTAAATAGCGAGAACAATTTGTTTAGGGGGAATGGAAATTCTTTACATACTCTCCGTACCTACGGCATTAAGGTTATACAAATTTGAGAGTATTCTTTGCGCTAACGCAAAGTAAAACCAAAAGTCTAAATCTAAAAAAAAACCACCTCCTGTTCTAAATAATTTTGTAATATTTATTGTTGTTTCTTCAAGGACTGTGTCATTAGATAATTCTAACGATATAATATCTATAACGATCTAATAACGAGAAGAAAGAAAGAGAGAGAGAGAGGAAATCGATTGAATTTTCCGTCGTGTCAACTCCGTTCTGTACAGATATAGAGGTCGACGAATATCCGAAAATGGAGTCGATTTAATAACAAATCACATACGCGCGTGTATTTTATTTTTAAAACGCAACGGCATCGTACAGTGTCGGCCGTTCGATTTCGCGTTTATATAAATAAAATAAAATCTATATTTGTCCAGCAATCGATACAGCGCGTACTTATCTTAAAGTATTAATATTATACAGAAAAAAAAGCAACTATTATACACCGAAAAACGGCACTGCGTAATATGCGTGTATATGTTATATAAATCGGACGAATTTACCGCTCCGACTCGTATAGACGAAATTATATAGTGTGACGTGGTGATCGTGACTCGTTTTTTTTAAAGCTTGTAACAATAATAATTATTATAAATTGTTTTCGTGGCACAGTGATTATATTAATATTATCTCTCGGTGTTTATATATATATATAATATTATTATGATGGCAGTAAGGGCTGGAAACACAAATCCGTGTGTATTGATATACCGCGCGTATATGCGATTAATTCTCCGCGGTTACATAACTATATTTTAAAATGAAATTTCGTCCCTCCCCAAACTTTTTTATAAATCACCGCAAAAAGAAAAAAATAATCATAAGGTTACGTGATTTCGTGTGAATTAAATTTTTTTAATAATTTTTACAGAAAAAAAAATGGAGAACCTTTTTCGTCTATAGAATTATTATTTTGATGACAAAAATAATTGCGAGAACTCGTTTATCTCTTTTCCATGTCCAGTCTATTGGACTGCGTTTTCATTTATCAAACTCATAACCTTTCATTTACAGTATCTGTTTATTTGATTCTCGGTCTACCAATAAACGGTCTTTTCTTCTTTATTTCTCCCGAAAAAATATTTTTTAATACATATCTCCATTTGCTCTCCGTGCATGACTTCCACTCTAGTCGTTTACGTCTTGTGTATATATATATATATATATATATATATATATATATATATACTGTACGTTAGTATATCGAATTCCCGATATACTCACGTACAGTATATTTTCCCATATTTTCCGTATTGCCTTATGAAGGCAATACGGCTTTGCTTAAGATTTTCTTTTCCTGTGTTCTTTTTGTCGCTTCCACATATCACGGATCGAGTATCGCAAGCATAGGCATATGTTATTGTTTTGATCTCAGCTTGTTTGCATAAAATGACTTTTGATTTTCTCGCTAGATCTTAAATATTCTACTAATTATCCTGACCGAAAATTTTTATTATTTTAATCTCGAGTCCGTGACATTGACGGCAAGCACGGTTAGGAGGTATTGTGTGCAAGAACTCGACCGCATTGGCCGGTATGTAATAAATAATAATCAATCAACTTCGCACGTTTCCGCGGTGTACGCGCAGTCACGTTTCATGTAGTGGAAACCGCGAACGCGTAATTCAGAAGGATTAACGAGTGCCGGGATGACGACGGGGAACAAAAAAGAATGAAATAGACGGGGTCGAAAGCGTCGAAGGTAAAAAAAAAAAATATGTGAATAAGAAAAGAAAGAAGATGAAAAAAACGCAATTACGAAATGAACGCGTAGGACGACTGTGACACTGAGCATTTCGATTTGTAATTACCGCGCGGTTTTGTATTCGCGCGTATAGACACAGGGTACGTCTCACGGAGGACATCTCTAACATGACACTTATGTTTCGTTATTTTTATATTTTTAAGTTTTTTTTTTAATAATTATACAATGACCGTTTTATAATATTTTATTATTACTTGAAAAAAAAACAAATTAATTATTAACAGAATTGGTGTTTAACGGATTCGTTAATGTCACCTCTATCCCATAACATAAATTTATTTCTGAAAGCATTTTTTTCTTTCGTAAAAAAACTAACGACGCAAAATAATTTTTTTTATAAGCCAAAACAATTTTTCTGAAATTTATATTTCGTAAAATCTCGATTTATTATTAAAAAAGAAAAAAATAGGATGAGATTTACACTTTTTTGTGATTTTAATTCCTGTGTTCATATATCGCATTAAAAAATTTTACGCGGAAGTATTAAAATAATTTTTTAAAAACTTTAAAACGTTGAATATAGAACGAACGATTATACCGTAGCATTTTTTTTTTTTGCATTTAATCGTGAAACATCTTGTATGTTTTATACTTAGGAAGAATAATAATATATTTATATAACCTTCGTTCTCGCGATATTATTAATGGCTATTTTTTATCTAAATCTCAGCGTCGTTGTACTTATATATATATATATATATATACGTTTTATTATTATTATAACTAGTACCTATATATAGGTAAGTATAGAGACGTAGAGCAAAAATATAATAAATTATACCATTTGCGCGAACGATCGGTGGTATATTAATCTGCGCAGAGAACCGAATCGTTTTCCGGATGTGCTCTTATTACGAATTGTCGCTACTGATAGAAAAATAGTGTACGGGACTCGGAATTATACTTCGCGAATTAAAGTAAATTTTTCCAGGCCGATTGCGTATTATACATTTGTGTGTGTACATTTTTAATAAATATTATATATCAGTTAAAATATCACACGATCGCCAATGAAATGACGGGAGCATTAATAACGAATATTGTCTGAATATCAATTATTATTATATATAATAATATTACAGCGATGAATAGTATATAAAGAACGTGAAAATAATTTTTAAAAATGTCTCGCCGTTTTAATAAAAAAAATATTATTCTCATTCTTTCTAGATACATTAGAAGCAAAACAGTTGCAGAGCGTACACGTATGGCGACGAAATATACTCGGCCGGAGTATTTTGTAAATGTCAGTGTTCGAAAAGAACATGATATAAAATCGGTTTTTAAAATGTACGGGATTTGGATTTTTTCTATTATTCTCCGACATAGACCATATAGTGCGTTGGATGTGGACGAACGATGTTCAATGCCGTAATATTATTCAGTTTTCTTTTTTTACGAGCATATTATATACACTTACCGATCGAGCCCCACGGCGGGTGCGCCAGATTGTTGAACCATCCGTCGAACCGCTGTTTTTCCGTGAAACTAAATTTTTTTTCTGAAAATATATAAAAAAAAAAAGATGAGTATACGCGACATAATCGTATTTAGGTAACGGATAAAACGCGACGAAAATAGCGTTGGAAAATTCTACGACTTTATTTCGAAAATAAAATCACGAGCGAGTGGAAATAATAATAAATGTCGTCGTTGAAGCAATCGATCGATATTTAGATTTTCAGCGAGGAACGTACTAGCTTTACAACGATTGAGGGGGGGTTTCTTTTTATGTCTGTACCCAAAAATTCTACAACAATATAAGTGTTTCGATCAATCATATACCGGTGGCAAATCGCATCTAGTCGGGTCCTTTAGAGTTTAGAGTAGTCGTTTTTCTCAATACATTTTTCAATCGTTCCGAAAAAGAATAAACTAACGAAAAATTACGTAAAAACGATATCGTAAAGGTCGGTCGAACATGAGTCTTCGTACATTATACGTTGCGTATATAAAACGGTGTATGAAAAATGGACGAGTTGTGAGCCCGTGCGCGCGCGGTCGTCGATTATTTAATATTTTTTTCTTTTTCGACAATGACCTTAATGAGCTCGCGTAAACGCGGCCGAATCGTTAATAAAAATAAATAAAAAAACTCTCGGGATTACGCTGCAATAATGTTAAGAAGTGACGCCACGGTGTTCACCCGTTATTATTATTATTATTATTATTATTATTATTATTATTATTATTATTATTATTATTACTACTATTATTTTATTAATAATAAACGTTGTAACGATGAAGTAATATCACTCTGACGGGTTCTCACAGTCTCCAAACGTACACGCGCAATTACGCGCACGTCGCGTCCGTCGTACTATCGTTCGCCGTTATAAGGACCGCGCGCGGGCGAGAGAGAGAGAGAAAGAGAAAAAACCGTCACGATATAATAACGATTGAAATTCTGTACTACGTTTTGATGAGATCGTGTAAACTTCCATAGCTCGTATAATAGTGTCGCTGAATACAATAATAAAAAAAAAGTGTCGTACGAGTGCGATATAAACCGGATTAAACCTGGTCATTATGCACGTACTATTAAATAGTAATTAAGTCATTTTGGAAAAAAAAATCAGATTTTTTTCCAGTGTTTCGTCTGCATAAACAAAAATATAATATAATACGACTTTTCGTGATTACGAGTACCTAAACGATTTTAGGTATTTAGTCATCTAATATTACCTAAGTTTTGTTAAAAATAAACCACAAAAAAATCTATAGCATTTTAATTATTTTAAAACGTTTTAATATTGTTATAATATCTAAAATCAATAGTATTTAATATAGTTTAATTTCCATTAGTTAATAATATTCTACAACATTTAATCATTCCTCTGATGTAGTTGATACGCATGTAGTTTTTTAACCGTTTTTAGACTGAAAATGACGACCCATCGCTGGTGTAATTTTGCAAAATTAATAAAAAAAGAAAGTAAAATAATTAGATTAAAAAAAGAAAAAAAAACTTCAACTAATATTTATGCGTGCGCGTATTGTATTTATATATTATTATATGTTTTCTGAACTAAAAAAATCACTAACAGTTTAATAAAAAGAATTCCAAACACGCGTATCTGGTACTTAACTCGGTACATACATATATATATATATATATATATATATATATATATATATATATATATAATAATAATGTGTCTGACAAATTTTAAAAACTTTCTAACGAGCGTCAAAGATATAATGGAGCATACGTTATGAGGTGTGAGGACATTTTCACAGGCACGTAACGCTATAAAATTAAAAGTATTATAAGTATACCGTGAGATATCGTGAAACGATGTTGCGTCGATCAAATATAAACCATAAAACTAACATTTTTGCGATTATATTATATCGAAATAACCGTTGTAAAATTTTTTTCATACGGTTCTTTTTTCTAAGGGAACTGGTCCTGGGTCATCGTTTAAATACAATTATTGAATAATATTTAACGTCGCGATATATATATAGACTACGGATAACTACGGATCTAGGCCAGCGGCGTGTCAACGACGACTCGGAGAAATCGCATTCGCGTGTAAGACACGATAATAAAATTGCTAATTGTAAAGTTCGTGTAATGCGAATATAGGAGACTAAATGTTCTCACTAAATGGATTCGCATTCGATTTTCCGTGTGGTTTATATGACGGTAGATTCAGTGCTTGGAAAATTATTTTTAAAAAGGTAGTTCGCTTTTGCTAAAATCCTTTTTTTTATTATTATTATTTATTTGCATATGACATTTTCGGCTAATCAGGAATACAAGTAGATATAATAAGTACAAAGTAAAATAGTGAATAAATGAATAAATAAATAAATAGGTGAATAAATAAAACATGTAACGTCAAAACAATAGTCATAATAATTAAAAAAATAGATAAAATAAAATAAGTAAAATAAATCAGTAGTAGTGGTAATTATAATAATAACATTAACAGCGGTAATTATAGTAAGTGGGTAACATATAATGAAAAAATCACAAACGTATAGTGAGTTCGTCGCACCATTTGGCTGCTGCAGGGCTGCCTTCGTGTAATTTGACTAACCCTCCTTCGAACTTCATGTTAGGACATGAGTGGACTATGTGGTTGATAGTTTGTATATCGCCGCATTCGCAAAGCGGAGAGTCAGCCATTCTCCATCTGTGGAGTAAGTAATTACATCTTCCCTGTTCCGTTCTGATGCGGTTGAGAGCTGTCCACTGGGCACGAGTAAGATCCCATCCAGGTACTTTTATGGTTGGGTCATTAACAAGGGTTTTGTTACGGGTTTTATTCATTCCAGGCTTGAAAAAAGGACTAGTTCATTTCCTTGTTTATAAAACCTAATCCATTCCTGTGTGCTTTGAGAAATAAATCGGTCGTTTTTTCAATCGATTTTCCGTCCTCGTGCATATACGTAATATTATGTCAACCGATCGTTTAGACAATTTCGTCGAGCTATCACCAACATATTATTATTATTATTATTATTATTATAAAAAATGTCGATAAACAGATCAAATAATAATATGTGTTTAGCATTGTATTTTATACGGGCTTATTTATTAAACAAATCGTATGTATAGATAGAAAAACACGCAAATCGTAAATATTAAAGAAAATATGAAGACCAAGAGCATATATACATAATATTATACGGTTAGAAAGGCGAATTTTCTTCGCGAAGGAAAATTTGCAGGTTTTTTTTAGGATAGCCAAAAAACGACAAATATTTCTTTTAAGTAACATATACCTACACGTTTTTCTTAAAAATAAAAGACGATTCCTCCGATCGAATTATACAGTTTTAAGCCACACACCAGCCGGACACTTAAGCATTGTAACGAATACTGTAAACTCGGAAAACGGAATTAATTGTGGTATATTATAATAATACGCGCGTCGTCGAATTCGACTTGACGTTTCGAATATTTTATCCGTTTATTATTATTTTCATATCGACGGAGTCACAGGCGCATTGTATGGAAATACTTGTTTAACAGCTGCCTTGTTATGTAGTATAATAATAATATTCGAAAAATTATCCGCTCTTTACACGGGTGTTAGTAATTATTATTATTATTATTATTATTATTATTATTTATGTACCACATATACAATAATAATAACGAATTTCTGAATCCGATTATAATAACGAGCATCTTATATCGTTGAATCCGTTATAATAACATAATATAACATAATACTCGACGTGCAGTACTTATATGATAATTATGTCGTCCTCCATATGTGTACACAACACAACAATAGCTGATTTGTAATCAATCAAAAGTTTATAATTATTATTTATAGAGCAAAGGCCTAATCGGGGCGTCCTTTCAATTTTTTTATTCTGCTGTGCGAAGTCTCAAAAATATATACAGGTACGTGCAGTGTAAGCGATATCCGGCTTTTAATTTTTTTTTCCCCATAGATCGTAAACAACGTAATTAATAATAACAGAAATTTAAAAACTAAAAAAAAATAATAATAAATAATTGATTACATTATTTTATATTTATAACTTTTGTACAAATGCGTAAAACTCTAAAAAAAAAAAAATTTTTATTATAAATAAGCCGATACCGGCAATTTTTAAGTTTAATAAATACGTCTACGATATAATAATAAACATAATATTCGGATGAGCATCATCGATTTTGTCGTAGACAAATTGTCTGGTACGTGCAAGATATCGTCATAGACTCTATGAAACATTTTTTTTTTATATATATACTAATAGCGTCGAAATTTACCTAAGTTAGTGCTCGTTTTGCTCGTAAATAAATCCGGTTCTGATCGTATTTATTATATTACAATGTAATACGGTCAATAACCGCGTGATAAAACACGTGTAAAAATGTATAACAATTGTTTATTGTATACGCGCTAGCTAAAACGCGTGTTTGTGCACACTAAATAATAAGTTATAATGTACTTATATGTACGAGCGGTGATGATGCTGCGCGCGCGTTCGATCCTTTTTTGGTATTTATACTGAGAGCCAGTTTTAGCGAACAATTATATTACCGCCGTCCGCATCGTTACGCGTTATAGTCAAATAAATATTATTCCGGAGACGAAAGTACAGAAAAGAAAAGGAAAAAAAACAAATATTAAGGCAACAGTCGTGATCGAAGAGGCGGCATCCATCGATGGAATCTCATAACGTAGAACAGCGACGGTGGTTAGTCGTTTGTAGAGGAGCACGACAAGATTTTCGTTTTTTTTTGACGACGCCCTTTCGGCCGCTTCCACTCGGAATAGTACGAATGGATAGTTCAGAAATATTGCAACGGTCAGATAGATCGGAGTGTATATTTATGGCTACATTTTTGGGCCAATTAGAATACGGAGATCTTTATGGAGAAAAATATTATTTGAAACGTAAAACAAATATTTAGTAGGTAATAAGATTAGACGGAAACATACTACTTTCATTGAAATATTTAAATATTGTTAATGGTTTGCCCGCTTCTCGTAGTGTTACACGCCATAACACCCTTAAACAGGCTTGTATATATTAACTCGTCCGGTTCGTATTGAAAACGAAAAGAAAAATATATCGTTTTTTGGAATGTTTCGGCATCATTGAGCAACAGTAGTAAAATTATTGTATCGTTCTGAACGCGTTGGTGTACCTCGTATTGTTATTATTATTACGAAAACAACTGAATGAGATCGCGCGCTATACAAACATCACATCAGTAATTTATGCGCGTATATATAATATGTATAAGGAAAGACGGTATTTACAATAATAATATAATATATATATATATATATTATATAATAATATATATATATAATGACGAGTATGTATGCTGTGTGTATATATACACACATTCATAAACGATGTAATTGTTTTAAACAAATTGAATAAATTAACGAAACAAACCGCAATAACGATAACGATATATCGGGTGCTGCTGCAAGGACGCGAGACTCACGAATCGCGTTTTGAAATAATTATACACACACATTCGTATGTATATAATATTTTTGGACGAATTCCTAGGAAAAAAAATTTTCACTAATCACTTTTATAAGTGAAAAAAGAACGAATGAAAGAAAACGAAATGAATTAATCGTATTTATATTAATGATTTTTGGGAATCGTTCGGAATTGAAAAAAATAATAATTTGTATACATTTATTCTGTATTACAGCGATCTATCTGTAATGATGACGTAAAATTCGAAATACGAATTCATTTTATAACCAGTGCTCAAATTAGAGGGGTGCGCTGAGGGATGGAGCACCACTACTATATATATTTTTTTTAATCTACGTACCTCAAATATATTTTTTTTTTTATTATAACAGAGAGACGGACGGGGACTTAAGCTAAGGAACTTTTACCAAGTGAAAATGACTATTGGATGATGCAAGAAAGGAGAGCGTAGTCCCAAATTATATTGAAGTTTTTTTTAAATTTGTTATAGAACTTTAATTTTTTTCTCTTTTTTTTTCTTTTTTTAATTTCTTTTTTTTAATTTTCCCAATTCAAACACTGTTTATAACTATATAAATTTATAGTCTCATCAATACAACGTTTACTTTATAAAAAAAATCTTATATTTATTAACTATTATTTCTGTTATTAAAAATTGATTTCGATATTATTGGATTTTCGTCGTATAAGTATTATAGTGTAAAAATATTTAAAATTATACGAGTAAAAATATCTCATTGTTTAATTGAAACGTACACCATAGTGCACATAACATTAAAAAAAATCGTCGTTGTAAACTCCATAACAGGAAAAAAAAACTAACCGTTAAATATGTCATATTAGACAATCGGAGTAAAATTTATTTTAAAAATCTGCGTGAATAAAATAGAATATCGAATAGATTACCGAATATAAAAAATAAAATAATACATACGAATATTTCCCGAACGACTAGCGAGCACAACCGTCGTGTATATGAATGAATGACTATCGAACAACGGTAAAATGAAATATATTTCTGTCTTTCAACAAACGAAAACATTGATTCGTCGGATGTTGAACTCATCATTTTAATCTGCAGTTGGAGATATAAAAAAAAAAAATAATAAATCCTCGATAATCGATTGTTTTACCGATGAAAACCGACGTGTATTCGATTAAGTAATCGAATACAAATAATAATTGTGCACATTCTCGCAGACTTTCACACTGAAAGTCTTTTATTTATTTTCTTTTTCGGTCCAGTCGCGGAAGCAAACGCTTTAAAAACGTACTTGTATATAACAAATTTTATAAGTATTTGTTCAAATCCAGAGAGAGGAATTTTCTTTTTCGAGTTTATATTAAACCTCAAACCTCGTAATCCTCAAAGGACAGTTTCGTTTAAATAATATGCGCATAATATATTCGTATATATACAATATACATCTGTCAACAATTGTCCGTTATACAGACGTCCCGCAGTGTATAAAGTGTAATAGTATAAAATATCAATTTATTTAATATATATTACACACAAATACACGTTATATATATATATATATATCGTCCTACGTTTAGCATATATAAAACGTACACACACAACCGTTTTGCAATATTCGTGGATAAAGATCAAAATCAAAAGTGATAAAATTATTATATGTGTCACGGGCATTTCGAGATTAATTCCTTAATACTATAATTTAGTTATTTATTCATTTATTTTGACGTCGTTCGTTCTTTAACGTAAAAAAAAGTGGACAATGTTGTTTGCTTTCTACTACGAAAAATTAAAAATGTTGATAGGTACTCCGCGGGAAGGTTTTTAAAACGATTTCGTTGGTAAAAAATTGTATGTAAATTTGTGAATTCGTGAGAGAGGCTTTTCCCCAATAAGTAATCTTTAGGAATGAGATGAATAAAAAATTCCTTTAAAATTTGAAATATTATCTTATGAAAACACTATTTTTTATTTGGCCTCGATGGCGTTTTAAACCATTCACGATGGCACACGACCGCGATTTTTGCCTCCGGGCATGGTTGTAAGAAAAGAAAAAAGATCTGTAAAAACTTCAATATTTTTTTTCGCTTTCCTACACGACTAGATGAGGTGTCTTGTATAGATTATTGTACTCGAAATAAAGTAAAAACATGGGTGGCACACGAATTTTTTACGTCATGGACGTCCGTAGCGCCGCGTGAGTTATACATGACAGGGACGATAAATTATCGAATTTATCAATTAAAATAGTGTTGACAGTATCATCCAGATGCGGAGTAGAAACTAAAATCTGACTGTTGTTTATTTTTAAATTCTTTAAGTATATCACTATTGCTATAAACTATAAAAAAATAAAACTAATCGAATCGAAAAAAAATGTTTGTCATAGTAACCATAATATGATCCAGTCCATTTGTAGAACTCCCATTTTCCACTCCACTCTTGATGTTGTCTATGAAATTCAGTTAAATTTAATTCACATAATTTTTTAAAACACTCGCGCACGTGTATTTCAATCGAAGATTTCCATCGCGTTCGATCGTGTTATATACATCAGTAGAGAGAGAAAAAAATTATATCGGACCAGTCATCGCCATAGTAAAACACAATAGCTGGTGCACCTTGTGTTTCACACCGCCCGAAGGAATTATTCACACGTCGACTATAATATTATTCGTACGAGTATATAAATACATATAATATGTGGGAAAAAAAGAGACTCGTCCGAATTCTTTCGGACCGAATTCAGCCGCGGTGTCCTACTGTGCGAATACCACGAGGAACATTAATAAATAAAAAAAGAGAGATGAATGCTAATTCCCATCGATTTTAATAATTTATTTAAACATAATACAATCCATATAGCAAACTTATTTAATTATTCTTAAATTAAAAAGTAAAATTAAATAATAATAATAATAATAATAATAATAATAATGACAGAAGTGAAAAATTACTATCAGACGTGAAAAACGTAGCTAATGCGATGCGTACGTGGTGCTGCTTGTTTCGGCTGCAAAGTTTGGAAACGTCATGTTTTATTTCTAACAACCGAAGTCGGAGGTCAGGTTCTGCGTTTGCGGTGTAAGCCGATAATCCTAACTCGCATTAATGGACAGCAAAAGATAAGAGTAATGTTTTCGATTTTTAAACCACTTCATAACTACATTTTTTTTCGGACTCTACCAGAGTTCGACGTACCTACGAATCTTTATTAATGGAAGATTTTAATGTTGGGTCGGGATCGAATTTTTAATATTCGCATTCAAACAACGCCTGTTGAGTCGTAGGGAAATATTGCTCAAACAAATTTTATTTTAGTTGTTTAAGATGCTCGGAAATAAATTTTAAATAACTTTTTATGAGCCACGGTGCTCCTGGAAAATGCGCAGTTTTCGAACCGCTGCAGATTCTATAAGCGCAGAATCTTCTATATAAAACGTTCGTTAAAAATTCCGTTAAATTTCAATTTTATTATATTCACGTTCGAATTCGCAACGAATCAAATCGCGTATATGTATACCACCAGAATAAAACACATTTATATAGAGAAAAAAAAATTGGTTTTTATTATATATAATGATATTGATTATTATTGATTGTGTCGATGCCAAAGGCGATGTCGTTTTTGAAAACAAATAATTCATATTATTATTGCTTATTATTAAAAAATAAATAAATAACGCAAAAACACCGAATATTTATTGCCCGGGGGTTGAATAATTGCTGTGAGAAAGAGACAGCTCTACACGATATACGCGTGTTACCACACATGTTGATATTTTCATAGTGTATCGTACGGACGAAACTCATCTCCCACTGCAGCAATCGAGCCTTGAGCTGATATGTGAAATATTCATAAGCCGATAGAGAGGTTTTGCTGTCGTTCATTTTATTTAATCAATTATTTTTTTCACTTCTCGTTTCCAATGTTCTTAATAACTGCATAATCGTGTTTCATATATTATTATTCAATCACCCCATGAGCCCATCATCATCATAAACTGGTTGTAAAACGATCAAATACAAAACGTTTTTTTATTACGCTCAAGCTGATTATTATTATATTATCGACAATAACGTGTAATTTTTTTTTTAAGAATTACTAGCACTTTATAAAACGTGTTATTATATAGCCAATGTACTGCACTTCCTTATAGTAATTACAGGATATTCACCATCCGTTCAACTGCAAATAATTTAAAATTTTACATTACACTTAATATCGTCGATAAAATCGTACAATAAAGTTGTAAAATTCCTTCCAGCAGTAACTGACATGGTTCTTTATTTTTAATACTTGGTATAGTTGCGATCAGGTGATAACACGCGTATTTGATAACATTTTTAAGTATTGATCGTCGGTATTTCTATATTAAAACATGCTGCATTAAAAAATGCAAAAAATATAGAAGGACGTTAAAGAAACCTGACATTATAAGTCAATGGTTAAGACTAGGTTATTACATAGGTTAAGTTAGGTTATTTATTAAAACGTACATATTAGATAATATATACACTCAATATGACGGTTGTGAAGTATAGTAAATTCAGCACAGGTTTTTTGTGGCAAGAGTTAAGATTTTTTTTTTGTGTTACTGTAGAGTATTTTTCTATCTGTTCTTGTGCATATGATTTTTAAAAATCTTTCATCGCAGTGTAGGTAAATATATCAGATTGTGTTTACTCGAAATTAAAAAAAAAAAATTATATTTTTTTCGAACTTTTGTGTTATAAATAAATCGCTCGCAATTGTACTGAAATACTCGTATATAACTATAAAAACCTAATAATTTTTTCCTCTGTCTTAAGCTTGGAAAACATTAGTTTTATTATTGGTAACTAAGCTTTGAACCAGTTAATTTTATTGAATTATTGCACAACACGAAATAATATATTTGTATTACATTAATTTATATAATATTATATACGAGTGGGTCGCGACTGCGGATAGAACGATTGCATTGAATGTGTGTAATACGATATATACTCACACAACGTAATATTTATTTGTATATTATACACAGCGCATATCAACGGGTCATAATAATAATAATAAATAAGGGAATTACGAGGACGTCGGCCCGGCGATTTCGAAGACTGATCGATTCAAAAATCGATTTTGAAACGAGAAGACGAGAAAAAAAATAATATAAAAATTTCTCGCCGTCGATCAATGTTGCCATATTCTGTCATTGAACTGCTGTTACATACCTAATAATAAATTAATATTTGTTACATATTATTATAATTGCGTATAACTAACACACTCAATTATTGCGTGACGCGTAATACCTGTTGGACGCAGCGATTATCGATATATATATATTATTGTGTATATATGTAATGATCGTCATCGGACACGATATATACGAGTATATAAAGAAAAAAAAGAATGTGTAATAATATATCGTATGTGTATATATTAGCTGGTATTCGATGTATGTACAGAATATATACACGTGTATTATACGTAATGGCGATTATTATAATTATTATCATTACTATTGGATAATTGAATGTGACACAGTTTCGGCTGTTTTAAACAAATATTTAGAGAAAAAATACAAAAGTGCCGCGAGGTGTTTGTGAATGTCTCTTTTAATACATGAAAATTATTTTATTTATCATACACGCTGCGACGTTATAAATTAAGTTACACTATGGAAATAAATGTCGAATTTAATTCGAATTTACGTTTGGTTTTCATTTCGGTTTTTTTTTTTAATTTGTGAATAAAAAAAAATTTCCGAAATATGCGTTTTTATTCTATAAAACGTTGTGAAACACTCAATACGAGCACAATCGTCAATCAAACAGCAAAAAATATGAAAATTCTTACAAATTTCGAACATTAACGCTATAACGTATATCAGTACGACCATAATAAATAGTGAACAATCGTTTAGTGAATTTTCGTTTTTTTTTCATATTTATAAAAAGTGTAAAAAATAAAAAAATAAATAGACGAAATTTGTTTCCACGTTTCATTGAAAAAAAAAGTATCATTTATATTACATTATCACGTAATGTAGTAATCGAGTTGCGTCAGAAATTGTAATAAAACGCATAATACACAGAATAATAATACGGAAAACAAATGACACGATATCGATACATTTATATACGACACGATCAACAATATTACATATTATAAAGATCTATATGATAATGATATATCCTCTAGAAATTTATTGATCGTCTAACTCTAATATATCATTTATATATGTACCAAAACAACACGATCCGAGGCGAATGGGATATCTTCGCATCTCCGCATATACGTATGATATAAAATATATTATGATCCTATTATTGATCATTGCTCGTGTTACTAAATCGTCATCATCAATTTATGTGACGTATACACGTAAAATAACGCGCTTGTCCTGTGTACAAATGAGAAAATTTTCAAAGCTCTTCGGACAAAAGTAGAATGCGTATATTTCGTATTGTATATAGCACTTGTATCGCGTAATATATTATAAATATAATAAACGATCGGAAGTCCATAGACAATCGAGAGGTGCACCGAGGATAACAATATCATCGTCATAAAATAACTCTGTAAGAGTTTTGGCTGTCACTGTCACCGACCCATTCAATAATCACGTTCCTTGTTCCTTTCCACCCAATCCATCTTCTAGTCTCTCCAGATTTTGACGTACTCGTTTATTTATCCGTCGCTCATTTGGCCTACTACTGGGTTTTCTTCCTGTTAGCTGATATTCGATTGAAATTCTCACTTTTATTTATTTATTTATTATCTTCTCATTGTCTGCCAAAACCACTGAATTATCTTCCCCTTCCCATAGCTTGCTATACAAGGTATTTAAGTAAAACTAAATATATAATATTGTTATCAAACTCATCATTGACGAATAATCCTGGTTTGTTGACTGCCGCGACGCAATTTTTTCCACTACAACTTATACAACTTAGACTCAAACCCCGAAAAACAATCAATTAATAGCCAAAACCGACCAAAACTTGACGTAGTGTAATAGAAACTACTAACAATTTTTTTTTCTTCGATCGAGTTGTGGTCGCTTCAAACCGTCCAATAGATGTGCGTTCTGACAATGTCGGCAAAAATCGAAATATTTTATCATTTCGGTACAGTGACGTATACGTGTCTCCAGCGAAGGCCACGTAATGATTAAAATTTGACACCCACTCACCTAAAGTATATTCACATAGTGGATATATTTACAATTAACCCACCCACCACCCCTTCTGAAAGCTTATGAAGTTACTTTACTTTAAATCCGAAGTGTGCGCCTCTATTTCAACGTATAGCTATTTTGAATCGCATCCAAAAAGCGTTCTGATCAAACGGAAAATGACAGTACTTGCACATTAAAATAAATATTATAATTATTTCAATAATATTTAATAAAATAACTAATCGAACTACGCACATGACTGTGGTCAATTTATTCATTAACTTCGGCAGTATTTATTAATGTGAATTTTGGTAGACTAGAATAACTAAAATATTATTGAGTACCGCGGGCGTTATCCTGAAAAAAGTAGTTTAATCAATTGAATGTCAAAGTCTCAAGGACAATACAGTATATAGTTAATTCAATGAATCATAAAATATTACGTGTTATTGAATGTAGGACAGGCACAAGGATCCGAAAGGACTGCGCACTAATATAGCGAGTAGAGCTATAAATCCAATTTTAAATATCGGGGGATGACTCGGAGTTGTAGGAATGAACAGGTAACGAAATTTTAGACAGTAAACCTGAAATATTTTTTATGTAGAATCATTTAATAATATAAGAGTAACATCAAACAATTAATTACAGTTTGTGACTATAGAGAGTTAAAACGACACCATAACAAAACGAAGCGATTAAAAAAAAATGTACTCTGTACTTTATTTAAACGATCGCTTGATGAGTTTTTACAGGATGTATCCAAATAATTCAATCTTACCAATGGATTTTTTTATTAACCGTTCATAAACCACGAAACGTTAAAATATGTATTAAAAATAAGTACAAATCCGCGAAATATGTACAAAATCTGCATCGTTATTTATAAGGATGGTTTGAATCGTGGACATTTTTATTACAGTATTTTAAATATATCGTATAAACGACAATATGTAGCTAAAGTCTTGACATTTCCACGTGTCGTATATATTGTACGATTGCGTGACGACTAATATTCGGTCGTTAATCTTTGCATCGTATAGTCGTTAATTAACCGATTTTGAAAAGTAAAAATTAAAAAAAAATAATAACCACCGGGTTGGATTTGATCATTTTACACCGCGTTAACCGCATGGAAAAATATTGGTCGACTCATAAATGATTGTCGTCGATTTCTCATAACGCGCGTTATAATAATTATAGCTCGCGAATGGCGCGCGCGATAGTTCTCGTTGTTTTTTTTCTTTTCGATCATTTAACAACTTCGTGGAACTAAAAAAATATATCGAATGATACATGAAATATTACCGAAATTCCTATTTGATTTTAGACGCACGATTTTTTTCTTTATGCAGTCGCGAATAAGGTGTTCCGACCGTTTAAAAAATCGTATCTTTGAAAATCCTAAATTTGAAATCGTTTTTGTATAGGTGGAGAGGAAATACGTCAACGACAATTTACGTTAATGAATGATAATCGTATAAGATCTGTATACGCGTTCCATTATATTCGCAGTGAACTTAGTAAAGAAATTAGACAAAAAAAAACCGAATGGTTACTTCGATGTGTTAATATTACTATCACGTAAATATTTTTGTCAACGAATTCTCGTAAACATCGAAAACTCGCATTTCGTTCTCTTTGAGTGTATCGCCGAGACGGATTGATACTAATCATTGCTACATTGCTCCGAGCACAAATGATATTTACCATAAAAAATAATGTATCTAGTCTAATTAATACACTCGCTTTGAAACACTATAGGACACTATAGATACTACAATAAACATTTTTCTCAGTTTTTGTCCTCCACTTACAAACAGTTCGCTTTACTCTTGTCGTACACGTATCGAAATTCTTCATACACAACGATACACTTTTTTCCAGACCAAACATCCAAACGCTTTCGTCTTGGTGTTCCTCCAGACCGTGCCAATATCTATGGGACATATTTTTCGTTTTACGTATTCTTCCCAATATTTACTATGTCCGGTCTACTATTAAAAGTGTCTGAGTTCACTCTCGTTCGTGGTTCCCTTCGAACACCCTCGTTGTTCTTAACTTCTAAGTTTTCCTCAAACTCCAGCACTGTGACCGGTACCAATTTTTCGACAGTGTAAATCTAAATAAATTGCCAAAACGGCGTGCTTATTTGAATATTATTTTTAATATTTCATACGATTCGTTGTACTCTGCAGACGCTGGGTGCACTGTGAATTGAATATTCATATAACTGATTCGACATCTATAAAGTCTCTTCGGCTTGACTACCATAACTCTGGTTTTTTTCTTCGTTAGTATAAAGTGTTTTTTTTTTTTTTGCTACTTCTATAAGTCTTGTGTGCACATTTTTCTTTGTATTCCTCATATCGTTTCCTACAGTAGAACCGTATCGTCTGCACATACTGACACAGTCTTATTGACTCGGGGATTTCTCAAGAGAGTCCTACTAGCTTAAAATCGCCTTCTTTTCTAAGAGAACTTGGTGGGAAACTGAATTGTATTCTGGTATGTTTGCATGCGTATAGCTGCAGGACAACGTACAGTGACACTCGTAGCATCGAGAGGAGTATAATAATAACTACTGTCGCGTTCTTTTTGAGAAACTCGCGCGATTCTCGACTTTAGAAAAATGCAGCCTCCGGTATACAGCGATGTTATCGTATACAATGGTGTACCGAGATTTTTTTTTCCACAATCCTTTTCCAGTGTACATAAATAATAATCGCATGTAATAATTACGTACTGTATATACCTCGGTAGTGGGTATGTGCGTCGGATATCTCGCCGAGCAACATTCGTTGTCGTTGTCACGCGTTCTTCGCGCGCATAAATGCGACTTATTACGCATTTTAACACTGTGTATATTGTACAAGTATATGTAAGCGCTCGCATATAAATAATATAATATAAAAGATTTTTTTTTCTGTTTTATATTTATTTTATTAATAATATATGCGTTGAATACGCGCCAAACGGCTGCACTCGACACGATAAACACTGTTATGCTACGTATAACAGTTTGTTACGAACGGATCTTGATAACTACAGAATTTATTATATAACGATGAGAAAAACGAACATTGGCTTTATACATACGCATTACGCATATGTGTATTGCAACGAGAATAGATAAATCCGCTTCGGGACTATTACATTCCGTCTGATTGAAAACTCGTTCTTTGAAATCGAGTACATATTTTGTACAAAATTTAAAAAAAAAAAGGAAAATGCGAATACAAAAGTGTCTATTCCGGATCGTCACCAGTTATTACGTCTTCTTCTATAATACAACGCTAAACACGTGTGTGCGACTGGTGAACGTTTTGGAGTATGCATCAACTGATTCCACGTTTCTTTCAAATCGTCTCGCGAAATTCGTTGGACGGTGTCTTTTGATACGCGCGTCATGCAACGCAATTGCTACTGAAGTATATCGACAAATTTCTCGTCAATTATTACCAATGGCTTTCGCTCAGGATACGAGGAGACGGGGATGATAAAATCGCCGATCCATCGTAGTCCTCCTTATACGCGATTAAGTTACGTTCGAATACGTTGTTGTCATGATCTCTGAAGATGCTTTCGCCGTACTCTTACCCGTGCGCCAATGAAATTCCGTATCATTTCGTCTTAACCTATGTCATGAAACGAAAAGGAAACTCAATGTAATAGAAATCAAATATTATTGAAATTTCATACGGAAATCATATTTTTAACATTTTTGTTACTCTTAACGAATTCAACTGCTGCAGTGTTTCTCGAAATTTCTAAAAATCAAGGAGAATTTTTTATCATAAACAATCTTTGAAAAAAAAAATAAGAACACTTTGTACGTTTTAATTATCCTTATATAATAATAATATAGCGCGTTAAAAGACGACTGCCAAAATGTTATGAATTTACAAAAAAAAAATCAATATATATTTTATAAGAAATAATTTTTCGTAATTTTCATAAAATTTTAATGCGTTGGGACAATAGAAATCGATTGATTTTTGGTATGCGAGGTAAGAAAATTTTTATTACCTCTGTCTCCGATATACTTACAAGTGATTTTTTTCAAAAACGATTTTTCCTTTTTTTTACTCGATATAAATTCGAAGTTGATATTACGAATGCAATAGATTCATTTGATTAAAAATATAATGACGGATGGGAGCGAAGATTTCACAAATTTCTGAGACATTAAAATTTCCAGGGACGGACGTGTTTTTTCTTTTACGCTTTTGCCGTCTCCCTTCAAAATCATTTTCCTAATCCGAGCACCGCTCACATACGCTTATGAGTGCACGCGACGAGTTAGTTAATAGGTCTTATAAAGGGCGTAATTTATTTTTAAATATAAATTCACTCGACCCGATGCCGTGCAGCGTACATAAAATATTAATTTTATTTACGGCCGTGCTCGTGTGGGATTTACAAGCGCGCATCGTCGATTGTAATGTCCGATACACGCGCACGGTGTATTTAATAAAAAAAACACACACACAATTCGCTCCGGGCAACTGACCGACCTACCAACGTTTTCCACGTGAAATATTATACGCGCGCGCGCGTTAAAGAAGATTTCTGCGGCCTTATAAACGCGTATTATTATTTATATTTCTCGTGTGTATTTATAACCCGTAGCTATACACGAGTGTGTGTGTGTGTGTGTGTGTGTGTGTGTGCTCGTAATATTATAGTATACGCGCGATTTATTAAACTACAATCGTCCGAGTAAACACGAAACGAAGATAAAAAAAGAAATATATTGAAACGAACGCGTCTTGTGATACCGGACGCGCGATAGATTTTTGTACTCCACACGACTCGAATGAATTATTATTTTATACGATTCATTTATACCGCGGGGCCTCGATTCTTTGATGGTTTTCTTCACTCACGAGTTTTTTTTTGTTTTTTTTTTTTCCTTAAAACGTATTAGTGTTATTATTATTTTCATTATATTACGATTTAATTCAATCGTACGGACGGACCGATTGAATGTCAATATTATTTATCGTTATCGTTATCAATTGTTGCGTTTGGTCTCGATACATAAGACGCGCAAATGGAAATATCAATTTGGACGTGTCAAGAACGCACTCTCGTATAAGAGAATCTAAAGAAACGAAACGTATTTATTTTGTCATGGCCTAATAAAACGCGTAAATTAACATTTACTACGCACCAGTAGTAAGCGTATACGCAATAACGTCAAAAACGAACGGTCGATCGGCAAAACCGCCGCACGTCTAGTGAAATATAATAATTTAAGATGATCGTTTATTATGTTATGAGAACATGATGATCGATCGGATGATTTTGAAACATATTAATATATAGTCGACCGATTAAATATAAATAAAGAAGAACGAAAAGAAAACAGTCGACTTTAAATAACTGAAGAAATGACATTTAAAAATATGCGCGTGTTATAATTGATTAAATCAAAAACAAAAAAAACATACGCGCTATTTACTCGTTCCGTTTACTGGTATTATTATTTTTATTATTATTATTATTATTATTATTATTATTATTATTATTATTATTATTATTATTATTATTATTATTATTATTATTATTATTATTATTATTATTATTATTATTATTATTATTATTATTATTATTATTATTATTATTATTATTATTATTATTATTATTATTACAACGTAACATTTCTTCTGTTTTTACGTTTTTATACAGAGAAAAATAATGCATGGATAATAATTAATACAAACGATGGTATTTGCTTTATTCGTACGATTGCCCTTAAGTTTTCTACTTAAATATATAAAATAGTAAATTATAGAAATAAAAAAATATGCAAAAAAATAAAAACTATTAATTTTAACTCGTAAATAATAAATTTGATTTTTGCTTGTTTTTGACACACACGCACATACACACTCACCGAATTTTCAATACAATACAATCAATACAATTTTCGATGTCTTAAACACAGAATGATTTGTTTTTCCTTCGGAAATACCTAATGATACTGTAGCATCAATCTAATTTGTCTGCACATATTTTGGCCAATTACAGTTTAATCTATTCTACTATTAAACAATGATTATGTATAGCGACTTTTTTAATAACGGCTGTTATTAAAATTTAGCCTTTTCCCTATCAACGGTTTTTCAATTTTTTTTTAACAGAAAACTTTAGCGTTTCTGGGATAAAAATTAGCTATTTGTCCGTATTACTCTTTACAAAGTCCTCTAATAATTGCCTGTGAAAATCCCATCAAAACCATGTTCGATCCGGACAAATATACGTAGACACTTTAATATCATACCGACGTAATTCTTCCTAAACCGAATTCATGTAAATATCGCGTATTTCTTCAAATTTCCGAATCATTCTATTGAAAATAGTTTTATTTTCTAAATCATGTTTCAGAAAAATATATTGTTGTTTATCTACGAACTAAACTAATAATAATAATTGAAAAAAAAATGAATAAAGATGACGTAAATTGCCTAATTTAGCGTTACCTGAATTGCATATAATTCATAAATAACTCTGTCTCGACCGGCTTCGACGGTAATAAAAAAAAAAAAAACGATTTTTTTTCTAGTAATTTTATTTGTATATTATGTCTATTTACATTTTCGTATCTAATTTTATTATATCTTATACGATTTCAGTTATTTACAAGGCCGTTGTCCGTTGCTCGGGTTTAGAAGCGAATAAAGTTTAATTTATACTCAATAGTACGTAATGCGCAGTCTAAAGTCACGCGTGATTTTTTTATCAAAATCAGTCCAGTAATTAAGCAGCCTCAGACGGAAAATAATTATTTAAGCGCATTTGAAAAATAAAAAATATTAATATTATTTTTAAATAATTTCGAATAAATCGTCGTTTTAATTCGATTATATATGTTATGTTATACTTATTAAATTATATTATCTATCGATAAAAAACTAGTAATAACAAATATGTAAACGGCTAATCCGTTCGACGTGATAAATTGTTTGGTCATACCAATGATAATAACATAATAAGAGCGGTAGTAAAAAAAATCTTTTACCATAATTCGCAGTTTAGATTTTAAACTCGAAATTTCTGTTTGGAAAAAAAACTGCGTACTTCAATGACTTTTATAATATTATATTATTAAGATGTACGTTCCTGTAAGAATCGATCCCCGCAATCCTACGCGCAACGGACGCGTCGTAATCGTTTTCCAACGAACGAAATAAAAAAAAAAAATCAATATTCGATTATAAATTATTTCCTTATACGGGGCTGTTACGAAATCTCGCATATAAATTATTATTATTTATATAACTCTGGGAACGATATCGGAAAATAATATTATACGAAAATATTATATATTTGTGTTATAAAGCCGAAGAAAAAAACGTGATGACGATTATATTGACCGGTATCGTTTTTATTAATACACGAACTCATTTTTTTTTTTATCAAAAACATAATTTTTACCATCTTGTATATTTATAACGACGACAAAGGTTATATTAAATTCTATTTGTATTATTTATTTTATATTTTATAGTATTTTAATGTGGTGGAACCGGAGGGAATCGATACGAGCGAAAAACGCTTATTTTTATACATTTAAAACGCGCGTGGCGGTATAAATTTCGGATGTCTATTCGCTGCAGATATAATAAAGTAATTATAATACCTCTCGAAAGACGAAAAAATATAAAAATATATCAAAATGTACGATACGCGAGAAAAAAAATATATTTAATGAAAAACCGTAATAAAAAAAAACTTACAAAATACCGAAACAAATAGTAAGAGCTGCTCCCGTAGCCGTGGGGCATATAATACGCGTGGAATTATATAACGAGGAACTGATTAAAAAAATAATAATAAATAAAAAAAAATTTTCTTCGTCTTCTCCAATATATATATATACGCTCGTAGTACTATGCGTAACGATATAATAATGCGCACGGTGCGTTTTAAGGTCGTTCGCAATAAATAAATATATATTTTTTTTTTGTATACGAACGGATTTCTATTTTATTTTTTCATTATTCGCGTATTTATATAAAATAATAATAATAAAAAAAATCTATTAGAAAAATCTGCGAGGCTGTATAGTATACTCGTGTGTGTGTGTGTGTGTGTGTATATATATATACATATATATGGGAACGCGCGCGTTTAACACGTCGTATATAAATCCCCGGCATTATTATTAATTTGTACGCAATTTTTTTTCTTTCTTTCTTTCTTTCTTATGGTCAACAAAACGTATAACCGAGCATCGCAAATACCGACTGCATTAAAAAAATAATAATAAGTCTAAACGGATGACAATAAATTTGTTATAGTGTTTGTTACTGCACAGACAGGAAATTTGAAATAATTTTTTTTTAATTTTAACGCTGATAATATATATTTATATATACTTGTATAAGTGAGAATATATTGTTTTATTCTTTAACGAGAACCTCGGGACGATTGTGAAATAATTATTAGAGTTTGAAAACCATTACATTTCATATATAATCGTCTCGTTTTATATTTTTAAATTTGGATTCCTCTGGACTCGTGACGCATATCGATTAAAGGATTATGATACAATATGTGCATCGGATAACAACTGACTTTACATAGAAGTCTTTTATTTTTTTTAGACATTCTAATCAATTTAATGTGTCAATAGGCGGAATTTCGCGAATGTTTTCGTAAGATTCGTTTTCGTTCAATTAGTCAAGATAATAAATTATAATATTTGCATTTCATTTGAAAAACCAATAAATAGTTTATCAATAAAATATACGAGCCGCTGTGGCTTTCGTGTCGATGACGAGGAGGATGCGGTGACGTAATCTGATATATAATATATGTATTATAAATATAAAAATATAAAAATATACAAAAAAAATATATATATGCTTAGAATATTCCCAAAATGTTTATAAATGGTAACAATATTATTGTTTTCGTCTATAAGTTATCATCAGCTTAAAATATGATACATTAAGGTATAGCTGATTAACCCGACGATGTCATATAGGCGAAACTAGTTTTTTACTTATATGAACATTTTGCAAATATTTTTTTTTATAATGTATTTTAATTTTGTGTTATGCACACACACATATATATATATATATATATATTATATATATTTATATATTTTTTTTTTTTGGCTTAATATAGACCATTCAGGTCCTTCGCCGCAACCACTACTTCCCTCCATCTGTCTCTATCCGTGGCTAGTTCTTCACCGTTCAGGATTCCCAACATATCCAGGTTTTCATGGACCCTGTCTCTCCATCGTTGTCTTGGACGGCCGAGCGATCGTTTGCTTTTCGGCTTCCAGTAGGTGACTTGATCGATTATCTGTTCTCGACCTCGTCATACATACCCTGCCAAGCTTATCCTTTTGCTTTTCATAGTAGCTATTATATCTGAATTATCTAACATGCGTATTATCTTTTCATTCTTTCTTCGCTCAATTATTCCGTGTTTTGGTATCTTCTGGGGTCAAAAATGTGTCGTAACACTTTTCTCTTAAATCTTGCTAGGTTTTGCTCGTCTATTTTGGTGTAGCCCAGATTTCACACGTACTCGTATATAGCGCTATCGGGCGTATCATTACTTTGTATAAAGTTAGTTTAGATCTGATTGAAGCTAGTTTAGATTTTAATATTGTTTTTAATCAATATATATAGTTATTTTTATAATATATATTTTATTTTAACAATTAAGATTATCAATCTGCTAAGTGTTCTAATATTTCTAAAAGACTAATCGCTGATGACTGTAACCAATATAGCATACATAGCTAATAAAAAAAAATCATTGCTAATACAGGAGGGCTATGGCATCCTTAACTACCTTTCCGGCTACGCCGCTGCTCTCCTTTCGACGAGAGATTCGCATTTCGCGCGGGTGATATTTTATTGCGAAAAACAAAAAAAAAATCCTTTTTAAATTTCGCAGCGTACAGATCGCATCGATTTAATATTCCCGTTTATATTTTATACGCGAGACGTGCAGGAAAAAATGACTCGAGGACACGCATACCCGTCGATTCCGTAGTACTCCGTTTATTATTTCGTACGGGTTTCAAAACACAGTGTACATAATATTGTACGTTAAGAAATATACGAATAAAACACTCTAATTATCATTTGCCCAAACGTTCTTTTTATTATATTCGCGCTGGTCCATTTGTTACACTCGGCACAAAAAAAAAACTACACCCCTGAACGTGTATCGTAAATTCATATATTTTATACGCCCACACGCTCGCGTTTTGTCGGCCTTGGGTGCGTATAATAATGCGAACAGGCGTGTTGTGTGTTGCGAATATTATTTTTCGTACGTTTTCTTTCGATCACGTTTTTTTTTTGTCTGTCTGTTTTCGTTTGGGGAGATATTATTAATATTATTATTTTTTAAAAGTGCATTACCGACTATACGTATAGAGGTCAGCGACAAATTATTATTATTGTAATACCTCTCCTACATAATAATAATAATAATAATAATAATAATATTATTATTATTATTATTATTATCGTTGGACGATCGATCGGTGTGGCAGCGCCCAAAAATCCGCGCCCGGCCGCCGCCGCGAGTAGTGTTACAACAAACTCGTTACGAGCGTATGGCAAATTTCTTTTTTTTTTTTGTGCACTGAGGACAGCTGCTAGTGGTGTGTGTTTAAATATTACTACGATAGTGCAATTGTAATACGACTAAAGTGTATATTGAAAATATTATAAATTCGAACGGAAATTTCGGTTGTCCAATCACTTATTCCATTGGTATCGCACAAGTCATTCGATTTAATAACGGTCGCTTATATATTTATAATGATAAAATATGCGCGCGGCGTTTATATATTAGATGAGGTTGTACTAACGTTGCGGACAATCGAATTCGGCTGAAAGATAGACACATGCGAGAACGTGTGCTTCTCCTGGATTTTTATCGAATTCCGTTTCGAAAAGGTTTAACTTTCAATATTATTATTTATTACTTTTTTTAAATATTAAACGCGTTTCATTGACTATCTGACTTTATCGTAGATTCGTGTACATTTGACATTCATCAAACAAAAAAGCAAAAAAATCAATAAATAAATGATAACAAGACACCAAAAACGTATATTACATAGCGATAACCTAACCATATCAATAGAGGAAATTCATCGACTCTGTCGTTTCTGATAACGTTTCATTCTCGTTATTTTATTAATTATATTGATAACCATTGTCTGACTCTTTGCGGTTATCACAGTATGATAACAATAATAATTGTTAAAATTCAAACTCTAAATTAGACTCGTTGTAGACAAAGTTATTTTTAAAAATCACAATTTCCCTCAATCTTTTATCATCTTCGTTAGAACGCTATATTAACATAATGAGTGATTTATTTTTTAAAAAAAAGTTTTTTAAACATTTATTTTACACTAGAAAAATGACTTTTGATAATGCTTATTGATATATAGCAGGTAGTATACGGCCAGATTTGAAGAATATTGGGTTTTAGAGACAGGTAATGAAAATGTTTATTTAGCGATTATTATTTGTTGTCCCGTATTCATTAAACGTTACGAGACGCGTATTATAATAGTAAATAATTTGTTGTTCTATTTTTTTTTCAATGCTCGCGAATGCATTAAAATATAATATACGTGTAGTCATGCGTGGGAACCGTCTGTTGCGTCGGTCGGAAGAGAGACAGAGAAATGGCTAAAACGTATCAAACAAATAGTCATTGTAATATTTTGTTACGAACGTAGTCGTGTAACCTGCAAGGTTGCACGAGTTATTTCGTTTGCTCAACTGTAGTATTCTGTAGTATATTAAAATAACTTGTATTCAGAAGTCGAAGGATCAAATTGACGTTTTGGAAAAAAAATAAACAAAGTAATTGATCCGTTCGAACCACGCTTAAGGGAGTTAAAGTGTGGTACCCGGATCCGTTTTCCACCAAAATCAGCTGAAAAAAAGTATATTACATAAAATGGGACTAGTAATAATGTATATACCTGTGTTGCACGAAGTCCAAACGAACAGATGATGTCAAAAAGAGATAGATATCGTGTTATTTAAAGTGTATTCAAAGTCTGTCTCCTCACATAAAACATATCGCGTATCATTCATCAATGATACAACTGAGGTGGACAGAAGAAATTTCATCTGACTGTCAAGTTTTGATTGTATACGATCCACAAACGCACATACTATGACTACTAACAGGTATAACGATAGACTTGGATTAATAAAAATTCCACATGACGAATAAGAATTTTAAAAAAATTGGACTTATAGTACGCAAGGACTTTGCTCAAGAAAAAATTGCCGATAAATTTGATATTATTACGTTCTCCTTCTACGGTTGTGAAATTAGCGCGTTAAAGTCTCCGTCAAGTACCACCATCATCAGATAGGAGATGGACGTTATTCCAAAGAGTTAAAATCTTTTTCGGGCAGATTGGAGAAAATCAATAAATTATCGATTGAATGTGTGTTAGTTTGGCAGCCTTAATATCAAACAAAAACAAACGAGCTTTCGTTGTATTTTTTGTTACGTTTGCACGAAATCACTCAATAAAATATGCGTCTTCACACGGATAAAAAAAAATTGTCATTAATAGATGTAGTTAAAAACGGAAAGAACTCGACTTTTTATACGTACGACTATTCGATAATTTCCATTTTAGAGACGTTTACGTGCGCCTGTGTGTATATAAGGAGAAAAAAATAAAGACCAGATCGTTTATAAGGGGAAAAGAATTGCTATTTGTCTGTTAAACGTGTCTAACGATGGCGTTATTATACATTATATTGACCCGATTGATCTCATTTAAAAAAGCAATTATAATTGTCACTATATCCACCTTATGGATTGGCCTCTGGATATACCTATTATAAAGCGAACTTATAATGATAATAATAAAAAAAGCGTTCATTATTATATATTATATAGAAACATAATTTAATATTAATCGCATCGCGTACACCGAACGCGGTTAACAACCAGTTATTTTTTTTTTATATTTTTACGAGTCGTGCAAATAATATAAAAACGTGCGTGTGCTGCGATCAATAAATCGCTATATGGACGCATGAACGGTGTCGTATTTCACTATTATTATTTTATTCTTTTAAAATCATAGGTATATATTTATAGATATAGATATATATATATATGTATATATTTTTTTTAGTTCGTTTCTCGCTACTGTATATAGAAATGCTGCGAAAAAAAATATATATATAGAAATCGCTCTGTATACAATTACGGGACACATAAAAGCCAGTATATACCTTAAGTTTATGTATCTTAATTAATGTGTTCTTACAGGTGACCAAAACGACTCTGCACTGAATTCGAAATTACATTAAAATAGGATTCGTCGGGAGAGTTCCATAAGCTGTGTCGAAAGACATCGATCTATTGATCGAACATAATCTTTAAGATTCTCCTGTCGGTTACCTGCAGAGGTAATATAATAATATGCGTATTGCGTTTATTAGAATAATTGTCGATTGAAACTGAATGCTGATAGCTGAAATAAACGTGAAATGCGCCACTTGTATTTGCGTCAGGACGTTTAAAATCGATTACGAAAATTCACACACAGCTGACTAAAAAGTATAAAACAATTTTTCCTAGCCCCAATACCGCGATGATTTATACCCCAAAACAGATTGTCTTGAAAAGTGTAAATTTTTAATGGCTACGAAATTACTCGTAAGATTTAAAATGGAAAACGCGCGAGGTGCACAGAGAGCAGCTGTTATTGAGAAAATTATACATCGTTTTCAGAAAAGAATAAAATATTTTTAATAACTCGGATAAAAAATATTCGTGCAACAAATATCTATTGCACAAAAATGTTTCGTTTTACGAGTATTTTCACAGCCGTTGAAAATTCATGAACACAAATAAATAAATAAATACTTTTTTAAATATAATTGTTTTCGATCGAATTATTGTACGAAAATAATATCGAAAAGATTATTTGCTCGTTCTAACGTTTCAGTTATTTATCTTCGCGGACGTTATAAATTATATAATCGAATCATTGCACCGCCGCACGGTAGCTTGTGGAGAAAGAAAAATTGCGTCTCGTTTAATACAAAATATATTATAATAATTAATATATTTTTACACCTCTGATGTACTAACACACGTGATCCAAATAAAATTTATTGCTCACGTTAAAAAAAAATCGTATAAACACACACACACACACATGAGCCGAATATTTTATTGATAAAGCGGTTAAACGAGAAATTCAATACCACGATTACAGATGTGCAGCACGTACATGTACTTATATTGTGTATATTATGTGTACAGAAACGGGGAGAAGTCTTATTATTTTTTTTCCACGAGATTACTGTTCTAGAAATGCCACGCGCACACGTTACTAATGATTTGTTATAGATCTATAAAAAAAAGAAACAGCGACATATAACGATTTATATAAATATAGACAGACAGTTCCAGCATCAGCAGTAGGTATACGGTTATTGCGAAACGCGTCCGTTTTCGAATTTTCGAACGCGCGGTGTGCCCCCACAATATATACAATATATATATATATATATATATATATTATAGAGAAAGCCGTCTTGACGTCATGTGTTCTATACAGCAGTAGGTAACAAAATATACAAAACCTATCAACTTCGATAAAAAAAAAATCTTGTTAAAAAATGTGCGTAGTCGTTTAAAAAAGAAAAAAACTATATAACACGAGCAAAATAAAACCAGCTGCAAACATCGAGTGGATTTAAAATGGATTATTTTTTTGCAAATCGCCGATGTAGCCGATGATTTTTTGTCGAGGTCGAGTCGAAAACGTGAAGTTTCTGCTAAATCATATTTTCACGAATCGTTTCGTGTTTGTATATAAAAAAAATATAATAATAAAATAGTTCAAAAAACGAATAATTTATATACTATTTTCGTATCAACAGACACGGCCGCGCCTGCGGAGGTGTTCACGTCAAATACAAGTATATGTATAAATGATTTAATAACACACAAGGCTGGGCAATTCGTTCGATTCTTTTTTTCAAACTCATTAAATTAAGTGTATAAACAAATATTATAACTATAATTTTTTTATATATATATAAGTGTATTTTAAATAGTTACAAAAGTTTGAGATTTATTTCGAGAATAAAAATAACTCGATTTATAACAGTTGAAATTTAGTTATATATTTTGTTTTATCTTTCTAAAATACTTAAACGTCTTGAAAAGATTTTTTTTTTGTAATATTTAAAAAAAAAAAACGCTGAAATATTACAAAAGACGAAAATATTCCCAATTTTTCTTTCTTTTTTTTTGTCAAAACTCGTCGCCTTTAAAATATTATCTACACTGTATAAAAAGCAAAACCTTGAAAATTTGCGTTGCTCTTTGAACAAAATTTAAATATTTAGGAATTTTTACTTTTTTTTTTCATAAAACATTAATAACCATTTATGAAGTTAAAATTTGATTTAAAAAAAGAGGAACTTGATTAAAATCAATTATTAACTTTTTAACTTTAAGCTAAAGATGTCATAACTCATAATTCAACGCGTTATTTCACAAATGCTTTGTATTACTAAATTATTGTCAAATTTCCATCAAATTAAAATATTAAATTATGTTTAGAAAATAATATAATAATTATATTATTTATTAAAAATAGTTATATATATATATAGATAAATGATTTATATTTTTCGCAGTTATTAGTATTTTTGGTTAAAAAATTTCAATTAATTAAATGAATTTTTTTCTTCTGTTGTTGTTGTACGACTTGGAAACTCTAAATGAAAAAATAAACGATATTTCGAATGAAAATTCAAAATTTAAATCGATATCGTAATTTTTGAAAATCTACGAGTATATAATATATTAAGAGCCTAACTTAAATCAGTACTATAACCGAAATGATTGAAAACCGGTAGCCAAAATCGTATTATACTTAATTTCGCTTTCATACCTCACTTTAAATTGATTAATGTCCGACCTTGATATATTAAAACACGATTTTACAAGGATTGCCAACATTTTCATTGACTTCCATTGACTTGTTTAATTTAACCACATTTTTCAGCTCAAATATTCTGAGCTCAAAGTTCATGAAAAAACTCAAATATATCAATAAAGTCAAAAATCGAGTAGAAAAAACACTACATTAATTTTATTTTGATTTTCAATTGTCCGTTTGACTTTTTCCGTACAAAAAAATTAATCAAAACATTTTTGTTACACAAATATATTTTTGAACAATTTACTGGAAATCTGAAGTTGTTTATCTCTACTCTACGCTACGTAAATATTATAAAATTGAAAGGTACACGGACGGATTCGATGCTTTTATATTAAACTTACAATACAATTACTTTCTACACTTTCCTGTACGGTAAATTTATAAACATAAGTACTGTATGACAATATTATAAGTCTAAATTTATATTCGTACAAATATAGACCGTCAACAGTTTGCATGAACATTTGACGAGCAAAAATATATATATTAACAGAAAAACATGAAATATTTCCGGACGTCTTAGAAGGAATGTTTCGAGTTGAATTTTAGTAAATTATAACGTTTTGACTAGCAATTTCTCATCTGTACGAATAAAGTGCGGATACGGTAGTAATAAATATTTGTTAAATTGTCAAACGCCATTCTGTATAATTATTTTATCCAAGTTCATTGAACACCGCACAACATAAAATAAAATGCGTTTTTTTATTCCTTTTCTCTTTTCTAAGAAATTATTATAATATTCTCAGGCAAATATATACTATATTCCCATGATTATATATTGAATTATCGTCGTGATTGTATTTTATTGTATCACAGCAGCCATTCGTTGCTATAGATATAATATACACATTTTAGGTATGCATTGAATTTCAGTAATACACACCTCAGTGGTGGCCACCAACCCGAGGCGTAAAAGTAAAAAAACGCTAAACGTTTATATATATATAAAAAATATATCCGCTATTGTTTCGTATTTTATTTCTATGTTTAATGTGTAAATGGAATAGGATTGTGAATTTTACGGACTAATTAAAACCATTGGAATACCGTAATAATTTTAAAAGTATTATTTTTTATTAGAAATCTTAATTGGAACCTAACTAATGGTCGGTATATGTGTACATAAATTTGGAAACATTCTTTTCGATGTTGCTGTTGATACCAAAATTGTATTATACGTAGAATTTTCTAAATATTTTTGATCAGAAAAACGACAAAACACAGACCAGTGTACTCCAAATGAAACAAATTTATTTTTGTTTGAGTTTTTCGCATGAAACAAGAAAATCATTTTTTTCTTGAT
The DNA here is from genome assembly GCA_032441825.1 of Chaetogeoica ovagalla. Taxonomy (NCBI): domain Eukaryota; kingdom Metazoa; phylum Arthropoda; class Insecta; order Hemiptera; family Aphididae; genus Chaetogeoica; species Chaetogeoica ovagalla. Next base: position 13,898,550 of record CM063726.1, on the reverse strand, counting down.
ATAAAGACAATTATTATACGTATAAATATTATTATATCGGTCTCGCGCAGAAGCCTTAAAAGTAATTGCGCATACGCACAGGGCTCATTCTAAAGCATTTTGCGCAGTTGAACTTGTTCGCGTGATTAATTATGTTTTGAACTTACAGGTATCATCGAATCATATGACGGTTTTCATTATAAATAAATAAATAAAATAAAATAAAATTTATTTTCTCGTGTTATAGCTGCAAAATCTCATAGTGCTTACATTGACACGTGTTTAATCGGTAAAATTAATATTTTTAAATCAATGAATCATCAACGTTTGCAAGTAGAAACCGAAAACGAATATTGGTTTATTTATATTAACATGTATCCTATTCAAGATTGTGATCCGAGACCAGCTATACAAACTTAACTCCAAAACAAAATGAACGTCGTATCAAGTACACGTCTAAAGCGAAAGATCAAGGATGGATTGGTTGGTACATTTGAGGAAGATGTGAAAAATAATTTCTTGACAAGATGAAAACAAAATTTTAGTCAAAATAAAACAGTTTTAAATGTATCTTTTTTAAAAAAAATATGATAATTCCACTTCTCATAATATCACTTCTCCCCACGATATAAACGCACAGTTGCAAAAATTATTTAAATTAAACCCTTCCCGTGTCGTTTATATTATAAACGCAATTAAACAGTAGTTAGAAAATGACTTCCCCCGTATCCCTTTAAAATTACCACGCGTATTTCAGACCACCTTTATTCATGACATCACGTTGTTATCTCACCGTCGAAACGGATTGTTTAAACAATTTAATAACACATCACGCGCACGCGTGTTATATTATATATTCTCCACGAATCGTGATCCACGGCTATTTCCAGTGATTTCTTCTACCGTTTTTTATATTAGTGTAGAAAGTGCGCGGTCTAATGAGCTCTAATATTCGTGCGCGTACATATTATATGTATTTTTTTTACTTTGTTTAACGAAAGTATATAACACCTAAACGCGTAGGTAAATAAACTTTGCAAATAATATTTGGAATTTTCACCATTTATTATAAACGCGTGTTTATATGTGTTTAAACGCTCGAAAATTAAATATACTGAAATCCAAGAGGTACACTTTTTTTCAAACGGAATCCCTTAGAAATAATATCCAAATGAATTACATTTATTTTTTTTTTTTTTTTATTCTTTTACGAAAATACAAACATTTGAAAATTCGCGTACACGTATACATTTATAACATTTTTTTTATTTATTACATTTCAAATAAGGACTTATACATTTAAAATTCAAATCATATTGTCCAAAACGAATTTCTTCGTCATAAATAATAATAATAATATTTCGCTTAAATATGTTATTTAATAAAAAGTATCGATTTTTTTTTTTTGTTTTAATTATTTTATTAAACGTCTATAGCGATAATTTTTTCGTCGAGTTGAAAATCGATATTTTAGCAATTTACAAATTTAAACATTTCACTGTGACACTTGATTGGAAATTTCTGGTGTTGCGACGAATACGCAGCCATATAAAAATTTCAAAGTTACTTCAGTAACTCGTTAAATGATTATTATAATACATATTTCAGCGGAATCGTATAACGGATACATTTTCGAGATTGTTAGAAATAATAATAATAATAATAATAATAAAACAATAATAATTAATTTGGGTGTTGAAAAATATGAATATAATGACTCACGGTTGTATGTGCTCTTTATGGAACGAAAAAACTGGATTTTATTATTATTATTATTATTATTATTATTATTATTATTATTATTATTATTATTATTATTATTATTATTATTATTATTATTATTATTATTATTATTATTATTATTATTATTATTATTATAATCAGATTGTGTATACGTACACTTGACGATAAAAAATATTATAACACCCGCGGTTGTTATGAGGGAACAATGGGGTACGATTAAAAATATATTATACGTATAATATATGGTCGTTTAATAGACGTCAATTAGGTATCACGCGATCGGATTGATCGTTGTAGATCATTAAATAAAGAAATATAAAAATCACCAACTCATTATAAGAATATATATATATATCGAACAATTATAATATACCATAAAAATATTACATGATAATAATAATAATAATAATAATAATAATAATAATAATAATAATAATAATTATAATAATAATAATAATAATAATAATGATAATAATAATAATAATAATAATAATAATAATAATAATAATAATAATAATAATAATAATAATAATAATAATAATAATAATAATAATAATAATAATAATAATAATAATAATAATAATAATAATAATAATAATAATAATAATAATAATAATAATAATAATAATAATAATAATAATAATAATAATAATAATAATAATAATAATAATAATAATAATAATAATAATAATAATAATAATAATAATAATAATAATAATAATAATAATAATAATGATAATGATAATAACATTACGCTAAGATTGCAGCAGAGAGTGAGAGAGAGAATTGCTGTAGCGCATACAGTATATTATTTTACCGTACATATAATAAAATAATTGACATAATTCGTATGCAATACATTGTGTAGGATAAAACTAAAAGGTTAAGGTTGCGCACATACGTGAAAAAGAAAGAAATTATTGTGTGCGCATACATCGTTAACAGCGTTGATTTCCATTGACTGCTGTTTAAAAATATAAATAATTCTCGTTATATATTATTTTCTTATTCGGTATAGAATAAACGCGGTTTTGTATAATAAAAAAAACGTCATCTTCCCGTGCGATTTTCAATTTAAAAAATATACTAAAAAAATACTTGCACGCAACCGCGGTTGTTGTACAAAAGTCATTACAGAAATTGTCGAAGAAATTATTTTATAGAAATCGAATATAGAATACGAATCATGTGCTGCAAAGTGACGTACGTTTCAATTTTACTCTGTGTGGGGAGAAGGATGAAATAAAACTTGGGAACTTGGTCCCCATTACAAACGATTTTACATCAATGTTTCGAATTAAAATCACATCATGTGATTGTCACTTACTTGTCAAAAACTGTAACCGAATTTAAATGTTTTATTTGATACGAAAACGAATAAAAATACGTATAACTATAATATAGCAATAAAACTCTGAAATTTGTCTTTCCGATTAAACAGTATACACTGCGTTGCTGTGCGTGTTTGCAGTTCATGGATAATAGCGATAAAAATGTTTACATTAATTGGACCAACGCGTAGTAGTATTTTAAATTGATATTTCAGAGGAAGAGTTAACTCGAATTCGTGCTCCTGTAAATACGCTACAACTCATATTCGTAAAATAAGAACGTATTCTATTTCAGATGCTGAAAACTCTAAATTTGTTACACGATACAGAATTTTATACACAAAAAAATAAATTATAATAAAAGTAGGACACTGCAGGGAATCAGTAAATCACTATTATAATTATTACATATTGTACCTTAACGAGTTTTTTTTTTCATCTATTACGTTTTAACTTAACTGTTTAAACGTTTTGAAAAGTTTTGTGTATTTATTCCCAAAACTTAACGGAGTTAAGAATTAAAATTAAGTTAGATGTTATTATTTTTTCGTAACTCTTCAACATGACGAGCACTTTTTTTTCACATTTCACTTTAACACGTGAACTCAACGAGTCATTTTTAAATCAAATTTTTTACACGTTTACCTAAAGTCACAATGATAAAAAAAACGTATATAACATACTCTAACTGCAATTGTGCGTTTTCGGGTGCGACCATAACATTATTTGAAGAATAAAAAAAATTCTATTGATAAACCTCGTTGTGTTTACAAGTTTCTCGATTTCCAAATGTCAATTTCAACTCGAAAGAATAAATTACGATGTATTATTTATTATTTGATTTTTTTCAATTAACTAAAATAAGTTGAAAATAAGAAGTAATATTCGGCCTTGGTTTTTCGTCACGCTTAAGGAGAATCTTACTGTAAGAAACTCGAAAACCGTGCGGTATACTTAACCTACCGGAGAGTGAAGCGTGTCGAGATGAATACAAAAAGGCGTTCGCGCAGATTGGAGAAGAAAAAAAATTATCGTATAAAAAAAAACAAAACGATAACGATAAATTGATCGTATTATATTATATTCTCCGCGCAGTAATCATAAATAAAAAATAATTAAATTCGTTTTTTTTTTCAAATAAAATCCAGCGAGTTTCTCCCGGCTTTATTATCGTGTCATAATCGTAAGGTCGTATATAGGAAACTTGAGTACGCATTCGATTGCCTCGAGAGAAGTTTTTTGATTTAATCAATTTTTCCAAAGCCTGATAACCCTTGTTGGCGGCGGCAGATGTCCTCGATTTGATTGTGACACTATATGTTATGTGTATAAATGATATATTACGCCGAAGCTACGCTCTGCATAAACGCGTTTTATCGAACGCAATTGATTTATTACAATCGCTTTTAAATTTATATGGCAATAACAAAATTGCTTATCAAAGCAATCCGCACACAAATGACACCTCGCGGCTCGTTACTTTTTTTACGGATAGAAAGAAAAAAATAATTGCGAAAACGTTAATCTCGCAGACGCTAAACGCGGTATACGTATATACAGGTATAATAATACCGTCGAATTATTCGCGTTTTCGTAATAAATCGAAAACGGGCTCGCCACTCTATAATAGCGTGTGTACACACACATAATATACCTACTACAGAGAAGTTCACCGGCTGGGTCAAAAGGTATCGGACTACGATGCGGACGACGCGTAACTATAATATGTAGGTACTGCAAGAGAGTCGACGGACGGTATGCGGTGGTGTGGTTGCGCAAAACAAAACGCGCGTGCAGCAGCAGCGAACGATGTCAGAAATAGCGCGCGTACGTATTTATAGTGTGTGCGTGTAACTATTACACGAATTTAATGTACGAAAAAAATAAAAAATATATATTTGTACTTTTCTTCCGTCGTATGCCGAGAGAATCGTTGAATGCGCGTGTGTGATCTTTTAATGAATTTTAGATGCGATTTTCCACGGTTTTTTTTTTACCCAACTACAACTATTGCACTTTTATTAACACTGTATCAATTCTGGTCTTTGGAAAAAAATTGTCACGAAAACGGTCTTACAAAATTAATGACGATGAATTTAGGTGACCAAAAAAAAAAAAAAAACAACATATGATTAAAATTCAATTTTCTAACCTAACAAAATGCATCGCAAAAAGTTATCACCACGATAAGATATATTTCGAAGTCGAGTTGTTTTCAGTGGTTCATTTACATATGTTCATTTACATGAGACACTAGTTCGGCTGAGTACTTTCAAAAATTTCCATAAAATATTCCAATGCCACAGTTAAAAAAAATCTCAAATTATTTTTAAGTCGGTTTGAACGCGGTAATTAGTTTTTTTTTTCGTAATACAGTTTTATTTTAATTACCATTCGAGAAACCAAAACTCGTATACGCCGTTCTAATATAAAATATTTGGAAATAATAAAATCTCTGTATAATCGCGATTTTGAAATATTCAAAATCCAACTACATTAAATAAAATTGATTTGAAATTTTTATATACGATAATAAAAAACGTGTCAGTATACAGGGACGGATTATCCAAGAGTGGGCTAAACGGTGCGTGTAGCACGAACACCTCACACGATTTTCGTAATTGTCTTGTAACCATTAGAACGAAATTCTGCAGCGGTGAAAGATCGTTTTCTAATTTAAAACTCATAAAAAATACATTACGTACTTCAGTGGCGCAGAAAGTAATCGACTTTATCGTTTTGGCAAAATAAACTCCGAGTGTGATATGTTCATTTTCAAAATGTATTAAATGATTTTGTACAAAAAAAAATAATAATAATAACCGAGAAAACTTCTATTGGTTTGTAATTTTTAGTTCTCGCTTTTTATATTATATTAATTGTTTAAGTTTCGTTGTATAAATTTACTGTCTGAATTAAATACAAGCATATTAAAGATAAGACAACGATGTATTTTCGCGTATGAGTTAAAAAAAAAAATATATATACGTTTCGCGTACGCTTTATCGACACTTATGAATATACCTATAATTTCTTGTTTTAAAAAGAAATAAAAAAATCTCTAGGTTTTCGCGTTCTCATATACGCATGCACAAATACGAAAAGTTAAAAAGTAATACTTTTTTTTCTTCTAATTTTTCCGTACCGGAACGTTGAGAACGGTTAGGATTCTTTTTAGATTTTTATCGAATTAATAATAAAAAAAAATCATAAAAACGTCTTTGAATTTTTATGAAATAATTTGACGTTTTAAAAAAAAATGCGATAGATTTATTATTATTAAAAAATATATAGCGACGGGGCCGATGAGGAATTTTCGACACTTTAAAAGTTTTCAGGGACGCACATTTTTTTCTCGTCTCCCCACTTGCTTCTAATTTTTTTTTTTCCAATTCAAACCGCGCCGCGCGGTTTTATACATTATCGCGCGTTGCGGCTAGTATTATGACGTATCAGCACGGACATTTCGTACGAAAATACTAGGTCAATAATAACGTTATTAAACGCGCGTTTAATTTGATAAACATATATTTGACATTGCGATTCGCGAATGCGTGTGCTTCGAACGCTTGTTAAAAAAAATACGTTCGTTGTGGGTGACCGTTGATGAGAGACGGCCAAACCCGTTGCACAACGGCGTAATAGTGTTAAGAGACGACCGGAGCTATAGGCGAATTTTTCGAGTGCGCTGACGGCCGCGAGGTATGTAATATTTAATGTACACTTTAGTTATTGTGTGGACCGAAGGGCCTTGCCCGGGTATCCGTCGCTATTCGTATATCATTTGCAATAACTCGTTTTTTCTTCTTCCCGCTACCGCCGACAATTATTTATTTTTTCACGTCTAAACCGTACACGCATCGACATCGATAGCCCGCACCGAATAGTTTAATAATAAATTGTACTAACTGCAATTTGGTGGACGTTTTTTATATATATATATATATATATATATAAACATGCAGTTCGAGGGAAAAAACATTACATACCGTTTACTGTTACTGCGTATAACACTATATTATATAATTTCCAACTTGTCGTAAATAAATTATTATTGAAACCGTCTTACAAGTATAATATTAAACAACTTAATCTATATGTTTTCGATTAGATTTCTGTTGTACGACGTATCGACTTATAATATGGCGAATTTGTACGTATAACAAAAAAGAAAATTATTTTTATAAGAGTCGTTGTATCGTGAATTTGTTTATATTTGTTATCACGCCGGTTTCAACAAGAATGGGAAAAAAAGCGAATTAAAAAAATACGAAAAATAAATAAATTATACGTAGAGAAAATTGGCGTAAAAAAATGAAAAGACATACAGTTTAATACAGCGCAGAAATTTTGTATACAGTACAAATTGTTTAAAAAAACCTATTATATTACATATTATTTACTATAAATATCGATATAAAATTTTATCGTTTTTAAAATCGTGTAGATTTTTCGTGTAGATTTTTTTATTATTATTATTGTAATTACCACGTAATTTGTCGATTTTTTTTATTTTTTTTATTTTTTGCCTGATAGATACCTAATGATAATCTTTTTGTCGAGACCGGTATTGAATAAACGAATTAAACAGAACGACTCATAAATGTATATAGTATATATTATATATAAATATTTTAATATTTTACAAAACAATCTTTGGCTTGTTTATGCATTTGTATATTTATAAAATGTACAAATTTATTATTTATGAGTTAATTTATAGTTAATTTAATTCTATTAGTTTATAGTTTTTATTTTTAATTCATATCGCATATCGTCCTTTTCGGTTTTTTATTTTTTTTTGCTATTATATATTACGATATAATGTGTACATAACATTTGATGTTTGCTGAGATAACGCGAAATAAAACAATAATTACACGTTCATGTCGAATTATTTTAATAATAATAAATACATATATTATGTTTCCGCGACACGCGTAATATGTATAATAAACATTGCGATTGTGTGGGAGAAATTCGTTTTATATTTACGTATTCGGAACGCGATAATTTCGTTTGTTTTACGTTACAAATTAAATAATAACAAAAAAAAAAAAACGTTTAAGCAATTTTACGAAATAGCAATTAAATGTATATGACAGAAGTGACCGATGATTGATAATATACGCGCATATATATATATATAGTGTTCGTACGTTTAAAAATATGTTAAAAATGTGATACAGGCGCGGTTATATAAAAGAAAAAAATGTGATTTTAACGCTCGTAAAGAATGTTATCAATCAATTTTTAATTGGATTATGTATATATATATATTATATATATAATTTGTTTTTAAAACGAGAATAATAAAAACTTAAAAGTTTTTATAACCTTCTTGCTGTCATCCTTGACAAATCCGTATTACTTTATAGTCCACGTGGCGAAATATGTCAATAAAGAAATGTAAATGTTGTTAAGTTATACATAATATATTTTTTTATTTTCGGAATATCGCGAGGTTAACAAAGGAAAGTGCTGTAAAATATAATCAAATCGTCGTCTAATGTAATAAAATCAAAACACAGAGAACAGTAATATCATACTTCGAATGACTACCTACGTAAAAATAAACTTTAAACAATTGTTTGTTTTTTATCCCAAAAACGTGCTGATTATACAATAATTTTTAAGTTTTTAGATTAATTTAAAAACTTAATTTAGTTAAGAAAAATTAAAAAACTTTCCAGATGTTATCTAATGAAAAAAATGTGATAATTTTTCTAAATTTAATCGCGTTGTTTTCAAAAATATATATACGTTTTAATGAATACGTATTTTATTATAATTAAAAATTTTAAAAAAAAATCTTATAAACGACAAAGAATTTATATTCCTAACATAATAATTAATTGAAGATATCGAAAAACCGATTTGAACTAAATATAATATATCGAATGAAAAAAAATAGAAACGGTTGAAATGTCGAATGACATCACGCAATTTGAATTCGGCCGTTTTACGCGTATTATAATATTTATCAGTTTAGTCACCGGATAACATTGATGGATTGTATTATGTTATACGAATATATATATATATATATAAATGTAGAGTATATTTACCTTGAAATTGAGTCGAATTTGTAGGACGAAAGCTATTAGTGACTATGTATATTAAGTATATAGTCTATATATCGATTAAAACGAATCGAATTATACCGAAAGACCTTATAAATAAATTTAAAAAAAAAAAATTCTTTCGGAATTTCAAATTACGATTCGTGTAATGTGTACGGTTATAAACGGACAGGTGACTAATGTAATTTTTGTAACGTGTGAAAATAATGACGAAATAAGCTCGTCGTTAAATATAATTTTGTGGATTTTTATTGATTTAAAAATAAAACACAACTGCATATTACTACTGAATAATCGCGTAAAGAAATATACGCGTGCACACCTATACACCACCGAAACGTTAAAAATACGCGCGTTTCATAACTCTTAGATATTACTTTAGTAATATAATTGTGCCGATAATTTTACGACCAAAAAAGAAAAATATTTAAAAAATAAAATAATGGAATAAAAAAACTCGTAACAGTTGAGAATTATAATTTACCAAAATAAATCAATATCGCGGCCCCCGTTGACAGAAACTAATTGAAATTTGACATTGTACGAGTATATGTTCTGAACTCCTCATCTGTATCGCGCGAATGATTTGTATACATAATCTCGTATATATATATATAACGTAAAGTATAAACGTTATTCTCGCAAAATATCACTATGGAGTAGGTGTGTAGTAAAATACATATATATTTTTTTTAAATCGTGCGTTGTACGTTATATACGTATAGGAAATATAAATTAATTATTATACGAATTGCAAATAATTTCATGCAGCATGTACGAATAATTTGTATCGCTTCATAATAATAATAATCTACACACACCGTGATTATAGGATAATTATAAACGAGTATTATAGTCAGCATCCGGGCGGGGATTACTACATCATATTATAATATTGTTATTATAACGACAATATCCGTGTTGCTTGACTCGGTTTCTATGAGCGAGTAGAGTTATTACGAGCGTATGTGATAGTAAAACGGTATTGTAAAAATTAATAGGAAATACGAGAAAATTCGGTGGTTTTCTCTTTTATTATAAAAGAGGTGTTAAAAAAAATATTAAAAATTTGTAACCAAATGGATACTTCGCACCTACTCAAATGTAAAAAGTTAAAACAAAAATTGAATTGATTTTTGGAAAATAATGTACTAACATCCAAATCGAATATTTTCCAACGAGTTTTATAAATAATATTTGTTTTCTGTATTGAAAAATACACGTACGCTTGAAATATATGTATTCTCTTGACACTGTTATTGCTAATCACATTCGTATATTATTTGACATAATATCATTTCGCTTAATTCCCTTTTTTATTATTATTATTATTGAAAACAACGCGTGAATTACAGAATTAAATTTGTCAAGGTTTCTCGACTGATATAATAGTACATTCAAAATGTGTTCTTTTTTTTGTGTGGAAGGCAATGAAGCACAAACTAAATTTTTATGATGTAGCAGTGGTTTAAATTTAAAACTACCACCCTAACTACTATAATGTAGTAATTAAAATTTGTAATTTGTATATTCTATCAGTCTATTCGACTATCCTAATTATATCAGTAGTGTTCACTCAAACAATGTGTAGCAACTGCTACGCTTGGAATACAGTTTTGGCGCCAATGGAGGGGGAGGGGGTAAATAAGCATATAAAGAATGATTGCAGACAATAACAAATTTGCATTCGTTATAATGGAAATATGACTTTCTCGTATATAAAAAAGAAAAAAAAGCACAATTCGTTAAATTTCGAAGCGTTCAGCCCCGGATGCGGTACAGTCGCGGCGACGGTGTGATAATAACGCAAAAATTCGTAATGCACACGCAAAAGTGTCGAACGAATAGCGTTCAACGGTAGAAAATCTATAAATGCTTCTTCTTTTTTTCTTCATTTTTCGCCAAACGCTCGTAGTACAGTTAAATTTTATTTGAAAAAAAAAAAGTAAAATAATAATACAGAAATAGTCGTCTTACGTGCCGTCGTTGATTGCGCGAACGCCACGAGCGTGCACAACACCGCGGTCAGCCGTATGAACAACCGTCCCGTAGTCGTTTTGTCCGTTCTTTTGGCGTTCATCGTCGTCTTCTTATACTTCACGCGACGACGAGGATGTCTTTGGTTATTTTTCTCTCGATTATAATATTATCGTACTCGGTAAGAACAAAAAAAATAAATAATGTATTACTCGCGTATCGCGAGATCGGCGATCGCCGGCGACGGCATGTTTTCTTCGGCTTCTCGAAGAAATATTCTTGAACACGCGCCCCCGGTATACAATAATAATTAAAATAATAATAATAATAATACGTCTGTTTTTTTTTTTTTTTTTTTTTTAAATAATATATCGCGGCAATTTTTTAACGAGAGAAAGAGAAAAAAAATGTATTTCACATAATCGTTTCGCCGTTTATCGTTTTGTACCGTCGGACGGCGGCGGACGTGTGTCGCGGCGAACTGACCGTGTGCAGGTGTTTGAGCGTTCTCCGGACCCGGAGGTAGTGGCGCGGACAACGGGTGTTAGTACGCGCGGATAGTGCGGCGCTGTGTTTTTTTCTTTTAGTTTCTATGCGAGTCGTGGTCGTGTAGCGCGCGACCCGCGGGAGAAAGCCGTGTCGATGACGACGAAAACCGGGCTACGACGACGGCGGTAGTGAAAGTATATTATGTACTCCGCAATAATAAAACGTTATATTATTCGTATATATATATATATAGTGCATGCACTGTGACAAGACGAAAAGTGTTTTTTATTATTATTCTGTTTTTTTTGCCACCGCCCGAAACAAGGTCGCCGTGAAACGTATTTATGAAAAAAAAAATGTAGCGAGCAGCCGCGGATTGTTATGAACTGTTGCTTAGTATATAATATGTAGGTATACATACAATGAATTACTCGGATTTTAAACAGTATTTATGATGGTTGTAGGGAGGGGACGAGACCATTATTAGCAAGTGGTTTAAGAGCGAGCAGTATTTAGTGTTTTTCATAACATATATAATATGTTACACAATGAAATATTGGTTGAGCATGTCTGAATTATTACGTCCCTATGTTTTATGTACCATTTACAAATGCGATTCATATAGGATATATATTGTATTTATTTACAACGTTTAGATTTTTCGGGACTTCAGTAAGTTCCCACACGAAACATAAACAGGTAAGCAGTTACATGTGTAAACTCGTATGGCAACTCATATTAACCCGGTTTTTCACGTCTAAACAATTTTTCAATTTTTGGTTTTTTTCTTTTTTTGTGTTCATTACAATTTCTATAGAAATCTTCTGTAAACCGCTTTTCTAAACTAAATACCAGCTACGCCTGTCATAAAGCGTTATGAGTGAGTATACTGTAGAGTGTGATTTCGACTTCATCAAGCCCTAAATCATTTATCAGTTACTATTTAAGAATATTAAAATAATGTACTTCTATAATCGATCACTTAATACGTACACTATACCGGTATCTAAAATAACGAAAACGTATTATTTTTGTCACACGAAATTTAAAATTCAATACTCAATGCCATCAGAGTAGACAGAAAGAAAGGAATTTCACCGTTTTTCTGATTGAACGACTGACAGATTTCCTGTACGTGTCAAAACGTTAGAAAGAATTCGTAATTGACCAAAAGTAGTTTCAATTCTTCAGGAAATAGGAGGCAATAAAAACAAAAAACAATATTACGGTTATTTTTTTTAAAAAAAATTTAATTTTTATAAATCAAATATGTCTAATTTAAGTATTCGTCCCTGAGCGAATAATATCATTTTTATGTAATCTTTTTGGTAGTTTTTGAACCACTTATTTTTTTTGTAGGCACTTTGGAGAAAATTGAAAAATTACCTCTCTAATACGTACCAACTAGACGCACAATTTCGTGCACTACAGACAACAAACTATGACTGCGTAAAAATCAGAGTACTCCTTCTGATAGAATTTTCAGTTACAAACAAAAAAAAACACATCGTAATAAAGCCAATACATTTTTCGTTCCGTTCAGAATCTAAAAAAAAAAGACGGAAAAAATTGTTTTTTTATTTTCGCTCGTTTTTGTCGTTAAAATATTTTTAACGCGATTAAAGAACGCCCCCGCGCCAAAACGTCACTTTTTTTATCTGCAGTTCCGTAGCGACTATATGAACACTTGGTGAGGCCATTTGTCCGATCTATTCCACCCACGAAAATTTTAATTATTTCCGTTTAAAATACAGTGTGAATCGACTTGTTTTAAAAAAAAAAATGATAAAAAACGATCGAAGCTCAGAGACGGGAGTGTTCGGGTGATTGAGAAATTTGTCCATCGAATAGATAAATCGGGAGGGGAGGAGGGAGGCCACTTTAAAGGTATGTTGAATAACAAGTTTTTTTTTTGTAAAAAAATTTGCTTATATAATCGTAAAAATATTGTTTTTATTTTATTTTTGCATTAAACTTATATTTTCGTTTTACTACTAATGTAAAGTAAAAACAGTCTTTAGAAACAGCACAATTTTATAACATTTTTTTAATGACGACATAGAGAAAAACATTTTAAACATTTAACGTTGACTCCAATCATGCCCTAGTCTATTTCAAAATTTTCGTATGTTTAAATCGGTTTTAAGAATCAAATTTTGAAAACGAGGCATTTTAAAATATGAAAACTACAACGATATATTATTGAGCCGGTTTCGAGCGAAATTCAGAGGTGGCGTCACGAGTTATGCGGTCCTAAATTTTTTTTTTTAATTTCGTATAGTTATTCTTGAAGAAGATATGTTTTAAACAAATCGTGGTGAAAATTATCAAAAAAAAAAATGTTCTACATCTCAATAAAATATATGTTTAAATAGCTTAATTTCCCCTGAAAATAAAAAATCATATTTCGACTTATCCTGTCTCTTCGACTCTTATTTGGACTCGCTCTATATTAAACGATAACGGTCATTTTGAAACAATTGAAAACAGAAAATTCGAAAACTTTTTTACACTTATGTATTCTAAATACGCTTTGACTTTTCGCCCGCGCTACACATTTAAGTTTTCACACAATTTTGACCACTAAAATTTAAAATACATTACGAGTTCTTGTTCCGCGTAACATATTATGTTATAATTGTGATAATTATTATGTTATAGTACTTACGTACAATACGTTGTTTATCTTTATTCTGTTAAAAAAAAATGCATATATATATATATATTTTTTTTTTTTGTAATATCAGCAACAGCAGCTGTTTTATGGAATTTTTTTCGTCTCTCTCGCGCGCACGATCACGACCTGCCGCAATCACGTCGATCCATCGCCATCGTCTGTACCACGTGTCGAATACCTAATAATAATTTTTAATGGAATATTAACTCGTCCGTACAAGTTTATCTACGATATACGGATGATAAACGCGTGAAGAGTTATAATATGACGTAAACCGAGTATTTTTGGTGTACACAGTTGTACAATATAATATACCGATACCATACCTACTACAGAACCGATTGCGCAATATGTTACGCGTACGATGAATGTTTTATCCGAAATTGCCCATTTTAAATGAACGTCATTTCAATAGTAAATAAACGTATTTAAAATACGACAATTATTAATTTTTCTTTATTTTGCATAAATACTATTTAGCTTGATTGTATATATTTACAAGTATGTAAATAAATGTATTTTATTGTATTATTTTCTTTTATATGCCACATGTACTAGCTGAATTACACGGCTTCATTCGTACGCGATTTTGAACGAAAATTAATAATATTACATTTACATTCGAATAATTAATAATAATAATAATAATAATAATTTAAAAATGATTCTGTACTGGATGAAGATACTATTGGATTCTACACTTCCTAAGCGCTGAGCGTGTACTCGGGCTCCGGAGCACCACACAAAATTTAAGTTTACTCGTTTGACAAATGATCACCAGCTGAACACTTGTAATAATGACCAGGCGGATAAATAATAATAATAATAATAATAATAATAATAATAATAATAAAAAAAACACTATAAAATATTATATATTAGTCGCGAACACGTTGTATGCCGAAGAGAAATTTTCACCTACACCACACCAATAAGTGCATCCATATGTGGGAATATTTAACAGCACGAACCGATCGTTAAATATTTAAATTTAAAAACGTACACGAATTAAGCACAAATATTTAAACATCGTGATAAACTCTTGGAAGTAATGAAAAAACATTTATTTTTCTATTATTTTCACTCGTCGTGCGTAAAATATTACATAACAGACAGATGTTTTATGCAAAACGGAGACTTGTGCGACATCAATAATTAATGGTTTATTTCGAGAAGCCAATTACGTATCAATAAAATCCATATAATCACTAGTATAAATAACTCTGCATTTTTTCAGGATCTTTGACGATCTTTTTCTTTTTCCTGTAAAATTTGAAAATCATCTTCTTCTGGTATTTAGCGATTTATATGTTAGGAGAAGAACGGCGTAGATCATCGTCATATCTCGCATGATATGAATTTAGGATTTTCGCAATACAATTAAACTTTTTACGCGTACAATTTGAAAGAATATTCCTAAATCAAAGTTTTTTTTAACGATTACAGTCATCTTAAATAGTTAAATATTAATAAATGAAAAAAAAAATCTCCCAAAATTTGTCGCTCTAGCTCTAATGCGTCCATGTGGATGTAATTGTGGTCAAATGTTATTTTGCGAACATTATTATTTGTAATTATTATTGAAAGTGTTCCATGATACGGCATATGCGATAAATGTTGCTCGACGAACGTAGTATAATATATTTTCGTACACGTTAACTCATTACCAATAAAATCTAAATACTTTTTTGATTAATTGTGCGTGTTTTTTTTTTTTTTTTTTTTTTTGTACAATAATCAATTGCGCATTTAGCGCGAGCGGTGTTCTCTTTTTAAGTGGTTCAAAACCGTTTTTATATTGATTCTGTGTATAGGTAACCACTTACGACCTAATCGTAATTTAACGAATTTACTTAAAACACACCACTTATTTTTACATCGTACAAAGATATATTTTGTACGATTGTGTAGTAGCGCGTACACCATACGAAACACGTAGAAAAAAGAAAAAAATCGTTGCAAAAATAGGTATAAAACATACATTTTATGTGTATACGTAAAATAAGTAAACTATAGATTAATATTTGTATACATGTTAGTGTTATATATATAAATTAAAATTATAATTTTTCTCGGGGAAATGTAATTAATTCGTTAATGCGTACACATTTTTTTTATGCTACATTTGAGAAATTATTAATTCATACAAGATTTGTACGATGAATATTACACTACACATACATACATTATACTAAAATATTTGATACATAATATTATATATTTGATGTCGAGTAATATTTACATACGTGTTTCAGTATAAAATGTATAAAAAAACAATCATATTATAAAGTATGAGTAATAATATATTATTTAATATACATATACCGCGACGGGTGTACTTGTTTTTTGAATTTGTTTTTTTTTTTAAACGACATTCATACAATATATGAGTCAATTCTATATAGGAAGGTATACACGTGTGGAGCAATAATTCCAATCTTATACTTCTCGGCTTTACGTAATGGAATGCCAATAATAATTAACAATCGTTAACAACGAAATTATTTAATCGTACCAAGGTTATGGCCCCGCCCAATCATATATATATATATATATATATATGTATGTATCCAATTGAAATAATGTAAAATTCTAAAAAGAAAAAAAAATTTTCAAGATTTTTAATATTATGCACACAATTTTATAATTGCAAACAACCTAGAGTTACCTAATAAAAAAATAATTTCTATTTTATGTAGGATAAATGTAAAACGAGAATACTGTATTTTATGTATATATATATATATGTAAAATATACGCGCAATTCGTGAAATACTTTCAATGTGATGAATTATATATTTGACTACAGCGAGAGTCTTTTCAAGAATATTTCCAATGACCTTAAGAAAAAAAGAATAATTAAGCAATATATTTTACTCGCCTATACATAAACTAAACTATAATACACGTCGAATTATATGTGTACTCTAATTTAGGAGAAAAAAATTATTATTATTATTACAACAGAATCTTAGGAGAAAAAAATACAGATATATTTTTTTCAAACCAAACACATTTCAATTAAAGTAAAAATAATGTGTTCGAATGTATCTATATTGTATATATATATATAAGTAATCGTAATAATACGTTAATGACGAGTGATCGTATTATTATTATATATCTTATAAGTAGACAAACAATTAGCAACAGATGTAATTACACGTGTGATATCGAATACTCGGTCGATCAATGTTAAACACGTTATAACACTACTGTTTAAGGAACGTGTTTATTTTCAAATAATAATAAGAGGTATCGTTCTAACGTCTATTTTTTTTATTATTATAATTTAATAGAACTCCTATTTACGTATCATTCGTATCACTTCCTTAAATAAACAAATATCAATAATTATTCATATAATATTTAATTGCTATAATTATCGTCGGACATAATTGCGTATTTAATTATACGACTTAAACCAATTTTATTTATTTATTTGTATTCTTCCGTGAATAAATGTGTGCCATAGGCATTCATTAACATAGTTATAAAATATACTAGCACTGCCTACACAAAAAAGTTTATTGTGAAAAAAAAATGTTAAATAACACTACACATATTGTAATAATAAGCAATAGCCAATAACTCTTTAGTTTATCAGTAGGTATATATAAATTTATTATCTATTATACATTTGATATTCTAAGCGTTGACTTTATACAAAACGAAACGGTATCCCCATTCAGAAAACGCTTTCCAAAGATGGAGTTTTTTTTTGTTTTATCATTTTAAACTATTTTAATATAGTCGAGTTAATTTGAAAAAGTAATTTAATTCGGTTAGAGATATAATTGAAAAATATGATTTTGTTACCGTTACAAGTTTGTTAAAAACTTTATCGATAAATTAAAAAAAAGACTTGTAAAAGCGTAATAAACGCCGTTTCTCCTGAATTATTCATAACGATTATTATTGTTTTATATATTGGAGTCGTTATCATTACACACAATTAAACGATAAGGGAAACGCACGAAAACTGGAAAATTTCGGTAAATTTTGATTACGTTTGGTATCTGCGTATATTATATATATATATATACACACATAGGTATAATACACAGAATGATTTAATTTTTCTAATACAAGAGCAACTTTGTGATATTAAATAATAACTACTCTTTACGTGCTCGCTACATAGAAGTAAAGTAAAAGTCTATTAATAATGGGTATTACTCGTGTCAAATATTCTACGTTAAAATTACGAAAATTAATATTTTTTAAAAGGACATTATTGTATATATTAGGGAATGTTTCATACTAAATAAAATACACGTTATGGATTGAAAATCAGTTTGTATGTGTATATAGTTCGTATATTGAAAAAATATATTAAACTATTTATAATAACCAGAGCCGTCCCGAGGTTTTTCGGGGCCTGGGGCAAATTAATTTGGTGGCCCTTCGACCATCATAATAATTATTTAAAGAAATCACGTAAAATGTGTATAGTGTGAAAAATAATTTTTTTAAATCAATGTGTCCGGCACTTTTTTATTCATTTACCCTAATATTACCATTGATTATAAATTATAATATATGGTATAATCTATGCTCAATGATATTACACTTGGGATGATAGTACCTATTAAGTATGTAAAAATGGGAAAGCCGATGAAAAACTATAACAGTGTTCGTATATGTATTATCATTGATAATATTAAATCAATGGTATTATGTATATATTATTATTTACGTACTATATCTATGTCGATTAATAATTAAAGTTACTTACTGGAGCGGGCGTGCGGATGTGCGGGCTGTAGTTGACTATTCTACGTGTATCGGTTATCAGCGTATCCGCTATTAATTTGGTCTAAAAATATCGTTTGCACATCGCCTACCGTAGCAAAACGAGCCTCGTCATCGCAATATAATATAGATTACAGGAGTATTACATATATGTGACTGACGCAACGAAAATAATATTTGTTATCGGGACATTTTAGCTTTTGTCGGGTCTTTTGGGGGCCCCCTAAAAATATTCCTAAATTGGGGCCTGGGGCAAAATGGTCCCGTTGCCCCCCCCCCTCTGAACGGCCCTGATAATAACTCTAATAATGAATATATGTATATATATATATACCTTCAAATTGTGTATGAAATTATAACATATTCGTGTCGTGCGGAATGAGGAACAATACAGATTTAGATACACTGTACGACTGCGACTATTAAAAAAAAAACAATACATGACTTATAAGGCCTCGAAACGTGTCGAAAAATTATAAGAAAAACGTGGCCGTTAGAGAAAACAAAACAAAAATATGTTAAATCTCATAGTTATTATAGATCATTTTTGGAATTGGGGTGTGAGAAAAAAATTAAAAATTCTCGTTTAAAAAATACTGAGAAAACAGGCGGATGAAAATTCGATTTTTTTTCCGATTTACTCTAAACGATGGAATTTTCGTTTATTATTTTTTTTGTAACTGATTGTACTACAACGCGTTTACTCTCGAGAAAACTTCCATTCCTTTATCACGCCCTATAGACAACTGAATCTACGCGGGCGTAAATAGCGCAGTGCGGAGTTACGGTCACACTGTAAACCGCACGCGCTGTTATCGATCAAACGATAATATTATTATTTATCTCAAAAAACATCAACTTTCCGTTGTTGTCGTGTTCGGAGAGTTTAAAATTTTGTTTTTTTCACGACGTTTAAACGTTATTGTAAAAAAGAAAAAAAAATATGACCTCGGCGTCTAGTCACTCGGTTGGCGCGTCGAAAAAGCCAGACGACGTCGCCGTAGTCGTTCGGTCCAAGAGCCGTGACGAACACGTCGAACCGACTTTGTATTCGTCCGTTATAGAAACGGAATTTAAACTGAAACAGATCTCGCAGTCTCGTCTGGAACCCAAGCTGATTACGAACCAAGTGCGTTTAAATTACCGTCGTTATTTGTACTGGAAATGTGTTTGTCGTCTGTGGGTGACGGTGATGGAAAAAAAAAACCTATTTTATATCCCAATCGTCGTAATACACGACAATCATAATGTAATTTACGGTCAACGATTTTACATTCGAATACGGGATTTAACAGTATGAGTTTAAGATCTGCTCCCGTATCACATTTTGGTATTCAAAAAATACTTCCTAATGGTTAGTGCACTCCGGCATTCGGTTAATAGTGTTATACTCTTTATTTTTTTTATTTATAAAATAAAATTGTAGTGTGTAAATGTTGTGTTATGAATACAAAACAGTATATATAATATTAATTTAGACCTAAACTAAAAAAAATTTTTTTGTAATGAATCTATTCTGTTACGCTGTTCACTATATAAATTTTATGTCCGACTCGGTTCTGTAATTATATTAAATTCCTATAGGACTTTCGACTTGTAACATTCAATCCGACGTCAGAAAGTTAGCTAATTTTCTCTTTTATTGATTTATTGAAATCGATTTAACTATTAACGATATTCATATAACTATTTTGGCGGACGATAACACACGAGTACTGTATTATATGGCGAGTAAACCGAAATATTTATGATTTGCGTTTTTTACCCAGATGGGAAGTAGAAAAGTTAATTTTCCACTGACCAAACAAATGTTCGATTATGCGAATATGGTAGATGTTGGATTGAATAGCAGCATCACCAAGAGTGCAACAAAACCAAAGCCTAGGCAAGTATGCCGAGGAAAATTACCGGAACCCAAGTTGAGCGATTACTATCAACCGAGTTTTGGCAATGTTCAACGAATACAAATGGACAGTGTGAGAAGTACACCGGAATTAACAGTGCAATATGATGGCTTGGCAGTGTCTAGATTATTAAATGACATTGACAATCTGGTTTTCAAATAAATGACAAGCGAGTAGTTTTAGAAAAATACCTATATAAATATCCTTATGATTTTTACCCAAGTAATGTGATGTAATATTTGAATAACTCATTACGACTATATTTTTATATTCTTTTTTTTTTTGTATAAAAGTGATTTAAAATATTTTTTTACATTAATGTATTATTAGAACATTTTATGTCTTATTAATTATAATATTCTATAAATTATACACGATAATTTCTCAAAATATACATATGTATAAATCTATTACATTTCATTCTATTACATTTTGTCATTAAAGTTACTTGTATAAAATATAATTCTATATTAGTCCGTATATCTCATTGATGTAAAAATACATACAATTGAGCTGTATATTATATTATATACAATAGAATCTCTATTTAACCAACTATTTAGTTGTATAGATTTAAAATTCATATTAATAAATTATAATATTTTACTTATATATATCATATTTAGCGAAACTCTTTAAATAGCAATTTTTTTTTTTATTAAAATTTCAAATACAAATATCAATATCCTGCTTTATTAAATCGTATTACATTGTTGTTATCCATTGATAGGCTGTGTACTTTTTACAAATATATTTTTTTTTCTGAAAAAGATTCTCTGAGAACACAATATAATAAAAGTTCAACTTAGTAATGCTTTTGATTATAGAATGTTGATGCCAACTGCTGCAGAGAAGTATAAGTAACACATCACTGAATGAAGACGTTGCTAAATACCCAACACATGATGATATCTTAGTTGGAGAATGTATGGAGGTAGACAAACAAGGAGAAAAAGAGTGTCCTTCAAAAAACAACAAAAATTGTGACTGCTTTAGACACTATTCGTTGTGAACGTAATGAATACGAGATTTAAGTAAAAAAAAAGTGATTTCTATGTAACAAGTTTTTTCAAAAAAACTGTCAAGTTCGTTTGAATTGAATAATTCCACTGTATTAAGAAATCATTTTGTGTTAGTTCCGTTAGTGCATTTCATTTGATGTACAAATGTACGTATCAACTTGTAATAAAAAGGTGATTTTTCAATTTAAGAATATATTTTGTAAACCGTATTGGTTATTTCAAATGTGTCAAACAAACATCATTTAAACAAGATGATTTTGTAAAATCGAAATTATCATTGCGTATAATATACCTTGACACAAAATAGTAAATGGAAGCTCGGTGATGAAGTGAAAGTAATTTTCAAATATTTCATTTGAGTCATTTGCCGTTTTTTGTGTTGTGCATGCACAACTCATCTTTTAAGGTATTAATAATTTAGTAATAATAATAGTTTTGTGCCATGTTTATGTTTCAGATAATTTGTTTATATGTCTAGGTGATAATTTAATGTATAATTTGTTCTTTTTTTAGTGTAGTATCATCCAAACACTGTTATAATAATTTCTTACTTTTAGCCACCATATAAACATATTCTGTTATTTTGAAAAATACAATATTTATGTTAAATAATTTTTTTTTCAATACAAAGAAATTGTGTAGTATGAAAATAATTTTTTCT
This sequence comes from Chaetogeoica ovagalla, assembly GCA_032441825.1. Classification (NCBI taxonomy): domain Eukaryota; kingdom Metazoa; phylum Arthropoda; class Insecta; order Hemiptera; family Aphididae; genus Chaetogeoica; species Chaetogeoica ovagalla. Next base: position 13,875,929 of record CM063726.1, on the reverse strand, counting down.
TGTAATAATAATAAGAAGAAGAAAGATCTGTACTCAATTATGATTTTCGAATAAATTTTTATGTGAAAATGATATCGACGATTTTGAAATACAACACGAATCACAGCAGATGTAAGCTGAACACCATATTTGTTTTTTGTGTATTCATATCTGTAAACTGTAGTTTCCATTATTTCGAATATTTTGCCTGAAAATAAAATAAAAAGTCAACGAATATTAAAAAATAATACGAGGATATTTTTTTTAAAAACTATCGTCATTTCGCGCATACCTTTGCCTCAAAAAAATCTCTTACGCCTTGTATACCAACTTTGTTGAAATCGACTTTTTCCTGTTTGGCCAAACAACGTTGCAAGTACTCCAAAGTCTTAAGGTTTGTAATCACAAACTTGGTAACATAACAAAATCCGAAATATTATATTTTATTCGACACAAATAATAATGTTTTGAACGATTGAGACGAAAAACGTATTAACATTATTTAAAGTGTGTACATCGGAACGAATTAAACGTACTTCTCTAAATGTCAATTTCCCGTCTTTGTCTTTGTCCGCGTCTTCGATTAGTTGATTCAACGAATTTTCTGTCCACGGCACTCTGCGTTTCATCATCATTCGCTTCAAATCGTTCCGACACAAGTATCCGTCTCTATTCGAATCGTATCTGGAAAATATCAACGCATAAAACGGGCGTGTACGTCGTTTAAAATTTTTTATTTTGCGTTAAAAAAAAAATATCGATTTATATTAATTAGTAGGTATAAAAAGGTATGTAAAATTCGAAATTTTATTTTAAGTAATAAAAATTGCTCGTTTTACACGAATGCCGCCATCACTGCAGGGTTACTTGTGTAGGATTTCCTGCATATTTTATTCCTATTCCTTCACAAGGCCGGGCAAGTTTTCTTTTTTACTTGCTAAAATTAAGTAAACTTTTTATCAACGCAGTTAAAAGTTAGTCAGTAAATAAAATTGGTCGAAAAAAAAACATTAATTCGAGGGAAAATTTAAAATTAATTTAAAATTTTTCACTTATTAACGTCGCTATTTCTGTGAAATTGTCCACACTTCTCAATGTATTTATAACAATTATTGTGATACCTCGAATGGATTAAAATCTGAATGCTACAACGATATTTTTTTTCATTTAAATTTATCAGAATATTTACTATGGATTCGGACAGTCGAATAATCGTAAATATAAATAATGAATACAGTAAATGTCTAATTCGTATACGCTTATATTTTAATAATAATAATAATAATAATAATATAAATTGTATTGAAATGATCTATATTGTGAATATTACGAATAATTTAAATACATTAGAAACTCTTTACTCGTTTTTTTTTTTTTTAACCAAAATCACTTTTAATTCATATCTGTCGCGCTTATTCGATCTGTCAACGAAGCACAACAAATCTTACAATAATTGTATTATTATATTATTGTCGGTTTTTATAACACACGCGTTTTCTCGTGTTTACGTCGTTAGACTTAGTGTTGAAACGATCGACTGTTTTCACATTTGTTTTAGCCAACGTTTCGTGCGTCTGCACTTTTCATAATAACTACATACGACCATACCAGTGCGTATGCAGGACACTCGGATATGATCTGTTCGACAATATAAATGCGTGTACAGGTCTGGGCAATTCACTCGATTGATATTGTAATAATTTTTTAATAATTAGTAATTATAGCGGCGTAATCACAGAGAGGGGAGTAATATGAATATCGAATCCTCCCCCCCTTTCCCCACCCCACCGTAACCTTTTTTATTTTTATTAGTTGTACGGAGTTTTGAGAGAAAATATAATTGTGTTTCTGATCAAACTTGTACAATCGGATGATAAAAATCCTCTGGCACTGTTAACAATTTTGATCAAAAAACGGAATGCGTGCGAAGGACGTGTGTTTGCAGTACCTACTATGTATATATAATATATATATGTCAACAAATGGGCGACGTGCTTTATAGTTATACTAACTATAATCGTTATAATAATCGATTAAAAAAATGCCGGCAGTTAATATTAAAACGTTACCACCGATACATCACTAGGTACCTACTCGACGAAATTGTTCCGAAGCTAAAATATTTTAAATACCTATGAACTTAAATTAATTTTTGTATTTATTTAATCGTCTTATTTGAACCAACACAAATCCGCTTCATGAAAATTGTATATTTGTTCATATGAGAAAATATCCTTTCCCTTCCACCCCTCCCATTACGTAGCTAATAATATTACGTCAACCATGTGTTATTATCGTTTTTCTAAAGTATTTCGAGTATAGTTGTACACACGCGCGCGCGCGCGTATCAAATAATGGGCATTGAAAATAACGAATATTATACGCACTGGTTGAAGAGCTTTTCGATTTTTTTGATCTGCATGGAACTGTACTCGGCGAATTCCGAGTACACCAGCTGTCTGTTGTCTTTGCAGCCCGCGGTGTTGTCAACGGCACTGAGCGGTCCGTTGTTGCGAACCGCCGGGCGGCATCGCTGCTCGTCGCCACTGGAATCGGCGACGGCGACGTCGGTCGGCCGTGCAGGCTTCGTCGATAAAGACATCGTAGACTTCTTATTGCGATCACTTCAGGATTTCGGTTTGTTTCCGAAACGTATAGTAGAAAAAAAAAAAAAAATCGCTTTGTAACGTTAAATTAATTTCGCGCGGAGGACCAGGGACACGCGATTCAAATTGCGAAATCGATATTAAAAACGAAAAATCGCGTCGTCGTTCTCGCGATATCAATTCGCGGCGCAACAGTTAGTCCGTGTACTTCGGAGAAGGCAAACGGGAAGTTTTTCCTCCTCTCGTCTAAGGATGTTAGGAGAATGAGTCAATGTACGAACGACGATATCGGTAGGTAGTAGTAGTAGTTGTACTAATAATAATAATAATAATAACAAGCGCCCGCTATTATTATTGTAATTTCTAATCGTTTTACCGCGTTAACGCGCGGTGCGTTTATTTATATTTTTTATACCGCGTGTGTATGTGTAAAGACAGTGATGGCCAAACTACTTTTTTTTTTCAAATTCCCGAGTGAAGTGAATAATATATTACCGGTTTTAAACGAATCAAATGGATTATCCTGCGACTACTTTCCTATCGAAATAATAATTGTTTTATCCACGGGATAGAACTCCCGAAAGCTACTACTGTGTTCATGTAGCTATGTCAAAATTTCTACATAAAATGCAATATTATACGAATGTCATTAATTCTCAAAAAAAGTTAAGAATTTTTTAAAAATAAAATTTTTATCTATTTTTAATTCTAATAACTTCTCGAGAATCATTGTATAAATGTTTACTCGTTTATTTTACACGTTAACTATTTATTTACATTCACACATTTACTCGTTTACATTTTACACGACCGACCGAGTGCGTCGTCAGCTAAGCATTAAGAACTCGATCACGACCAATCACGTACTGTACACGTTGATCGTCTGTTGAGCACTAATTCCAACCTTATACATTATATTCAAAGGGAGGCGAAAATGAAGCATAATCATAACATAATTGGACCAATTTATAAGTCGGTGCCGTTAAGTTAGAAATATGCTAAATTTAAAAATATCAAACTTTTTGGGAGGGGGACGATTTATCTACCGCCATCTGCTATAACCACCACTGATAGTTTCAAGAATTTATTATTAATTTCTTCCAATATCAAATCGTTCTGCTATAAGGTCCTTTTTAACATTAAAAATGACTTGAAATCACATTAACATACAGAGTAGAGGTGGGTCGTTACTGCTGTATTCGGTACAATGGAACGATTACATAGGTGGAACGAGTACATTGATCGTTCCACGTTCGTTCCATCGGTACAAAGATTCTAACTACAAAATGGTCCCCATCAGGTGATACCGAGTACCGACTGGCGACTATACTAACAGTAGGACATGAAATACAAATATTTTGTTCGTTCCACTGCGTTTCTAATTTATTTCTTAATTTTATTGTGTTCTTTTAAAAATAAACAAGTATTACTTATTACTACTATTTTTATTTAGTGTTTGTATTTAACAATAGTAGGTGATAAACTAATATTAATATTGTATATTTCAACACTTTTATGTCATTATATTTTATAATAATATATTAAACATTGTTTTTTATGAATCATATATTTATTTAATTGTTACTGCATTATATAATTATTAAAACGGTGATAATTTCCGAATACAGTAAAATAGTAGGTATTGTATAATGGGTGTACGAAGCATATTCGTTCATAAATATCCATTATCCATTATATTTCAAGAACGAGTACACACTTGAAATTTGAATACTTGATCGTTCAGCGTGAAACAATACGAATCTGAGTACAATAGTAACTAAAAAAAAATGTACCGATTGTACCGATGTAACGAGTATTTTGTAATCGGTACTTTATTGTAACTGTACTGATTGGAACGATTCCATAAAAGGAACGATAATTCCCACCACTAATACAGAGGATCATTTTAATTGTTATGCTATTCTTAATATCGAAAACAAAATTTGTAGACAAATTGATTATGAAGATTTAATTACTGAATTTTCGTGTAAGAAATCTCGTCGTAAACATTTTTAAGTATAACTACATATATGTATATTTTTTTTCATTGTTACATTATTTTTTTTTTTGTTTTTAATTTCATAAATTAAAACTATTACAGGATTTTACACTGTCTGTCAAATAAATAATAAACAATGTTCATTAAACGCATTTAAGTTTATTAAAATAAAAGTATAAATAACAAGAATTGTTTCATACACTTATGAATATGCTGTTATTACAAACATAAATACGTTCAAGTGGATGTCATTAAATCATTGCCGTACAACAGTTACCTAGTATTATTGAGCTCAAAAATCAATGTCTTAGCTGTTGAAATATTTGTTTATGATAGTGTCAAGAAATGAAGTCAACAACTAAGAATTCAACATCAAGTAAAAAAAAATCAAAGTATATTTACACTTTATGCACAAGTATATGGACATGTTTTGTTGTTACTGAACATAATCCCTATAGAATTGAACATTTACATTTACGCGTTTTTTGCATTAACTTTGCTTTGTCAATTACTTTTGCAATGTCACATGATTAATGACATCAATTCAGTAAGTTTTTTTTACTAACCCCCAAAGCTAAGACATTTCCATGTCAAACAAATAATTTACTCAGTGTGCATTGCCAAAGGAGAGAAGACAAGACCTTAAAATGTCTCGACAATAGTTGGCCCTCACCTTCTAATTTCAGAAGCCTTAAACGGGTTATAGGTTACAAAAATTACGGCATACTCTAAAAATCATGACTAAAAGTAGGTGAAAAAAATTAAAATTCAATAAACTTTTCAAGAAAAATAATATTATGAACTATGAATTTGCTGTAATTTGGTCATTGCGGATCAAGCCGGTCACAATCTATAACTTGTTTATTGCATTTCCATAGACCCACATTATCTCTCATAATTTTGAATTTATTTTTTTGTTTCTTTATTGTTGACTTTTTTAAAAAAAAACATTCTATTATTTATATGCATTGTTAGGAGATAAGAGGATGTTGTGATGATGACTGATGCCACTTCATGCTCTAGATACATTGCAACATTTATGATTAATATGCCATATCGTTGGGTGAAGATTATCAACAAAATATAAACATATAGTATAAAGCACAATGACATAGAATTTCATGGGACTTCAGACTCTTGAATGGGTATGACACCAACTCCGACACCACCTTCATGGGCACACATCGAAGCCACAAAAGTCCAACGTTGAGTTTTAGGATCATACACTTCTACCGTGGGCAGATTCAAAAATCCATCATAACCACCAATGGCCCACAGTTTACCAGCATTGGCGACCAATGCTACACGGCTCCTGGTCACATTCATCGAAGCTACAAATTTCCACCTTTAAGACGTAAAAAAAAATGAATAAAACAGTGTAAAAGCCATAGTCCTTTAAAAATATCATTTACTTTCAAAAAATATCAAATCACTACAAATACACTAATATATAAAGCCGATTTAATTCTTTCAATATTGCTAATCAAACTTCTACTTTGCCTGTAAGTTAAATTTAGATTGATATGAATGAATTACAATTTTCAACTCCATTAAACTCATTTTGAATGTTACATATCGAATGTAGGCAATATATTGTAATTTGTAGTAAACAACAATATTAATATTTATTACTATAAACTTATTACTATTATGATTTATGACTATCTAATCTCAAGGAGTTGTATTTTAATTTTAATAAGTCTCCAACATGCATTTAAGATTACTCAATAGAATAAAGTCACCTTATTATGAAATATATTTTTATTGATCCTTACTTGTCAGTTTGAGGATCGTATTCTTCAACAGTTTGTAAAAATGTCGATCCATCATATCCACCACAAGCATAGAGTTTACCATTCAATGTGGCTACTCCTAAGCGACAACGTTTCATCAACATGGGTGTTACAGTTGACCATTGCCCTGTATATGTATCATATCGTTCGACCTGTTAATTACGATATAACATTATGACAAAATAATGAAAACAATACTTTTGTATCATCATACCGAGTCAAAAATGCTAAGACCATCGTGACCTCCAAGAATATAAATATAACCATCAAACGCGACTACTCCACCAGCACTTCTATGTTTTTGCATGGACGTTATGATTGTCCAGCGATCTAAGTCGGGCTGATAACATTCGACAATATTTAATGAACTAACTCCATCAAATCCTCCGCAGACGTACAATCGATCGTTTAAAGCAGCTGCCCCAAGTGCGCTAATTTTTTTTTAATAACATTTCAAGGATTGAAGTGTAATAAGTATATTTTTACTATAGAAATTGATTCATTTACATTGAAAATTTCTTTTACAAAATATATTCAAATATTACACAAAAAAATAACAATAATTTTTACAAATAATTAAAATAGATAGATAAAAAACAAACCTTCGTTTTCGATGCATTGGCGACACTATACTCCAGGACTTTGTACCAGGATCGAATACTTCAACTGAAGAAAGTCTTTCAATTCCATTATAGCCTCCAAACGCATATAATTTGTTGTTTAATACAGCTACACCAACTCTACTACGTAATATACTCATGGCTTCAGCTATTTCCCAACGTTCAGTCAATGGATTGTAGACTTCAACAGTACTCAACGAATCGCCTGGAAACAAAATTTTATTTATTGTTAAACTACATTTTGAAAGAAATGAAATTTGTTTTTAAAATTTTTTATATCAAAAAACCAACAAAAAATTGTAATTGAATTATATAAATTAATTGAATAATATAAAAAATATGAATAAAATAAACGGATACCCGATTTTGTAAGACCACCAACTGCATAAATATGACCGCAAATGTAACTAACACAACGTGGCCTAGTGCGAAAACTTTGTAGTAAAAGACGTCGTTCAGGCATTAAATGGTAGTCTTTAGCTTCATCCAGTAAATCTCTATATACAATAAAGGCATAGATGTAATGAAATTTTATTAATAAATATAAATTTTTTTTATCATATTATTATATCTAAAATTATTTATAAATGCATATAGTATACAATTTAATAAATTATATTAAGTCGACATTTAACTATCATAAATTATACAACTGGCGCTAATATATTCATTAAAATTATCAACACATGATAATAAAGTTGAATTTTAATATGGCATTAAACCACACATTACATTTTTTATTATAAAATGTACATTTTAATGAGTCTAACCTGCATTCATGTGACGATCTAATTAATTCTTCAGTAGCAACTCGATCTGCCAAATAGTGAGGTGAAAGCAATGGTAACCGTACAGTGGCAAGTAATTGAGGGAAATTATCATGTCTCAATTCGTCATGTTTTACCCATCGTATAGTTGCTTCAAATACCTAGAAGACCATACAAATAAATTTGTTCACTAATTTATTTATTTTAATATAAAATTAGTATTACTTGTTCTTCCGATGCTTGTAATTCGTCTTTACTGACTATATCTATTATTTCAGAAATGCTGAGATTTAAGAAGTCTTCAGAAAGGGATATATCCGAAAAATACTGGGCTATGTATCTGTTAGCATCGTTCACTAAACCGTAACAGCCTAATGAATCGGCTAATGTACGTACTTTTAGAACATTGTTTGGATGAAACCTGAAACATAAGTGTATAAACTAAACCGTAAAATCTTTTAATACAATAGAATTATATTCATTTAACAATGGTTTATTTAAATTATCGTTGTTTTATTGAAAACATTAAGGTAATATAATAATGTTTTCTTTATTCAAACGGAAAATACGTGTAGACGGTGAATAATTAAATTAAACGTACCTTTCTTTGATAAACGTTGCACAAGCATTCCGTACCCATTTCAACTGCAAAAATGAAGCTCCAATTAATAGCGATTGGACATTATTGACATTTATTGAAATGCGACTACTATATGCAAAATTGATTAATGCTTCCAACGCTCTACACATTTATATACAATGTAAAAAAAAAAAAAGTATAGTTTATATTTTCCAACAACAATTATGTAAATAAAAATATTATCTTTTATTATCTTATATTACTCAGCATCAATTCCGTGCATAACGATATCTTTCTGGGTGCTTTCGATCATATTGTGTGTGAACATTGCATTAAAGTACGGTACGGTAGCTGCCAATACTATGCGATGGGCGCTGAACGACATGTTTTCTACCTGAAAAAACAGACTATCGGTTAACAGAAAAAATACCTTCGATCAAAAAAAAAAAAAAACTTGTATGTAAAACACTATGTATACTTTTAACGTGACGTCGCACAGTTTGCCCATTCGACGTATGCCTTCAATTGAAGAAAAGCTCTGAGAAAACAGATCGGCTTGATGGTAAACAAAGTATTCGTTTTCGACAGACGACGATTTTGGAAACGGTATATTTATCGAAGAATGTAATTTGATCGGATTGAACGTCATGTTTTGATCGATTGTAGCAGCCATCTCGAACAGCATCGGCGTCCCCGTTTGCAATGGAAATTCGTTCAAAGCAATACGCGCATATGTATTTTTAACGGAAACGACTCTTGTTGTCTTTTATTTACATATTATAGATAAAGGGAAACAATAAGGCAATCGTATGAACTGAACACGGTAAAAACCGGATAAATAAATAAATATTTTAAGTACATAAATAAGTCTGTTCACATAAGTATTCAATACGATATTATTCAGTAAAATACCGAGTCCAAACTTAGGACAATAATCTTAAAGACACTTATCGAAGCACCGATTACTATACGAGCTGTAAATCATCTACAATCACTGTCATTTTTTTATCTATTCCGAATTGTTTTATCTTCGCCTAATTTCGTTATCGGCTAAAACACAGCTGTACCGAATCAAATAACACCATGAGCGCTAGAAGTTACATAATAATTGTGCGGCCGATTGCTGAGACTGTTTTTCTTGTGACACTTTCGTTTTTTCGGCGTTCGTACCTCGTGTTCGTGTTGATGTTATTTCTCAATAATACTTTAGTATAGACAATATAATGGATAGGTGGTACACCACATAATAATTTTTAATTTTCTCAGTAAATAATATTTTTTTGTGCTTAGCCCCCCAATATTTTCCATTGATACAAATCAATACACTTACCGTATATTTGTTTTATTGTTTACGAATTAGTGATGGATTATTTTTTTAGTCACAAATCCCAATCGAAATATCCCGTATATCTGAAATGTTATGGTTGTTAACACAACTGCAAATGAATTATCTAATATAGGTGTGGTTGTAAGGACAAACGGTTTTATCAATGTGGTTTTTGTTCAATTTTAATGATAAAGATTTAAGAATAAAGATAAGGATTATAATGTTTATTGTCTAAAAATAGAATGGTATTATATGATATTATTGATGCCTTTTAAAATTTCCTTGTCTTTCTGTTGTTAACGTCTAACAAGAACGTTGCGATTTTTTTTCAGCATTATTACTTATTAGTGCTACGAGTAAATATTAAAAACTATATTATTATACGTATGTCTAAGGATTACTTTTCGTTCTACTGTAAGGATTTCTCGAATTTAATCACGAACAAAAATAATGTTCAAAATTTATTTTTGTACTTTAAAATACTACCAAAAAACAAACTTCAACAATATACGACGAAAATGTGGATGAACCAGACGAGGTTAGATTTTTTATACACACTTTCAGTTTTCAAAATTGTTTTCTTCGAATCATGTTTTGCTTAAATTCTAACTCAAATTATGTTATATGTTATTGTTTCATTTACTAATTCAAAGCTGGGGTACTCAAGAAATAACAAATCAAAGTGAAGTGATCACTGTTGATGATTTGGGGAAAATAGACAAGGGTCCTAGACAACCCAAATTAGAAGTAAGATTGTTTTTATTTATTCAAAATGTGTAATACAATTTTATAGTCCATGCTGTTTTACTATGAATTGTTTTATTTTATTATATTATCAAGCACTTTCCATTATCAAAATTGACAGACAAAACCGTTTGTTTTCACAAAATATTATTCAAAATATTGTTGGATTGAGTATAGTATTAAAAAAGATGCTCTTTTCTGCATTAATTGTAGACATTTTGCTACTAACAGTCATGTTGATAAATTGATAATATTAATGGCATAAGAAATTGGAGAAAGGTAGTATACTTTTTATAAATCCAATGTATTTTATTATATTTCTTACATTAAGCACCTACTTATATATTTTTGTCGCTTTTAGATTAATGATAATTTAAGTAAACATCAGAAATGCACGGTTCGTTTGACTAGTAGTTCAAAGTTTCATTCCTGAAAAAAATCCCAGAAAATAGGTAGTGTGCATACACAATTGAATACAGCTCAAAAAGAATTTGTTGAGAAAACAGATAGTATATCACAGTAATTATTAATATTTTAAAGTATATGACACGTCAAGGAATAGCACTTAGAGGCCATGATGAATCTGGAAAGTCAAATAACCATGGTAGGCATTTTATAAAAATGTGTAACATTTTATGCATATTGTATATACATAGTATGCTATTTATATATATAATATATATATATTATGGCGCATATAATATAACTAAAAAATTAAATAATAAAAATAAACGGTAAATACGCGAATTTGTCGAAATTAAAAAAATCAAAAACTTTGGACATTGGACCGTACACTATGGACCTTGGAGTTTGGATTTTGGTCTTTGATTTTGTACCTTAGACTTTAAACCTTGAACATTGGACTTTGGAGTTTGGACACACTATTACTACAAAAATAATTATTTTGCAAATGTAGGCATACTCGAAAATACATATTCACACCCACTCAAACACATACACATTTAGGCAAAAACGAAATACTTATCCTGGTTATAATATATATTTTTTTGGATTTTAAATTAAATTTTTGTTCTTTAAAATAGTTTTTCCTGTGGGCGCCAGGGGAACCTCTGCCCAATTTTTTATATTCTGAGTTAACTACAGATATAAGCCTTAAAATTGTAATATTTTTTAAATTTTTTTTGGTATCAAACTACTACTACAGGGCCAAATGTTTTGCAAATGTAATCACTTGTAACTACATATTCCACACACACATAGTTAGGAAATCACTAAATAACTGTGTGGTTAACAAATTTTTTTTCAGTAACTTCGATTTAAGTTTTTGTTTTAAAATAGTTTTGTCTGTGGGCGTCAGAGAATCCCTGCCCATATTTTTTTATATTCTGACCTACTTTAAATTTTTAGTCATTAAATTTCTTAATGTCTTTTTACTTCATTCTCGGTGCCACACTACTACCATAGGGCCAAATATTTTTTAAATGTAGGCACACTAAGAACTACACATTCACACTCACAATTTGGTAAAAACAAAATGATTGTATTGTCTAACAGATATGTTTTTCGTAATTCTGATTTAAATTTTTGTTTTTTTAAAGTGTGGACAAGAGGGGTTAACATAAATCAATAAAAAAACAATAATAAATACAAAATTAATAATATTGCAAAAAAAAAGAAAAAAACTTGTTATATTTAGTAATAATAACAGTGTATAAAATACGATAATGTTTTTGTTATCACAGTCTTCGCATAGTAAATAACAATAAGATTTTTACAAAAAAAAAAAAAACTTGTGGACTTGTCATTCTCGGAATTCACAAAGTATACGGCTATGGCAATAAATAGAAACGTTTGAATTTTTTTTAGTGCTTGTACAAAAATTATTATGCTTTTGGCACAGCGTTTAAAATTTTTATTGAAAGAAACATTAACGAATTTTCGAGAAATACACTGTGACGGCATAAAAAAATTGTAATTTTATAGATGACAATTATTATTTATCCGTTGGTAGCCAATAGCCACGTACTTTTTTGTGGTGAGGGAGGGGAATCGGGAAAACGCATTTTTTCTACATATATTTCGATCTATACATCGATTTTTGCAGTATTTTTTTGGGAGTTATAATTTACAATTTTTTTGTTTTTTGTGTGCATATAATTACTATTAATGCGCGCACGTAAATATCAATTTAGAATTTTTTTTTTCATAATTCCATTCTGACAAAACATTTCACTCGTTTACTATAATAATTGCGCAACTGATTATTCTGAAAACCCATTTAAACGGTTTAAACTAACGTATTGTATAACACTTGAAAGTGCCTTTTAGGAACGAATATGAAAATTTAACTCGAGTGAATTTCATAGTTTGAAAATTTTTTCGGACAACTTAAAAAAAAAAATTACGAATTTCAATCAATGTAAACGGGTTATCGCGCGAGTTTATATTTTGTTTTTTTTTCAATATACCGGAACAAACGTTCAAAAATGTAAAAAAATTATCACAAGTTAAAGAATTTAAAATTTTTGAAATTTCTACAATAATCTAAAAATATTGTTATAAAGAATTGAAAAATTTCTTTTAGAAATGAAATTCACTTTAAATGGTTTTTAAAATCGAGACTAAAGCTATAAAGCTTTAACGTAATACTGCATATGAAAAAATAAAACGTTTCCGGTCCCCTCGATGATGATCAACAGTCATCAGAGGTCCATAGTTTTGAAAATATATAAACCTTGGCTACACGTGCAAACGAGTGTGTATGATGTTTTCAGGATCGTTATGTACGCGTATACACGCACAGACGTCGAATATGTTACTGGGGTTTAAAATGATCTGAAAAGTGTAAAATGTTTTTTCTTTTTTTTTTGCAATTAAATGTACGTAATTTGGTTTTGCGATTTTTCTTTTCTTTTTCTAAAGCTATTTATTTGTTTACTTGATAATTAAACGTAAAGCGTTCGTCTATGATAATATAACAATGTATTTCCTTGAATAGCAAAAGAAAAAAATTTTTTTTTTTAAATTAAAACTAAAATGAAACGGTTAATTTTTTGTTTGTTTGCGCGAAATGTATTTAAAATTCTTTATATGTTTCGAGACAATGAATTTGTTCATGCGCAACGAAAAAATTTTAAACTCTTAATAGAGTGCTGAGGCGATATATTACCTTTATAATGATTTACATATTATTTTGAAAACGTTAAGAATACTTTTTTTTTAAACACATTGTCTAAAACAGTTATTTAATACACAAAAGTATGTACTTGACATTTGTGGGACTTGTAAATACAAAGACAAAACATAATTTCGCATTTTATTTATTTTTTGTTATTCGAAATAAATTGTTTGAGTTTTCTTTTTTAAGGGGCTCTATTATTATTATTATTTTTTTTTTTTTTTTTTAAACGACGCCTATACGCGTACACCATACATAATACCTTAATATCCTTATACGACTAACTTAGATAATAATTTTTTTTTGTTATATACAGGTAAATAATAATCATATTAATAATATGAATAAAAAATTCAGTCGTTTTAAAGGATGAACTGTATCATCAGGGCCAGCGGCAGCGACACGATGACAGTCGTCCCCGTGGCGAAACAGGCGCGGTTTGTGACCAGCTCGTGCACGGGATTGGCCGAGATCAATGCGCTCAGGCTGAGATCAATCATGACCCGAGGACTGGACGATTCGATCAATGTGGACAGTTTTTCCGACTCCCTGATGCACGCCTCGAGTTGGAGTTCGGATGGATGCTTGACCGTGGGCTCAACGAACACCAGTAGGTCCTGGTAAATGGTCAGGTGTCCGCGGACCGTGCATTCTGCCACCTTCACGTGTCTGTCCAACCCCCGGAGCACCGACTTGACGCTCAGAGCATTCACCGAAGTCTTCTTCAGCATATGCGTCACCCGGTCCACTTGTTTTTGACTGCGAAATACACAAATACGATATAGTCGGACCGATATCGTCTCTCAAAGTACTAGAAATCGCGGTATCGCAATCAGTGGTCCTAGCAGATAATATTATTCCTCATAATTATTATACTGTCTTTAATAATTTTAACCTATTCATTCATATAGTTGCTAATTTGTTTTAGCCCATCACTACTCAGTATTAAAACGAACAAGCAAACAGAAGAAATAATATTGTTAAATCGCTTATTTATATAATATATTCAATATTACTTTAAACTCGACAATAATCATCTAGTCTCAATACATTGATTAAAAATAATTATAAAAGATAATATTATATGTATTTACAATAAACAACAATATAGAATAATAACGAGAATATAAAATTTCACTTTTGCAACCTTTTTAAATCAGATTTGTAAAAGAAAAAAGTGACATTGCATTTACACAAAGCATTTACTTTCAAGACGAAAGTACTGCAGTTATCTTAAAATTTAAATGAGCCCTTTATCGCGTCCGAGACGCTCAAGAGAACACTTCAGTTGCGATTCCAAAGGAGTTGTTCACAATATACATTCTTGCACATGATTAAACAATCAATCGTTTTTACTATATTGAAGTTTTGAAACAAAGTGTTCGAAGGAAAATACCCAAATATCGGAGCAGTTGTTGTACCATGACACCATTCCTGCCCATTCAGCCATTGTCATTCGCAAGTTTTGTTCCTCCCCCCCAAAAAAACAAAAGTTCTTCCAAATCATTCGTATTCAAATGATTTGGTTCCCGCTGACTTTTTCTCTACCTCAGGTCTTATTAAATCCTTGCCAATGAAACGGATATTTGACGTTTCGTTAAGATAAAATGAAAATCGCTGTAAGGAACTTAACAGGATTCTGAAAGTTCTCTACAAATGTCAAACGATGGAAACATTATTGGGAGTATTTTTTGAAGGATTAATAATGTCTCTTGATAATTGTATTAAAAAGGTCCTGGAACTTTTTGATCGTGTATAGTTTGATTAAATAAAATAGAGTTTTGGTTAAGCATTTTGAATACTTACAAAAAAAATTTGTTGAGAGTTTGTGTCTTACCTGAACAGTATGCGCAGTGTTCCGGCACATTTCGGGCAACAGGCCCCGGGTGGTGTGATACCTAAACACCCTTCTTGAGGCAGCTTTGGACAGTTCACCAGGTCCGTGGAACAGTACGGTCGCCCGTTGGTTCCAATGAATCCAGATGTCACGCAAGGACCCGTATAATCGACACTCGCCGATTCTGCAAAGGCCACGCACTCTGACGGGTACGTGTTGCCATCAACACCGCACACCAGTCCCGTTGAGTTGCACCCAATCTGCAGCAACATACGAGGTGATTGAAAAAATAATAGATAGTAATTATCTAAATCCTAAGCGATCATCCATAGTCGTCGAAAATATCAAATCGATGGATTTAAGCAGAAATCAGAGAAATTTTACTTTCAAGAAAGAGGGCGAATTACGATTATTTCCAATGTCTAATATTAACACATCTTACCAAGCAAGGTCCGTTGTACGCCAGCACTTTATTGGCCCGCATCAGATGACACAAGTTCACGTGTTCTTCATTGTTCGTGTCGCACACCGGACTCCTGGACAGATTCTCGCACGATTCTCTTTCCAAAACTGCGGTAAAGTATTGTTTATTATTATTATTATTATTATTAGAGAAAAAGAAAATTATCGCGTGTAAAAAATAATGTCTTACCGCATTTATATTGAACGCAATACTTCTTCAACATGGACAGACACACCTGACGAGCGGGCACGCATCGCTCGTTAGGCCGACAAGAGTGGACGCCCGACGCACAAGGATCGTCGTTCCAACACGTACCGAATTTTAAGTCTACGTCCGACAGTCCGGTACACCTAAAAGAGATGTGTACAATATGTAGCACAATTTTCATAAATATTTTTGAAACATTCTTCAAAATTTTCGTTTTACTATATATGTACTCGTATATTTACAAACGTTTTTGTTCGAAATTATATTATTATTTTTCCGAATTTGTGACGTGTCAACTGATAAAAACATTCGAAGATTAACGCACTCTTAATAGAGAAATATTGAAAAAGAATTTAGACGTGACATTTTCGTCCTTCCTAATCCTTTCTTATCTTTACAGGTTAAGCCACAAGCAATAGCTACAACACTTATCGAAAACTCTTGGGGAACTGTACCAAAAGAGCAGAATAGATCAGTTTAACATAAATTTCGGAAGATCCTAGTTACTTCTAAACCCCACCCTATTTTCAAAGAATGCTTCAGTGTCCAAGAGCTGACAATTGCTATTAGGGATATAAAGATAGGGAAAGCCCCTAGCAGAGATGGCATTCATCCAGAATTTTTACATAACCTTGGCTCTAGAGCTCTGCAATGGCTGGGAAGCGTATACTACGACGTATTTCAAACTGGAAAAATTCTGAAATCATGGAAAAAAATTGATGTAATTGCAATAAAAAAACCAGGCAAACCAGCAGATGATCCAAAGGGCTATCGTCCAACCTCACTCCTCTCCGTCATGTCCAAATTAATGGAAAGAATTATATTAAAACGCATTGAATCGATTATTGAGGAGGCTATACTAATATTTCAAGCAGGTTTTCGACCTAATAGAGGCTGCTGTGACCGGGTCCCCGCGTTAACATCCTACCTAGAAAAAGGGTAAAACATCAATACTAAAACTGGTGTAGCTTTTATTGATCTTTCAGCAGCCTATGACACCGTCTGGAAGCATGGCCTATTACTTAAGTTAGCTAGACTAATACCCTGCCAACTCTTACTAAGGTACTTAGGGAATAGCCTTGGCAACAGAAACGTTAGAGTACTACTTGGTGATAGGGTCAGTAAATCCTGCGTACTCAACAATGGGCTGCCACAGGGGTCGGTTTTAGCTCCGACACTCTTTAACATTTATACCCACAATCTCCCGAGTACAATATCCAAGAAATTTGTATATGCTGATGATATATGTATAGCAAAACAAGGCAAACACAGTGAGATAATAGAAAAACCCTAGGACAAGATCTTAATGTATAAGAGAAATACTTTAAAATGTGGCGATTAAAACCAAATCCTTCAAAAACTGCAGTATCCTTGTTTCACCTTAACAACAGAGTGGCAAGGTTGTTAACCAAGAGCTTATTGTCAACTCTTGTGGCCGTCAAATAAAACATGATACATTTCCAGTCTATTTAGGCGTTACGTTAGACCGCACTTTGACATACAAACACCACTTGGAGAAAATAGCGTCTAAATTGAAAACTAGAACTACATTAATTTCAAAACTAGCCGAGACCACCTGGGGTGCCAATACTCAGGTCCTCCGTACATCGGCCATGGCCTTACTCTACTCAGTAGCTGAGTACTGCTCTCCAGTTTGGGAAGGAAGTACCCACTGCAGATTAATTGATACGGAACTGCGGAAAGGCCTTCGCATAATTACTGGTACAGTTAAGTCTACAAAAATACAGTGGTTATCAGTCTTGGCTAACATCGAACCTCTCATAGCCGCCGGCAGAATACTGTATTGCAAATCGCGGACAAAATACAAAATATTGCAGCATTACCAATTCACGAGGATGGAGTCGCATCGCCAAGACTTAAGTCCCGTCACCCTTTTCTAGTGAGGGTTAGATAATAAAAGATCATAGATACCTTCAGACAGACCCATGGGAGGAAGAATTGAAAAGTGACATCCCTACTAACGGATTCTTAGTAGATAATGTACATAGTAAACGACCAGGGTCGGACCTTCCCCAAAGACTGTGAACCAGGTTATATCGTATACACACAGGCCAAGGTCGGTGTAATTACTTATTGCATAAATGGAAAATCAAGGCAGACCCTAAATGCGATTGTGGTGCAGACAAGCAAACTATCGAACACATAATAAGTGAGTGCGTAAAGAGAAAGTTTCACGGAACATTAACTGAGTTACATGCAGCAACGGACAAAGCAATAGAATGGCTGGATTCATTAGATGTCGACATCTAGTACCAAAGAAAAACTAAATGTATGTGCTACCTTATTGTATTGTATTCATTTATTTATCTATATATTTATTTGTTTGTTTGTTTTTTTTTTTACTCTATATTTACTCGTATATCTGTTTTATGAAGTTATTTATTTTCTTATTCTAATGTGCTTGTTAACTAATTGCGGTAGTAATAAAATATTATAATCATATTGCATTCAATAAAAGGTCATACGATAATATAATAATAATAATATTAATGACACGAGTGCACACCTGTATCCACTGTACTTAAGAAAGAATATATTGTGAAATTATATTTTTGATCAAAGTGAATCCGGTCAACGCTGTGGTATACTCGTATGGTATTATAAACAGAACACGCCCCACAAGCACGTCATACTTTATAAGGTTAGGTCGCGTGGCGCGTTTTTGGCGATTTGATCGTGTGAAACTCACTTGGCCAGACACGAGTTGGGATAAGTGTTGCCGTTGGTGCCGCAGACGGGCACGTGATGAGGTGCGCAGTTGCACGGCAGCCCGGAGTGTCTGTACTGGCCGGACACCGCGTTCGCCGCGGTCGGTTCGCAGTGTTTCTTTGTACAAGTGATCTCGCCGGCGAAACAGCTGCACGTGTTGCAGTCCATCTCAAACGTGGTTCCGTGATCTAATGTGACAGCGAATTGTTTAGAATTCAAATATATATTATTATTATTATTATTATAGGTTAGGTCAGGTTATAATAGTAATAATAATAATAATAGATCAGTTAAAAGAAAATAAAAATCGAATTATAATATAATATAGGATTGATGCGCGCGCGCGTAAAGGAGTAGAAATACATTTTAAGTTGTTTTCAGATTTTTCGATTGAAATGCAACGTCGAAGAAGGAATGAGAAACTTATGTAAGAAATACTCTTCTCTCCAATCGATTTCCTACATTGTTTCGAAAACGAGTTAATACGAAATTTTCATAAAACGATTTTGAACTCGCAAACGTCTTTGAGTCGGTTTTTTCCCTAAAATAACCGAAGAATCTAACGGAGAGCGATTATTTTTCGGATTAAAATCACTGAGAAATGCGCGTTACGATCGAATTTATTATCACAACGATTAGAGGCCCGTTTTTGCCGATTAATGAAAATGAAGTACGTGGTGCGCAACATTGAAAATTTTACATTCCAATAAAAAGACAATGAAATGGAAACGAGAAGGCCGTTAAACGTCTCCTGCAGTGCAATATTTACCGATTTGCTTGCCGGCCAACCAACAAGACTGTAATGGCGAGCACGGCACTTGCAGACACCTTTCGATGCCCCTTCTGGTGCACAGGCACACCTTTACACAGCCCTTCTGCCCGTTGAATGTGGGTATGCGTGCGTACGAATCTTCCAGCACTAGATAGTGCGACACTTCGCCCACTTTGCACCCGGGCACGCACCGGTACGGCTTGCACGAGTTCCCGATCCGACACCCGCGGTTCACCAAGCACACCGTGCCCGACGCGCACGGTTTCCGCTTGCACGGTTCGGTCACCTGCGCCACTGCGGTCTGCTGCGGCGGCGGCGGTAGCGCCGCGTACCGACGTTCCGTGAACTCTCTCAGCGACACACACGGCCCGGAGTCGGGCGACAACCGCGCGCACAGTCCGTTCGCCGACAGTCCCGGCAATCCCGCGTTCGTCCAGTCCAAGCACGAGCTCAGTAGTTCCAGACAATCGTCCCTGCAAAATCGCACGGGCTCGGTTAAGCGTAAAATGTTTTTACATATATTAGGGTAGGCACGCAGTAGGGTCAAAATTGGAGAGGGGGGATTGAACCATAATGGCGTTTACAGTCTACAACGCCTACGGTCTACAGTCCCAATGTTGGGCTACGGTATATAAATTGGGTAGTAAAAAAATTATTTATTTAATCTATTAAGGTTAATAATTCTGGTTGCGACGCCACTGAGTCTTAGTGACCAGGAGTTTCGGAGAGGGGCCATGTTAGTTACTTATTTAAATATAAATAAAGTTATAAAAAACTAATAAATTTTCTTAATTTAAGTAATATTATATTATAAATTTAACATACATTTATTTCAAAATTATATAATTTAAACCTATATTAATACATTAGCAAATCATAACTAACCATAAGGAATTCGAATTCAAACTTTTGAGTTAAATCGAAATATCCAGGTGGCCATGGTTTTCAAGAGGGAGGGGAGGCATAGCTCCATAGCACCACCCCACAGGCCCTTTCGACTATAGGGGAGGAGGAGTGGAAAAACCCTATTGGCTCGTAACGTGTTTGGTATAGTTAGGTATACTCACCGGCAAATCTTGTTGACGTGCGATTCCCGGGTGCACGGCCGTATCTGAAGTATACACGCGACGGCTTTCCAGGTGTCGGGCTTGCACTTGGTAATGTTCTTCAGTAACAGCTCGTAGTTAAACAGGTTTATGGTGCCGGTGTGACGCCATCTGTTTATGTCGAACAGCGCCCCGTCGTCCGTCTGCGGCGTACAGCTCCGAAACAGCTCGGTGGGCCGGTTGTTGAACACCGTACAATAGTTCAGACCGTCGCAGCCCAAATCGCACGGTTCTTCGCCTGTTGTGAGCGCGTTACGATGACGTTATTATTATTAATTTCTTTTCCGTGACAACAATACAGGGCGATTCGAAAGAATCCGTTCGATTTCGAAATTTTAATAAAATTAATTATATACTTTAAGCGTTTGAAATAGAAAATAGCGAGAGAAAAAATACTTTTTGAAATGTGTAATTGATTGAGTTTTATTATTATATTTAAGACGATTATAATCGTTTGTTACGGAGTTAATACATGGGCCCCAAGAATAATCGAAGAATTAAGGGCAACACGGTGTTTGGGAGAAAATTTTCGGGGCTTACTTTTAATGCGCTCGGACAAGTGGAAATTACACGTAACGACAAACTGCGAATCGCTTTCCCACGATTAGACATAGTAAAAGAAATTTTAAAAAAAAAGATTGGTTTTGGGCAGGACGTGTCTGGAAAAAGCACGATTTGTTGAAAAGAAAAGTAATAGAGGAAGACCATGCTGTAATGAGGAGATCAAAGATTTCAGAGATGGGAAGACCGAGTAAAAATGGATACAAAACTAGTGGAACGAAATAATCAAAATATTAAATAGCAGAATACACTAATAGTACATTATGTTTGTTTAGCTGTATGGTCTTAATTGGCCAGAAATCAATGAAGAAGAAAAAGTTTAAATTGTTGAGATTTCATATTTATATTATGAACATCAAATAACGCGTGTATATCTTATTTGTAGATTATGTTAGGTTGATTTATTTCGTGGTCCTTACTGTCTTCCATGCATTTGAGCAGCTGATCCTCGTTCGGGTGCGACAAACATTCGGCGTGAAAATCGTTCCAGGACGACGACCACCCGTTCGTGTAGGTCTTCAAGCACAGTTTTCGGCAACCCGCTATCGTGGCCTTATCGCAGCAATGGAGTTTTATGCTGTCCATGCCGAGTTTCTCTATTTGCGACATGGGCTCGGGAGCCGACGTGTCTTTTTGCTCGGCGCCGTCACTCTGTATGAAACACTGCCAAAATCGGTCCTAAAAATATCGAATATCGCGCGTCGATTAATATAGAAATTTATATTCTAGTGCAGTATACGTTCATGCCACGTGCAGACTTGGGGTAATATTCGGAATACTGTATTCCGAATGATTTTTAAAGATCAATATTATTAAAAAATTATAATTAATCAATTAATTATAATTGTTTACAGGAACGGATCGAGTATGATTTATGGCTTCTAATAGTATTACGATCAAATGTATAAGTTGAGAGAAAATTATACTGTCACAGTGTACGTAAAAGTTTCGTTCGAAAATCGTATCTCGTAGCAATTTATAACGCTTGTTAGAAAAGTTCATTTTATATTTTGTACCGCGAATATCGTACTCGACAAATTAAAATTAAACACTACGCACGTCTTTGGGACATTCACAAAGAACTTAGAGCCTATCAGAAAAAATTCTAGTCAAAGCCACGAGGAAATTTGCCCGTTTTAGATCGTGTTCCGCCTATATGCCTGCACTACCCGTGACTAAATTATTATTATTATCTTATCGGTAATTTTCGATTTGTTTATTACGCCCTCGATCGATTTAAAAAGGACTTAAAAGCGAAGAAACGTTCCTTTTCGTTGAATAAACAAAAATGATAGGCTGTTCGGAATTTCGTTATAAACGAACAGCCTATTTGAGAAACGACTGAATCCCAAAAAATTGAAAAATGAAGTGCAGCGCCTCCCGAGACTACAACGGGGGGAGGGGGCGGGTTATGTTTTTTATTTTCATTTTTTAAATATTACGTATCTCACGGTGTAATTTACATTGAGCCAATCGGTTTTACCGCTAAATATCGCACTGATGGTAGCGTAGAAAGAGTTTTTCGTTGTATTCTCCCTGCAGTTACCTTTTTTGGTCATTTCTCAAATGGGTGGTTTAAATATAAAGTATTTTATACTTACATCCAACGACGGCGGTCCGCATCCTCTGCCCTCCAGACTGTCTACAGCCTCTGTATCCGAGTCGAACTTTTTGCGCAGACTGTCCTGGCATGCTTGTTCGCATTGCACGTCCGCGGCCAACTTACAACAGTGTAAGTCTGCGAAACAAACGATTTCGTCATTTAAATATAATGTGAACTGCGTGCGTTCAGGTTAGTTTAGGTTAAGCGATGACACATATACGAGTATAATACGTATAGTAATGTGTTATATTTTTTACTTACACTTGTGTCCGTTTATGGAACGGACGACCGTGGTGTTGCGCGAGCACCGACGTTGATGTTGCCCACCGCGTCCGCCGACGTTCGAGCTGCACATGTCGAGGATATCCTGATGGTTGTCAGCAGTCGCATGCCGATTGATGGCCGGCGTGCTGGCCAAGAATTTCTCGCACGCGATCTGACACTGCGCCGGGTCCGATCCGTCACCTCCGCAGCAGGTGTCTTTGACCTGAAACGAAAACGCGACGTACAAATGAATGTTTCGCGTCGGCGTGGCAAAAAAGTAATAAGAGACTGTTTCTGCGAGATGTCTAAGATCGATCCGGTGACACCGCAGGGTGTAATCAGCTCGTGTATGCATCGGTCCAGTGTCTTGAGACCACGTGGTAAACGTTTCGACCTCGTGCGGTAACTGCGCGGCTTCAGTACGGCTAGGAACTTACAGGAGCTTACATATTTTTTTAAGTAATCATTTAAAACACAGCTTTGTGAAATTCGTTTCTATAAGCTTATTATATAAACATTTTTCTGTGTATTTTGCATGCGTTAGTGCATATTTTATTACATTTGAATTTTCAAAGCCTATTTCAACCGAGTAAAATACTAATAAAAAAAAAAAAAAATTAACATTTAATTATCATTAAAATCGGTGGAAAAAAATGTAAAAGTATATCTGAAAGAACATATCGATGAGTGCGCCGAGTAATTTCCTAGTCTGCTTGATAATTTATATTTGAAATTATGAACTGCCGAGATTATATTTATGCACGCTGATTCCATGTATGTAATATTATATTGTAGGAGTATAATATTTACGGTTCACGGTATGCATGTGGTTTAATATTGTAGTAGGTATTAATTTATAATAGTTTTAACAATAAAAATTAATAATTTTTCATTATTATTTATTAATTAATATTAATTTAGTAGTGATTACCGTATGTTTTTATTTTTAATACGTATATTTTTTATCATATTTAGTGATTTTTTTTTTAGAACATAAATGAATTCATATTTTATGGTTTTTTTTTTTTTTGAGGCGTGAAGTCCCTATGTCTAGTCATAGTAAATTTGAACGTTACGAAAAAAATTTGAGCCGTGAAATTCATAGCAAAAACGCGCTATTGAATTTCAGTGTTGTCCGTCGGACTACGAAGAGCGTACGTGGAACGCGTATCTCGTCAAGAGCACGCGAGATTTCCAGTGACAAAAATTATTATTTTCGGAGGGACGATGATAAAACAGTAGAAGACGGACGTGCGGTTCTCGCGAGGACGGACTAACACCGGAAACACAGACCGTTTTGCTCGTCATCAGATTTCCAATCGAAATTCGAGCACGAGAAAAGTGTAAATACGGAAATAATATTATAGAAATGACCACCAATAAGCGTAGTGTTACGTGAAATGTTTAGAAATTTCACGTAATTTGTTTTTTCCGGCCGTTATTGTCAAATGGCGACGTCGGGCGAAAATTCTTATTATAAACGCACACTGTATCGGAAATCGTAGAGTACAATATTTTGGAATTTGGACAAAACGTGTATAATATATAACAAGACGCACAGTTGTAGCGTGTCCAATTTATATGGTAGACACCTACCTACCGTACAGTTAATTTATATATTGCTGTACTCGCGTGTAGAGTAAAATAATACGTTGTCACAATATACGTATACAAAACTTTTGAAAATCTTTTAGAGACGCCAATAAAAGCCAAATAAATATTGTCACCCGTAACGGCGGTGATGTGGTGGAGAGAGGGATTCCGGGGCCGAGACGAAACGGCGTATTGTGTCCCCCGAGTTTCACGCGCGTTCCAAACACTTCTTATGCAGTGGTGAATATAAAAACTTATAAAATAAGGGACACACACACTTGAACGTTTATTGTGTTTGCGTGTATAAATTTATGTATTGTGTGTCGAAGAATTTTTATATATTATACAATCGGATAACGCATTCGAACACGATTTTAAATTGCCGAACCGGAGATGTTTATGCGTATTATGATAGAGAAAATGAAGAAGAAAAAAAAATCTCTCTCGCGGAGCACATAAATTATTATATTTTGTACGCGCGATCGACGGGGCCACCGCCGTCGCGCAGACGCGCTAATATTTTATTTTCTTCACACACACACACATGGTGGTCTTCTATTCGCATCGTCCGCGCCGAAGGAAATTACGAAAAATCGTTTTTGAACGCGCGCTTTAGTTATCATTTGGGTTAGGGATTCATATGATCGTAAAATATGCGCAAAAAAGTTTTTACACCGATATAAAAAAAATAATTGATAAATATTAATTAACAATTATTTATTATTATTTATAATTATAGGACATTTAATATTTAATTTTTTTATTACATTAAATATTACATCCTGTCTTTGATGTTTTGCTCCAAATTTTCAAATGCGAACCAACTGCGAAGGGAACGAAAATTATTATTATTATTATTATTATTATTATTATTATTATTATTATTATTATTATTATTGGTAGTAGTAGTAGTAGTAGTAATTGTAAGTTGTTATTGACGCGTATATAATACGGAACGTGCGAAACGACTTATAAATTATAATATAATAAAATAGTAAAACAAAAAAACAAATAAATAAAAAATAAAAGTATATGTTAAAGAAGTAAAAACAAACTACAAATTAATACTCGTAAATAACAAATTAATGTATATAAAAAAATACAAATACACACATGTACGAGTATTTATATGCGAATATATAATCAAGCCGAAGAATATTATGCGAAATAAAAAAAAAATATAATAGTTGTTGAATTGAATGTTTATTTAGAAGAAAAATGCATTAAATTATATAATTTTTATATACACATTTGTACATATAATTTGTATTATAAGTAAATAAATAAATAAATATATATATATATAAATTTTTTGCTTTATGAAATGTACAGTAAAATATTATATAATACCTGTTGGTTTTGCAAACAAGTGAAGAAATCCGTTTCGTCTTGGCAATCCCTTTGTACCGACCGGGACCCGATGTTCTTGTTTGAACAGGACAATTGGCAACCGTCCGACCTGGCCATGTCGCAGCACTTCCTCGCCGCATCCAGCCACTTTATCTCGGTATCTGTGCGTGTTTTAAGTAAATCTGAGTACTTTTTTCATGCGTGTACATGCGTTTGTGTTTTATATAAGGTAAGACACTGCAGGCGATTGGCACGACTAACTCTAAATTCTTTGATGGGCGGAGGTGCTTTAGTTCACCTACAATATTTAACTTAAATGTGAAGTTATGGTAACGTATAAACTGGATCGTCTCAATTTTTCTTAACTACACAAAATGTCATACGAAAAATCATTCAAAAAAAAAAGCATTTATATCTTGAGATAAGGTCAAATTAAAGGCACACGCGACCGAAATACAATTGTATGTTTGACTATAGTTTAGAGAATTATTACCGATATAATAATACAATAAAACGCTTTTTTTCAACTTTCTAAAATTAAATATAAAACTTAATACTTTTTACTATTTTTTTTCTTAAATAAATCATTGATTTATAATTTTTCGATAAATGGAAATCTGAAATTGAAAATCTCGTTCCGGGTATCATTTACATTCGTCTCAAATGTGTTTTCAAAAATTTAACTATTTATTCCAAATAAGCAATTAAAAGGAAAAATGTTCCAGTTGTCCATTAACGTGTGGGAAAATAAGTGCAGTAGAAATAATGTTCGTATGTTTACACTGGGTTGAATATTTTAAGTTAATTTTAACATTTTGTACTTTTTTTTTTTTTTTTTTTTTTTTTATTAGCTTCTAGTAAAAACTATTCAGCTCAACGCTTATAAAACTATATATATGCGATGCATGTACAGATTATAAAAAACAATAACAAAGCAAAGCTAAATAGATAATAAATAATCAACTAAAGTAACAAAAAAAAAAATAATATTATTGACTTATTGACTCGTCAAAGCCCGACTTTGTGCCTAAAAAAAAAACTTAAACCGAAACGAGTTTAACGTGTGTCTTTTTGCCGTGAACTTTATTTTATTTTTTATTCGAACAGCGGTTGTGCACGTTTAAGTCGATACTTATGTATGCGTATAAAACTACCTCTATACTATGTGTTATGTATGGTAAGTCAGGTACATAAACATCTGCAGTGTAGTTACCTAGCGCAGTTGGTGTGTTTAATTAACGAATCTCTCTGCAGGGAGTGTGCTGCCGTTTGAAAAGTAATCGAGCACGACCGTCGATTTAATTAGTATAGATGAACGCATATTATTAGCATAATATACGTATTATACTCGTGTATTTATACCGTTTAAGGGTATTGGTTGTTTTTTTTTATATAGGAAAGTATGTATTATAAATGCTCGTTAGACGTTCGACTTACCTTGAGCCGAAGACGACATACACCATTCGATGTGCCGGACCTGATAACAGAAAATAAGAATATACAATATGATAAATAAACAAAAAACGACGACAACGTGATGGAATAAGGCGATCACAATTATTTACATACGTATTATACGTATGCATTATTTATACGGTACGACGTTTCGTTCGAAACGAGGCCGTTTTTTTCGGCTTTAGAATATTCAATATATTATACAGTGTAAATATCGATAAATGTCAGAATAATGACTTTATTCCAGAGCGCGATTGGATTCAAATTTTAATTATACACTACCGATAGCGATGATCAAATACTTGTTCGGTCTACGCGGGACTTATTAACACGATCTGGGTATTTTTATTTTGACTCAGAACTTAAATTCGACTGTTGTAAACGGGTCTCATAAAAAATTTGTGTTTTATGAATCAAAATTATACTGATTTTACAGATAAATACGCTTTTGATTTCGGTATAATGCTCTTTTATATTTCATGTTTAAACTCTTGCGCGAAAATATGTCAACTTTGCCGATTTCTTAAGTCGTTTATCCTTTTTTCACCCCTACTATACCAGTATGTACAACCAGTAATGCAAGGTCTAAACCTGTATTTCGTTTAAGCCCACAAACATATTCTATCTGATGAAAACTGTAAACGATTTATAGAAATCGATACATTACGAAATCTCACTATACTACGCTCGTTTAAAACTTATCGTAATTTCTTCTATTAGTAACCCGTAGATATAATAATTTGCGTTTATCGTATTATATTTATTATTACCAGAGACGGAAAGTTATAGAAATTGTTTGTTTTTGTCTATGTTTTCTATTTATAACTAGGTGAGTTAAAAATTTGTTGCATAATCTACTGGGTTCATATTTGTGTTTTTTTTTCATATTTTGATAATTTTTTAAAGAATTGTTGTGCATAAAAACGTATTTTAGTGAAATAACATTTATTTTTAATAAATGTATCCCGTTAAATAATATTCAAACAAACCCCGTAATTTCAATAATATAGCGTTCAAATGTAAAATGTAAAACGCTTAATTTTATTATTATTATTCGTTTATTCCATTTCTGACCGATTAGCTATTGAAAATATTCAGATGTTCAAATGGTTCTTTTTATGTATTAATTCTATCCGAATATAATTTTTGTTTCAAATTGTTTAAAATACTATTTATAAAAATGAAACCCCATTATTATTTTTTTATATTTAGTGTTTTTTTCTAATGTTTTTTTTATCGAATTTAATGCGTATTTAAAAAATTGTTTTATGCTTATTGTTTTGTACATATTTGCATGTAAATCTCCGTCAATATTACCTCCAATATCTTCTCATGTCTAATTATAACGTTTGTCTCGAACAATTGTTAATTCTAATCAAATTACACGTAATTGGATTTGGTCCGCTTAAAAATTTTAAAATAAAATACGTTTAAAACGTACAAAATAAATTATCATTGTTATTGTACTACAGGTGGTTTTATACGTACGGTTTAATACGTATTTTATATTATACCCTTTACTATACGATACGACCCTGCAGGATTATATTATAACGTACGAAAACAAAAGATTTATACTACCATCCGTGGCGAGTGTGATGCACGCGCGTAAATTCATTCGATCGCAGTGAGGGAATTCGTTTTGCGTTCCGACGCGACGAGGACTATTCGATGACCGCGCGGTTTACCCTAAAACGAAATATAAAAGGATCGAACGTCTCCCACGTATAAAAAAAAAAAAAAAAAATAATAAAAAAAAGAATCTTCGTTATACCAGCAAAACGATATATTATACGATATATCTTATTTTATCGTTTTCTTTTCCGTATTTATTTATTTTTTTAATTGAATCGCTGTTCGGTCGGAATTTATTACATTGGACCTATACGTCTGTCTATAAACATACATATAATGGAATATGGCATTTAGGTATTGAAGAGGTTTATTTTAATATATAAAGTATTTCATTTATGTATTGTAATAACAATATATTATACGTAAGTATATTAAACGGTATTTAATGTCAGTTAGAGTGTAAATCTTCGCGGGTTAAAGCCCTTGATATTTATTTACGTCTTGTATCTTACAGTATTGAATATTTAATACAAAAATAGTCATTATTGTCGTGTACACGATAAAATAATCACAACATCCAATAAATCCATTGGTTTTGTTGAAACACGTAAAAGGTCCGTGTGTCTGCAAACGGTCGCACACCGCGGCTACTGACTCATTTTCTTCGGCGTAAACCTTGTCTTTTATAATCTACTTTATTTTGTTGTCTCAGCGATTAGTTGCATCATTGATACTTATTAAATTATTATTAGACATATACTGTTTCCACAGTAAAAAAGTGTATAAAAGAGTATAAACGTAAATGATATTTAATAACACATACGATATTCGATTGTTTTCTTCACACACTACTAAACCTCTTATCGGCGTTTAGCTACGTTTGTAAATAGTATAATGTCGTCTAAAAAATTACTCAAATTTATGTTCGACAACATTTTATTAACTTGAAAATGAATACATAATCATTCAACTACTAGTTTTTATAAATGTAATTTTTTCTAAACTAATTTTATGCTATATATATATAGTATTTAATGATTTATATTGATATATCCACACACACACACAAAAAAGTGAAAATATTTAAAACGTGTATTCGAATAATATCAAGAAAAAAGTTTTTGAATTTAAAATGTAATATATCTTATGCCGTGTAAAATCATAATTTTATACTATTGAAATTGCGTTTTAATCGGATAAAGTATTATTGATAAATAAATAAATGAATATATGCGAATAGAGGAGACTTGTCAATAGTCAATGTAAAGCGATGCAAGTATAAATAAAAAATAATAATAAAAATATAGGCAAGAGAATAGAATATTCATTGACATAAAGGGGTTTTTTTTGTGAATGAGTAAAATAAATAAGCGTCGGTGGTCACGCTTGCGCACGTATGATTTTTTTCACGATTTTCGACAAAGCCGCGCCATCGAATTATTGAATGGTAATTGGTAAGGTATGTCGGGAACGGTGTCTGATTAATATTTTAAATGTACTCGTCTAGTATTTATGGAATTTGAAAAAACATTCAAGTCAACGTGCGCATTTATACGAGGTGTATTTATCATTATGAGATATCATCAATATTATTATGTACACTGTCATTTTTACATTCTGCACATTGTCTACGATAAGCGGAATGAGTTTTTTTCCAAATATGTTCCCTCCGTTATAAATTATTAATCGATCGAGCATAACGTACCGCGCGCATTATTTTTATATGATCCATTAGGATGGTATTATCATTTATTATATATATTATATTAAATACATACTACTATATATATATATATATAATATTGAGACTCTGATTTTAATGTTAATTTTTTTTCCTTGGAATTATTGACGCTTTCAGTGCTACGAATATGCTTCAAGCACTCATCATAGTAATAAGTAATAACGAATATTTTTTGTTGCATTTTTCGTGTTTTTTTTTAAAGTCATTATTTAAGGTTTTTATTTATTATTTTTTTCGTGTCATTCTATGAATAAGGAAAAATTAGTCAAAACCATACTTAAATAAAAAAATGTAATGTAACTAACTATATAAATAAATAACCGAAAGTAAATGATTTTTATTTTTTTCGATTATTTACAAAAGTTTTTAGTCATAACACACTTTTATTAAACAGCTTTTTAGAAATCAATTATCGATATTTTTATAAATAACGAGCTGTGATATTTTCTGTGTTTACACGAAAAAATCCGGCAAGATATCGCTGCCTATACGTTTGATAAAAATACATATTTTTACATTTTACGAATATCCGTTTATTATTTCTTTAAAACGCCATTGAGGCTCGTCCCTGTAGAAAAAAACCTATTTGGCCTATCCAATTCTTCATTATGTTCTAATTCGGGACGTCTTTCGTTGTCGATATCGTATTCCATGGAGCCCGAATCCGGGTTCAGATTCACGAGCGACTTGTCTCCGAATAACTTTTGCTCCATCTAATTTCACAGCGCTCATCTCATATTATCATTTCTTCCAGGACGATAAATCTTTCTCGGTAATTTTCTCCTCGGCATCGTGGCCATCGTATTTCTTTCATCTCCTCGCTAGTCGTGGACCACCGCGTTTCGTTTGTACTATGCCTATTTCGATTTTTTTTTATATAAATAGCTTGGACAGAAACGTGATTTGTTGAATGGCGCGACGTTACATGTTTTTTAACTATACACTTTTGTCGTTATCGTTTACGCTATTTAGGTCAGTATATTCAAAATTATCATTCACTCCTTCAAACGCACATACACTCGCCAAAATTTCGATGTCTATTTCTAGCCGCGCACACGCTTACGTTTTGTTTTCATTAATCACTATAGAGTTGTCTTTGTATCAGCAGCAGCAGTCGTGTCAGTTGTTCTCCTCATATACCCGTTGTTTATTTCCTTCTAATACTACGCGCCATACCTGTAGTGAAGTATGTTTCGTCTGTACTTATTACTTCGGCGAGTACTTTCAAACATGTCAAAAACGAGTATAAACTAAAATTTTCAACAAAAAAAAATTAAATAAAAATATTAGGATTTTTTACATATATATATACACACATATAAATACGTATATAAAATTGAAATGTTTGTGTGTGTTTGTCCGTGCGACCTAATCTTCGAAATTGTCGAACCCGCGATTTTAACGGGATTTTCACAGGCAGTTAGGAGGAGTTTGCAAGGAGTGATCTAAATATTACATTTTATCCTTGGAAACGTTTATGTATTCCGCGTGAAAATTAAAAAAAGAACTGTTTAAATTGTGGACAAAATTTAACGCTCTAACGGTAGTGAGCATATGCACGTGCCGTACGCTGGCGTTTGTATACACACCATTATCAACTATTCCAGAAACACTAAATTGAGTGGCACGCGAGAATATATTTCACAGGTATATGTACAATACAATATTCCTCTATTAATGTGCCCGACGACAATACAATAAACCCTCAAAACCATACGGAAATCCGGAATTTTTTTAAAAAGAACACCCTCTTTACTACACAGAACGTTGGTGTATTATAGTAAATGGAAATAATATCTACCGCAAAATACCGTTTATAAATCGAGATAATCCTATAAGCACATATGTCTTTGAGTATTCGATTCTTTAGATAGGACATCGGCAGTGAAGGAGAATGGAGACGCACTTCTTTCAGTCAGCGTATTCCAACTCCCCCCCCCCCCAAGTATTTTGTTTAAAATTATTGGTCTGTCTTGGATTTTCGAAAATCGATTTTTTTTTTTGTTGTTATTTGTAATTGTTTTGCCTAATTTTTAATCTGGAAAAACGTCCTTGAATCACAACCTCTTTTTAAGAACAATTTCGTGTTCTGAAATGTTAATATTTAGTAGATCTTAAGCGTAATCAAATCGCTCATCGCAAAAAAAAATATAGTTCACTGCGTCAAGATTAATAAATCAAAATAATTTCGGTTTGACATGATCTTTGTTTTTCAACAAGATGGACCGCTCACTTTGCCCTTTCCGTCACTTTTAAAACTTGGAAATAACGACACCGCAGATTCTACGTCCTAGCATATTTTGTTCTACTGCAACGTGGACCATCATTTCATACGCTAATATTACGCGTACGCGCGCAAAATCATTTTTTTTTTTTTTTTTTAAACAATTATAGCGTTTTTCGTGTGTCTATGTGAGTGAACTATCGTACAGAATTATTGCACAGGTGGAATTATTTTATCCTCCATATGTAGTATTAGTTCACAACTAGTGCGAATTTTTACGTTTCATATGCGTGCGCTCTGTCAGTTTCTCGCGCCGAGCGCAGTGATTGCACGAGCATTTTTCCGCCATATATTTTTTATTGATAACACAACATACAATTCGTAAATCGCCATCAAAGATAAAATAATTGATAACTATAAAAATTGTGTATGATACCGAACTGAACTGCATGTGAGCAAGTTTTCGGATGATATCGCATTTGCCGTCCGCTCTAGGTGCACCGTGGAAAATCGCTAGAAAAAAAAAAAAGACTAATTTCCACGGCGTTTTGTCGCTAGGAAAACGACGACGGCAAATTCGCTATTAAAACTGAACGATATACAGCCAAACCCGTATTTTTTTTTAGAATAATGTTCGTAAATAATATAAAACGTTCGGCGGCTAACGGAAGCGGACAATAAAATATCAGTTGACTGTGAATAGAAAGGTCAGGTGTGAGTTGTTATACGCTGCAGGTCTCGTAGCGCGCGCGGTGGGTCGGTCTCGTGTTTGTTTTGAAAACGCGACTACGGCGGGGCGGCGTCGTTGATACCCTTCCCCCACACCCACACGGACGGATTATATATTATGTATCGTTATCTTCGTCGTCACCGATAAATCACACAAGTATTTATCGGCCCCCCGGGGGGTGAAAGAAAATATTATTTCTCTTTCTTTTCGTTTACGAGCCCTGTCTCTTTTTTCTTTTTCCATTTATTTATTTATTTATATTCGCGGAACGAACGTTTGTGTGTGTGTGTGTGTGTGTGTGGTACGCTTAAATTCCGGCGTCGTCCAGTTGTCGTATATTTTAACGTTATAACACGAAATTTATTATTATTATTATTTTTCTTTTCTTCTTTTTTCTCTCGTTATACGCGCGGTTTTCGCGCGCCATGTGTGACGCCGTCACTACACGCGCAGTACAGGCAGCGGTGCGCGGTGGTCTCGACGACGCGCGACCGTCCCTGCGCGTGTACGTCCCGCTGAGAGCGATTTTTTCTCTTGTAAGGCCGACAACAGCCGTCAGTATTTTTACCCGTCTCGTATATAATAATATTTACATACCGCCCGCCCTCGATTTATGTGCTGGTATGAATAATAATAATAATAATAATAATAATAATCATAATAAAATCTGCGCTTTCTCTGGTTTTAATTCGCGATGCAGCGAGAGAAATAACGAACCCGCGCGTTTTCTCCACGTGTCGTCAGGCCGAGACACGATGACGATAGACTTGTATTGAACATTTAATACGAAAATCGTTTTCACGGTAATGTTTTATTTTACAAATTCGACACTCGCGCCCCTCTATGACTAGCACCTATTACTATTACCAGTGGTGATCGAAGTGAATCGAAATAAGACGTAATAAAAGCAGTGTCGTCATTACAAGTTTTGATACGGAGAAGAGGCACTAAGTTATCGAACGGTCAAAATATTAATGAAAAATGTGCAAAAAAAAGGCTCTAACCTAACCGGCCCATTCCCACCCAAACATTCGCTCACTAAACAACGGGGAGGCAAATAACGCCACACTAAATGGGAGTAATCCAGTTAATTCCTGAATATTTTTGTTTTCATAGAACATGAAATGCATGGTTTTTTTTTATTTACTTGTACAATATATGAAATATAAAAATTATTTTTGTTCTCGGATTCAAATGTCTTTTTTTCGCAAAAAAAATTATATAAAATGTATTTATTTTTTTGGACTGTAATTAATAGTGACGACGACGTTTGGACCGAGTGAATGTTAAAATTTTAGGTAACGAAATAGTTCTTATGTAAAAAAAAAAAAAAAAAACAAAACGATTCAAAAATATTTTTAATAAATTTGAAGGCAACACCACAACTATATAACAAAAATTGATTATTTTTTTTTTTTTTAATCCAAGAGGGAAGAATAATTTTAAACAAAAAAAAGTGGGGCGATATCGAGTTTTACGCCTCGTCCACCAAAACCAAACGTAATTAATTAATTTTATAAATATGTGTGTGTGTTCTGTTATATTCACACATCACATTAATAAATAAGTACAATCTTAATAGTTTTTATTGATATTTAAAATTTCGTATAGTCTGCGTATGACACGTACACGACGTGGTGAATTTCAAGACGAAATTTTAAAAGGTTTTTGTTATATACAAATTGCGTTTTGCGGGGGTCCCTTTGACACCCTCCGAATGAATCCACGGCCCCGTTTTCCGAACATATACGAAAACTGACGACTATTCACGTTTTACTACCGTTGTCTATTGTCCGTTACACATCGCCGTCACACGCGTTTTTGCGCGCGTTTCGCGTATCCTGACCGGCGTGGTTTGACGGCAACCACCTGTGCGATATTGTGCACAAAACACAACGGCGAACGTCAAACGTATTCGTCGTCGAACACAAAATCGTAAAACGAACGGTTTCGCGGGGTGGGTTTCGAATTACGGCGAACGCTATTTTTTTTTTGTCTTTTTTTTTTAAAATTTCGTTTTTCTTAGTGATGGTCGGTCGTGTGGGGGAGCGGGATAAGAAGACGCGGGACACCGACGACCGCATACGAACATAATACTGTACGAAGAGGA
Source organism: Chaetogeoica ovagalla (assembly GCA_032441825.1). Lineage (NCBI taxonomy): Eukaryota > Metazoa > Arthropoda > Insecta > Hemiptera > Aphididae > Chaetogeoica > Chaetogeoica ovagalla. Next base: position 13,840,054 of record CM063726.1, on the reverse strand, counting down.
GAGAGAAAAAAAGTGACGTGAATTGTTGGCGGCGGCGCGTTTGAATCGTTCGCTCGGGTTCGGAGGAGAATAATAATATATACGCGTACGAGGGGGGTAAACTACCCGCAGTCACATGATAATACATACAGACGGACGGATTTAAATAAATAAATAAAAAAAACGTTTGCTTAAGGTAAGACGCGCGGGCGCGCGCGAGGGTTCGGTCGTCGATGTGGGACGAATTTGATCGGGCACAGTCTTGTACTCGCATGTGTGTGTGTGTGTGTGTCTGTATGACAGATCATCTGTGGCCGATACACACAACAGATCCCCTCGTTCACAGACTCCCCCCGTGGTTTTTTTTTAATTTTATTTTATGTGCGCGATAGTCGTTATGTTATAATAATAATATTATTATTATCGTCTCGGTTTTTCATACGTACGAGGCGCGTAAAATACGAATATATTCGTCGTCGTACACACACACACACACACACACACTAGCGGTATTATATTATGTACGAGTGTACACACGCGCGATATAAGTATAGTAGCCTACACGGTGCGCACATAATAATAATAATAATAATAATAATAATAATAATAATAATAATAATAATAATACAGTGTTGTTTTAAATCACGATACCGTTGACAAGGATAAGTGGTCATCGAGATTGCGCCGGGCAGAAGTCGATTTATTATCACCACCACCTGCACGTCGCGCGACGCGGTCGGTCAGTGCGTAGGGGAATTAAAAAAAAAAAAGTGAAAATAAAACGCGTTTTCCTTCTCCTCGTTTCGGTCAAATGCGTCCTGCAGAGTACGCCCCGTTGTCGTTATATGCGCGCACACATATTAACTACGTGCTTTGCGCGCGTGTAAAAAAAAAAAAAAAAATTATCAAAAGAGAAGAAAAAAACGGAGTTTGCGTTTTTATCGAAAAATTTAATTAAATTTTAACGGGTATTATTACGATATTATGTAGCTTTCAGCTATTCAAATTGTCCGGGCTACAACACACCCAACTCGTCACTTTTTGACCAATTATTACGACGTATCGTATTAGTATTACACGACACGTTCTTGTATGTTTCCAAAAAAAAAAAAAATTGTTAAAAACATTCTTGACGACTCTAGCTAAAAACGTGATTTAATATCATACGAAATTGAATTAATTATTTGTTTTTTTAGGCCATTTTTAACGTTTTAGGTCATTTTTAAATTGGCTTTCAATAATCGAATTACGAGTTTACTATATTTTATTATGTACGTATTTTTTCTCGTATAATAATTGATATTAATAAAATAATAATTTTTTAAAAAAAAGTATGTAATTCAAACAATTTAAAATGTATTTTTTCTATGTATTTAGATTATAAATTAAATTTTATAAGGACACTTTTGTAGATTTTTATAGGACTTTCAGAGCAAAACTTCCGCGATCACTCGTGATGAGAAATAGTCGAATCTGATTTCGTTGATTGATTGATTTTTTTTAAATTAATTTATTTAAAAATATAAAAAACAAGTAATATATATATTTACATAATATTTTATTATATAATTTTATAGTAATATTTATTTACGGTTTTTTTTTTTATATACGAATTTGTTGATTGCTACGTTGTAATGTTATACGTTAGACACTTTCGTACGTTTATTAAGAAAAATAATTGATGGGCAAACTGTGTGTTAATAATTTTTACTACGTCATTGATGAGTTAGAAAACGTTTTACGCGTACGATTTACTAGAAAATTTTCGATTTTTCTCCTGTTGTTGTCGATGAGCTTTCTGTATCAAACGTACATTAACATACTAGTACACAAGACCTGTACATTTTCTGGCTCTGACAAGTATAATATACGCATATCGAATAGTGCGAGCGGATACAATGTATAATAATAATTCAGAGGCGAAATATTATTTGCCGTTTCCGTAATACCCGTCGTTTTTTTCTCCTTCTCAGTCATCCGGGTTTTTATTCATAGGAATAAATCGTTTTATTTCTTCACGAATACGATACGCGAACTGGTTTGAATAAATATATTCCGCGTTATGTTGACGACGACGACGACGACGTGTCGTCCGCCTCCTCACGTGTGGAGTGAAAAAAAAATAAATAAAAATAACAGCGCGACATTACAACGTTTTCACTTAATATAATACCACACAACAATCGCGGTTATTCGTACAGGTAGGTGTAGAATTTTGTTTTTTTATTTTATTTCATTTATTATATACGACCGAAACGACCGACGACAAACAACAAAATTATGTCGTTTAATATATTCGTTGTTGTTTTGCCGTAAAAAATAAAAACACACATACACGGCTTACGTTTGAAAACTATATAATACATACAGTTACATCGTTTCATTTTTTTAACGAAAATAAAATATGTTTTTCGGTTTATTCGAATTCGTGTCAAAATTTAAATATCGAAATTATATTGCACTATATATTACGTAGCGTAGTGTAAATACGTATATATACAAGTCGCGGGTACTTACATTTTTCGAGGAACAGTGGTGGTAGAATTCTGTTATACGTCCGGCTATTTTGTCTTTCGGATATTCTTGTAAAACTGCCAACTGAAAACGAGAAAAAAAAAACTTTTATTTTCCGATTCACTACATAGCTGCAGTGTATTCGGTAAATTTTATTATTTTTATTAAACACAATAGTAGTTGTGCGCGGGAGGTGATTATACGTCTTCGCGTTGTAACATATCTTCAAACCGTCAGATTCGTGATAAAATATCTTAACTTGACGGATAACGGTAGTATGCTGCGATAGGACATCGCGGGAAGGAAAAAATCTACTTATAATAATATGACATATCGAACGAAGTGTGTTTTCCGATAGATCGTTATCGTATGACACTACATTACATAAGGAATCGAAAACCGGATTGGTAAATTGTGTAGGTACATAACGAATACTATAAATATAACGATATCGTTCGGACAAAACTTTAAATCGTGTACGATTGATGATGCGTGTATTGATGGAAGTATGCGATTAATGAAAAAAAAAATATCATAACAATACGCACTCGAATTTCAATATTATTATAAATATATTCAAACAGATATTAAGTACAACATTTTACACACAAACCTAGTGAAGCAATATAATATATAAGATGGCCGCAGCAAAATAAATATAATTCGCACAATAAAGTAGGCGAAAAAATCCGTCTGCGGTAAAAGCCACATACTGGCTACTATAATAGCGTCCATTTGGAGATAAGGAATGTATGTATGGAATGCGGCGCTTTATAGATGCCAAACTTTTGGACAATTCGTTCCTTGGGAAAGAATTAATAAATTAGAAACCATTGAGATGCAGTGTTTCAAGAAAACGCTTAAGATATCTTGGACAGAGAGGGCGGCAAATTAAAAAGTACTAGACATGATAAAAGAAAATTAACAGTTACGGAAATGTATTCAATCAGGAATAGACAAGTTTATAGAATATATTATAAGACACGAAAAATTATTAAAGACAATAATTCAAGCATTCACTGAAAGAAAAAGACCGAGAGCTGAATACATGACCCATAAAATGAAGGATATGAATAAAGGAAAGTGCGAACATCTGAAAGAATTAAGTTACAATAAAAAAAAAATCATAGAAAACTGCAACAAACTAATCGACGGATTAATAATTAAAAGAGAGAATATTAAAGCATCTCCGTTGTTTTTTTTGTTCAATATTATCGAAAAATATCCCTCGCCGTGAACTACGAAAATAAGCGTGTGTAAATTTATAAATTTCGTCTATTCTTTTTTATCGTCGTAAATCATTTATCTAATAAAATACAATTTTGCTGGAACAATACTTTAGATGGGCGATGGCGAGTAGTTCCTCGATTTCGTCAATAAATTTTAAATGCCCCCCCAAAAAAAAAAACTACTAAACATTTTCTTGTTTGTTTGTTAGACATGGCAAAGACGTCATGTTGGTCGATTTCGCCAAAATTAATCGAAACTCCGCCACTCGTCTTTTATTGAGATGATTTATCATTATTTTTGAATTCATAACAAAACTAAAACTTCATGTAAAGCGACGTTCACAGCAAAACATCCGCAGCTCGCTACCAATGTTATATCATTGGCGCTATAAAGTCATAGGGATTGTACGAAATGTTATATAAACGATATATTTGATAAACACATCATAATGTCATAATTATAGCCTGGATGTTGATGCCCTGAAAAACCTATAAAAATGCGCATTTATGACCTAAAAAACGTAAAAAAAAGATATAAAAACTTACAAAAATGCCTTAATTTATGCCAAAATTTATAATCTAAAAAGATAAAAATAACCTTTGAAATTGTTTAAATTCATTATTCATTTCTTTAGTTATCATTTTATTATTTACAATTAATGTACACGCGCACAATTTGTGTTATTTTGAAACGCAGTAAAAATACACGAGTAGTAAACTCGTGATTTTTCTTCCGATCATTATTATGAAATAAGTTTATTAAACGACACATTAAAACGTCAAAAATTTAGAAAACATGCAAAATAAAAATTAATTTTGTTTAGATTCGTATGTCATTGAATCATATTCTTATCTATAGAAAAGCATTACTTAAGACATTCTGAAAAAAAAAAAAATGCAAAAGTCATCAACATCTTAGCCCCAGTCGTAATATATCAACGCGTGAATATTATTTTCTTTTCGTGTCGGTTTTGTTTCTTAAAATAATCATAACCTCGGCGCATTTAATATACACGCACTTTGAACACAAAAAAAAAAAGAAGAAAAAGAACCGATCCATCAAAACGTTGTTATATATGTTTTTTTCTCGGATCACTTGATAGTTTTTACTGGTTGGATTTATGAACGTTTCTCACAGTGCCGCCGTCGCCGGGGTTTGCTTTCTGATATGATACGGCTGCGGCGGCGCGATGCACAGAGATGACAGATAAAATCGGTATTATTAATGAATATCTTTAGCAGCAGCCGGTGGCCTGTACATTATGAGACTTTCAAACAATATAATATCACTGAAAAATTTATGTCGTTGAAATTATTTCGGACGTTCACATCTGGAGCTATACTGTACACCGCATATGCGCATTTATATTCATGAAACACGCTGCGAGAAACGCCTGTTTCAAAGCAATGAAATATTAGTTTTCCGTAGCAAACGAGAAAAAAGAATGAAAAAAAAAAATAGAAAAAATCGTGTTTATTTATATACATTTCATTAGGAATATTTATTAGAAAAAAAACCATCGATGTAGTACGGATAAAAATGAATACTCGAGTTTTAACATTTCCAAAAAAAAAAAAAAGAAAAAACCGTATACAATAATATATACGCACATACGAGATATTAAAAAGCGGTTTTTTCTCTTAAATTTTATTTTACCGCCGTAGCGGCTGACTTTTATTCATAAACAACGAAATGACGCGTATAATTTGTTATATATATTCTTACAGAATGCACAATAATAATACGCGAATAATTTTTTTTCGAAAATCTTGTCTCGTTTTAATTAGACGCGTTAATATATTATATGTTTTTAATTTTTGATTTTATCTCGGCGAGTTTCATAACACATACATAAACACACACACACACGCACATGGTATAAATTAAACGCGAAATGTGTCATATTAATATAATACGTCGTGTAACGAAAATAATATTCGTATTTTTATGATTATTATTATTTTTTTTTTCCATTAAAAATTATATAGTAGTGTATTAAAAGACATTCGGCGGCGCCATATATTAATGTGCTCGGTGTTTATATAATACGATTATGGCAGGATAAATGTCTATATATTTTATTCCTCGCATATTATTATTATAACTATTATATACACTGGTTAATAAATATTATAAACGCACCACGAGTAGTGGTAAACAGAAAAATGACGAAATCGTTATTTCGTCCGGTGGAATTTTTATACATTTAAAAACGCGCGTATTTCATTTGTGATACGACAACGGAATACGTACGGACAGAGAAATTACGACTTCTCTCTCACACTTTTTATCGAGAATCTGAGCGATGTGTGATATTATCCTGTGCATGAACGCAACCAGTGGGTTGACGATAACGACGTAGGTATTCGGCGACGATACTAGACGATCGTAATCGCGACCTCGCCGTTTATAAATCGACGGTGGCGGATCGTGGGCAGGAACGAATGTACATTAATAAAAAAAGGACAAAATGTCAGCTCAATAAAATCCAAAATGGTTTGGTTTCAGTCTTGTTCGTTAAATTTACCGAGAAAGAGACAACAAAAATCTAAATGGATCTCTACGTTTTATCGACGACGAGTTATTTGTCTGTAAGTCAGATTTTTGAAACCGCCAAAAGACGATTGTTGTAGTACACCGGCGGTTCTTATACTCTTCTACACACCCTTCGTAATAAAGTAATTTTTTTTTCTTAACCACTGACGACCCTTTACCAATTTTATTCCGAGAATTACTTTTACTTTTTATAAAATATTCTGTGTTATATAAAGGATATTTTTTCTTTTCTCTTAAAACCACATAAATCGGTACATTAAACGTGTACAATAATTATTTTCTCTTTATTCTCGATTTTACGCCAAAGAAAATTTAATATTTTATTTATTTATTTTTTGGTTTCAACGCCACTGAATTCGTAATATTTCTTGGTAAAGGTAATATAATATTATATATAAAATATAAAGAAATTATATCAGAACCTATTTTGATCGGACCTCGTACAAAATATACCGTGGGAAATGCGTACAGCGCATTTATAATAATTTATTTATAATGTACTATACGTATATTATTCAAAGTAACTCCGTATACATTATATACATTTATGATTTTCGTGCGTGTCGCGTGGTGTATAACGCGAACGTGTTGAATAATAAAATAAATGAATAAAACAAAACGACAAACGCATTGACGGACGTTGACGACAAAAAAAAAAAAATAAAAAAATCGGTAGATATTATCATAAAAATTATTGTTATTTTTATACATTTATATATTATATAAGAGTATATCGTTTCTTTTTTCTTTTTCGATTAAGAATTCGGAGGACGATATCGGTTCGCGTGCGTGTGCGCCCGTGTCCGGCTCGAACGAAGAATTCTCTCGATTCTTTGTCGTTATCAATGCGAGTCTCGTAGTAAGTTCGACCGATACCGAAATCCTACCACCGACCTTCCTCCCGATCACGATATCTGTTTTACGTCGCGCATAAAATTCTTTTCGTTATTACATACTTCTCGGCAAATACGAGCACAGGACGTTTGCACAATTAATAATAATTATTATTATTATTATTTCAACACGGACACCTGCTAGCCACGACAAACAATTCCCAATAATAATAATAATAATAATATGAATTCGCGGAAACGCGATTTTATTTTTACTTCGTAGAAACACTATTTAAAAACGTCTTTTATTACTTGACGAAAGGAAAAGTAAAAACAATATTAAGGTAAAACTCAACGAACGTGTAAAATCAATACGCACGCCGTTCAGATTTATTTGAATTCGATAATTTATGAAAGTCGCGTTCATATATGCATTAAACCCGCTAATAACAATAATAATTATAATAATTAATAACAGTCAATGATCGGATATATTTTTTAATAATTATTTAAGATCAATAATAGTATATTATAAATTTGATTATATTTCTAAAAAAAAAAAAAAAACCAATTAAATGAAACTTGTGTTTATAATAAAACTAGAAAGAAAATCGTAACACGGACCACACGCAAATGCATAAAATTGATAAATAAAATGATCGATTTAGAATGGTATTTTAAACGGGGAGGGGTTGTCTATAACGACATATTTCTACGCAATAACAAAACATTACGAAAAGTGAAATTTAGAAATCGAGAAATGATTACAATTATTATAATACACGCCGTTTTAGAATACTACATATAATAAAATATTTAAAAAAAAAAAACGTCAAATTATATATGCGAAATAAAATATCGATTCCTTAATATATGTATATATGAAACGAAAACTCAACTATTTTTCCCCGAGGGAAATTAGATAAAATAAAATTATTAAACTATTACGTTATACATACACCTATTAATTATTAGTATTATTATCAATTATTATTAACAGCGCGGTAGTAATAGTAATATAATAATAACGTGCAGTTTAATATTATATAATAATTAGGACTACGAACGAAGAGTATATTGAACTCATTAAATCGCTTTATCAATTAAACGGTTTCGCGTTGTTGTAGACGACGACCAAGGAGCTTAATAATCACACATTTGGCCTCAATTAAATAGTCATAAGTCGTATACACATTTATAATCGTTAATTTTTAACGTTTTTTTTTTTTTAAATTATAGTAATTATAGTTCATTATAGTAAAAAAAAAATTATTTCCCCCCCCCCAAATATTTACGACGATCGCTTATTGGTTTTAATATTTGCGTCCATAAAATTACAATATGATTTTCGTTATAGAAGAGTAAAAAAACAAAAAAAAAACGAAAAGACTCTCTGGAATTATTAAAAATAACAAATAAGGAATTGGCGTGTGCGCGCGCGACGTTTGCCAAAATATTCAACGTTTTATAACGGTCTAAATGCGTTTGCGGGCCATATGGTTTCGTCGGTAGACATTATTTCTAATAAAATTATTATTTAAACACACGCGCACAAAAATAATAATTCAAATTAATACGGAATTTAATTTTGTAATACTTTAGTAATGAACGTAATGCGTACGCTCGTCCGAACAAATTTAACAAATTAAACGCCAATGTAAATTGTTAAAAACAAAATATCCGGTGACAATGTCGAAAAACTCGCGTTTCAATCGAGTCCGAATAAAAATCGGCTGAAAAAAAATGATGGAAAATGAAAATTGACGAAATATTTTCGCTTTTATAAAGATATGCTATGGGCTTTGGACGACGAAGAAGAAATACGCGCGAATTGAAAATAACGCGACTGCGTACAAAAATGCGCTCGTATACGAAACGATATATTATGTTTGCTTTTCGACTGACGCCGGGTGTTTGTATTCTATATATGTATATAAATATATTATAATATGAAAACACTGTACACGCGTCCTGGACAATCTCCGGTGATTTATCTACCGATTCGATTATACGTATATTTCGTGTCTCTTTCGGTGCCGACGTTACGTATATTTACAGTATATTTTATATTATTATATTCAAAAAACACTCAACCCCATACTGGCATAAACACACACACACACACACACACACACATACTGGCCACATGACTGCGGGACACTGAAATATGACCGTAATTTTATGATTTCGTGTGGCGGACGAGAAGAGACGGGGGCACCACGACCGCACATACGCGAGTACATTATATTATGTGTTCTTGTACGAGAAATATGCACCCCGCGAAGACGACACGACGACGGCGGCAAGGACAACGAAAACCGAATAACTCGTTTAGAATAATTTTCCTGACACATAAATAAATGTACGAATTCGTTCGAAAATGGTTACACGATTAGCTTACCTGTGTGATAATGATTCGCCTAAATGCCATTCGATTAAGAGTGTTTGAAATTAACAGGAATCAAATTGTCCAGATTTCAAATTAACAGCGGGAAAAAAAATTCTGTCGAAAATAAAGGTAATTACTTTATTACTTTTTATTTAACATTAAAGACGCTAACTTCGCGTTTTTTTTTTTTTTTGAAATTATTCAAACGTTTTACGCAATTTACATTTTTTCTTTTAATAATAATCAAACCAAATTATTATTATTCTTATACGAAGACGGTTGGTATTTTCAAGGAAAATAACGAATTACTCGAGGCTAAAATTAATACCAAATAGTATATTATTCGATAGCCAATACAAACACGAATCGCCGACAACAGTAAAAAAAAAAAAATATATATATAAAGCGATCAGTTATCGTCAGACCAAATTATGAACCGAGCAAAACCGAACCTTATATATATATATATATATATTGACTAGGTGGCATTGAACGCGTGTCAATTTAACCGCATGGTTATGATAATTAACGATTAAAATTAAAATTCAGTCAATGAGGTAATTTAAATAAGTGAAATTAAATGAAAATGTTTATGCTATTTGAATTTTTAACTTAAATATAACGTTTATTGGGTGAAATAAAATATATAATAATAATACGATATCCACATAAAGACTTGACTTACACATAACTATACTCTGTGGATCGAATAAGAAAGTATTTCTGACTCATTACGATTTTAAGCAGCAAAGGTTGAAATCTTTGCGGCGACCAAGAGCAGAAAAAATAATATACAATTTTGACGTTTAAAAATTCCCTTTTCAATATTGTCAATGTAAAACATGTATTTAGTATAAACATTTAATTTTATACGCATATATGTATGAAAAAATACAAGTACACAGTGCATGTGTGTTTTATGTATATGAGAATATATTATACGATCCAGCCAAATAGTGTTATGCATAAGAAAAAAAGTATAATAGTGGTTGTATTAAATGTATTTGTTTACAACTGGTTTCGACAAAAACTCATCATCAGTCATTATTTGTTTTCGCATAATACTCTTTAGCTTAATCGTATATTCACGTATGCATACATAATATTTGTATTTTTTATACGTTTTTTATGAACGAGTATTAATTTATAGTTAATTTATATTTTTAATTCATTTTGTTTTTACTATTTTATTATTGTAGTTTGTTTTACTTTTTCAATATGAAAATATTCTACCTACATATACAGTATACACTAGCCAAATAAAATTTTTATCCGTTTTAAAAATAAATACTTATTTGAACAGTTTATTTTCCGTGTAAAAATTGTCGACTGGAAATAATGTCCGGATGATCTCTTTACCGTTACTTTCCGCGCACGCGGCAACAAAGTCGGTGTATTTTATTTGAAAATATTTTTTCGATTTTCTCAGTAGTTTTTTCTCGTTTCTTGATTCGATACAATCCTGAAAATTGGTAGAAAAACTCGATAGTTTTAGATTCTGAACGGAGCGCGGAACGTCGTACATTGGTTTTACATGTTTAACGTGTTTTTCTTTTATGTACCTCCAAAAAGTCTTCGCGCTCTTGATCTTTACAGTCACAGTTTGTTTCCCAGTAAATAATTGCGTTTTTCTCAAGAGCGCCGCTTAAAAATATATGACTTAAAAGCTACCGAAAAATTATATATATATGTATAAAAAAAAAACACGATAAAAACGCGATTTCGTCGAAATCAATTATATAGTGATTTCGAGACGAATGCGAGCATAGAAATTTTAAACATCCATCAAATACGTAACTATTTATATTATCCAATTATCCATAATTTTTTCCAAAAAGCGTTCTTTTAATTTTAGACTGTTTATAGCAATCATGGGTTTTGAGGTATTTATAGTGCATCAAAAGAGTCAGCCTTTGTTATATATACCGAAAACATGTGTACCGCGAAGGTCCACACAGAATCATCGTTTTGTCGAATGCAATAATGATAGTTGATCGTTATCGATTTCAATATATTGTGATAACAATGTATGGCCTAAAACCGTTATCCGAGTATATAGTTCAATGTTATAGCGATATTCACGACAGCCCGCCCCGGGGCTACTTTACTATTTATTTCTTTTTCTCGGAGCTCCAGAAGAATATAAAAAGACTGGTACGCGGAGTTCCTACGCGCGGATGAAGTGAAACTCTGTTCATGAAACGTAAAACTTTTGTTTCGCGAAACCGCGATTTCCCATAGTTGCGCATCCGTTGTTTCGCGAAACGTTTAACGTTTCCGCCGGAGTCCGCTATAAAGTTTTGCTTTAAAAAAATTAAAAAATGTGTCACGAGCTTCATAAAATCGCAATGCCGCCTGCGGCGAGTACACAAGTATACAATAATAATAATAATAATAATAATAATTGAAACGTTGACTCCGGATCGGACGGTTTTGGACGTCGGCCAGCATCAGCGACGGCAGCGACAGGTCGCGCGCGGTATTTCCTACGCAATATAATATTTATATAACACCATACGCCGGTGATAAACACGTACCCGGGGTTGTGTTTGTTTGCTTTTTAACCGTACCGCGGAGACGCGCGCGCGCGAGCTGGCTCCTCTAACGCGGTCGCGCTCCGGTTGATTTAAGACATCCGCGCAGCACGCGATTGACGACTACGCGCGGCCGGTCGCCGCCACCTCGTCCGAGTCGTCGTCATAACGAGCGCGGGGCGCGATGTGATTTATAATAATAATAATAATACACGCGCGCGCGGCGCTCGTCGCCGAACACCGCCGCCGCCGACTCGGTTCTGACGGGATGCGCGGGCACCGTTGCACGTGCAACGGAACGGTGACGTCCTGTAAACCAGAGCCGGTGTTCATCCAGCTGCCGTCGCCGCGATAGCGTGTTGGACGTCCCTCGTGCTCCCTGCCCGTGCGAACGACTTTCGAATACAAGAATTCCGCCGCAGCCGGGAAGACGTTAATTAATCAAATCGAATTTCAATCGATTGAAACGGTTTAATTCAAGTTCTTTTTTTTTTTTTTATGTCAATACCCGAAAGTTCTACTGCCAAACGCTCCGATCTTTACGCTGTCGTAACCCTGCTCTCTCCGGTAGCAAATCTTATAATTAGTACTTGGTAGCTAATTGGTACTTTTTCGGTTTTTTTTTTTCAAAAAAATTCTTAAAAAAAAAAAAAAAACTAAATAACTACCGAAAAATTACGCGAAATTTCTTCGTAATTTTGAAACCAACGGATACGGATCACTCGAAATACTCGCCGAATACTTAAGTTTATATTACGGAACAAAAAAAAAAATTATTTTCAACTCCGGGCTATTCGTAGCGATTACGAATTTCGAATTATTCCGATTCGCGTAGAAGACGCTCGAAAATTTATCACGACGTCACACGTACGCATTGCTTAAAATATTATTTAGAAACAGAAACCATGAAAATTGTTTGCCACAAATTCGAATTTTCCTAAATAGTGTTTTATATATATTTTTTTTTTCTGTGTGTGTGTGTGTGGAAAATTACGTTTGTTTTTTGAATTTTGAAACGGTTTATCGCTTTCAAACATTTATGGTAACAATTAAACTCTAAAATCTTTGTCCGAACAATTCACTATTGAGCGACATCACTTTTCTCGTTTTTCATTATTTAAAAGTTACACATTAATTAGTGATGTACATATACGTAGAGATTTTTTTTTTGTCATTAATAATTTGAGAACCGTAAATATATTATCGAGACGGCGTAAAGGAGTCGTGGGATGAACACAATTTTGAACACCACTCATGTGGTACATATATACTCCGTATATATTTTACTAAAATATCGAGGCGATTCACTCGTGGGGCAAGACATTTTTCTCATCCAAGTGTATACAGCTTCCTTCCTTCGCCGTAGACAGTGATAATGCGCGCAGGAGTTGGCTCGGATTCCGCACCGTACCTATAGGCGTTTGCTAATTATTATCAGATAAAAATAGCACGGAATGAGCTTTAGAAAATTTTGTTTTATACGCGTCGCGGCACTATTCCGCGCGCAGTATATAATACGTGTTCGTTTTTTTTTTTTTTGCGCATATTTTAGATTTTTTAACGATATTCTTTCCACGTTTTTTTTTTTGTGATTTTAGATTCTAAGACGAAACGTGTAAGCTACGCAGTTGACTTTACGATAATATTTACTCCTTTTCTTTCTGTGTACCGAATTGTCCACTGGAAATAATGCTCGGACGATCTTGTGGTGCGCATTACGTTCCGCGATAGCGAATTCCGGTATATGGTCTATGTTTTTTTATTGATACAATTGATTGAATTGTTATTTTATTATTATTAAAAAATAAATACTGATATTTATTCGGTAGTTTCCGCGTAATGCGAAAAAATCCGGAAAATAGAAAGAAAAAATATTTTCTCAATAACGCGGCACAAAAAAAAACTATCAAAATTACGGTCCTATTACAATTGAAATTTGCGACTTTACACTATATATATATATATATATATATATATATATATATACATTATATACGTAAGGAAATGCTAAAAGATTTTTTCAAATTTTGGACTATTTATAGCAATTTATTAGATGTTGAACTATTCAAGTATCATGAAACGTATGTTAGTTTTGGTTTTGAGAGTTGAACGCTTTGTACGACAATAGTATCACGAATATAATGACGAATATTGGCATTTTAGTAAAACTTTATTCGTATGAAAAAAAAACGTTTGTATTACATTATACGACATGTACACGTAAATGAAATATATTTCAGCCGTTTCAATTTATTTTCGTCGTCTCGAAGCCAAATTGGCCGGCACATAAAATATATATATATATATATACGCGTATTTCGTATAGTTAAGAAAACTAAATTAATGATAAAATTAACATGACGATTGCACCGGAAACAACGGTCGAATTGAAATTTGCTAACTCAATTTCGTTTTAAAAATGTTAAATGGTTTATACTACACACACACACATGTATAATAAATACGATAAAAATTAAAACGAATTTTAGATACGTTTCTCCGGTACTTCATCTTCGGATTTTAAAATAGGAGCCTTTGTTTTGGTGCTTCGGATTCAAACGTTTGTACAAATATTTATTTTTAAGAATAAAAAGTATTTTTAAGTACTGTGAAAATAGATAAACCCCTACTCGAACCAGCACACACAAAAGTTCGTATTTTAAAAACGAAATTTCGTGTTGAGGAAGCTGTTTCCGTTTTCACGTTACTCCATCAAACAAAACATAATAATAACAGCAAAACCAAAGGATTTCGTTTTGAAATCGGAATTCCAAATTCGAAGATGCTGGGGAAAACTGTACCCAAATGATTTGATATTTTATTGATACGGTGATACCGACAACGTAGGATGAACAACGAATTTGTCGCGATCGATTATATTTGCCTTAAATATTTGTAACGAATAAAAAATATGTCACTATTGCATTGTTTTTTATCGTAGCCATTGACGTGTCATGTAGTTAGTTTTTTTATAAGTATAAAATATAAACGAGTACGCTCAAAGTGTATATTTTTATTGCGAGCGACCGGTAAACCTGTAATAATATAAGTGGAAAAATAATAAAAAAAAAAAAATTAATTGGCGTTGAAAGTTTATTAATGCACCGTCGTACGCGTATCCCACGTGAAACTCATTAACGTATACATTACGTCGACATTTATTGGGGTGAAAACAAATATTCCCCTCATATACGGTCGCCGACGAATATCGTTTTAAAAATAATTTTCGTGTTCAAAACTGTGTATTTAAAACTGTAGTAATTACTATTGAATTACTACAGTAATTGACGGATTTAATTTATAGCGAAAAACAAACATTTCTAATATGTCACGCGAACAATATACGTAATTATTTGTCAATCGATTGGTATGATATATACCGCGGCGTATAATGAAAAATGTAAATTATACAAATTTCGTTGAAAATCCGTTTCAAATAATAATAAACAACTCGTTATCGTAATTTTATCCGTTAAACGTATAGCGAACATTTCAATGAAAACGTCGTTTTTTTTTCTATACACATAATAATATTCCATGACGACAAAGTCTCAGAAAACAATTGTCAGGCTACGAATATGCATATTCTTAAATCTTAAAAAAAAAAAAATTATAAAACTCGATAGGTAGGTGAATTAAATAACTTTTGAAAAATATGTCAAAATTTTTTTTCTCTCTATTTACTATTGAAATGTTTTTCAAGAGAGGTTTTGAAATAATTGTAATATCCACCCCGTTGAAATTTCAGACTTTTTTTTGTGAATTCCCTATAGGCCGTATAAAACAACGGTTTTATCGTCGATAAGGGAAGTGCCGCGGAAATTTATATTAAATAGTTCTTTTTAATAGACAATTGAACTTGATATTAGTTATTTAGATTAGAATTTAGAAACGTCTCAACGACGATATCTCAACTCAATGTCTCAGCCATTCCACCCCATAGGAAAAAAAATATTCATCTGAATAAATGCCCTTGAAATGTACACTTGAAAACGTGTCGGTGTATTTTTTTTCTTTTCAGTCATCCCGTCGTATTTTCACATTCCCACGTGCAGATAAAACCGGACACGTGTGCCGAAATACACAACACGCATTTTCTGTAGATTTCACACGGCTGCGGCTTAACTAGGAAACGAAATAAATCCCTGCACGAAGTCGACCTCGAAAACGTATAATATAATACTCGGCGGTCCATACATATAAATACAAAATACACCGTTCTTTATCTCTGAGCACACGTTATCCATGTGTGATTCGTTCGAAGGGATTATATTATATTATGCGTTATATCGTATTTAGTATGTGAGAGACGAAAAAAATAATATTTATATATTACGAAATTTACATAACAATTCTGGCGTGTAGAATGAATTCGTTTATTTTTTTTCACGTTTATACGCGCGTTAAGGAAAAGACTTAAAAACGATAATGCGTACACGCGTAATAAAATATACGCGCGCGCGCGTATAATATTTTGGTCGTTTTCTAAAGAACAAGAAACGTGTGCCAACGCGTATCTCTGTAATATCGCGTTTGTTTCAGAAAGAATATATTAACGTCGTCCGTCGTCGGTATTATTAAAATGCCGGACGAGTTACAGAAAGAAAAAATAATAATAAAATGAAATAAACGTTTTCGATTTGAATATAATATATAAAAGTTATCTTTTACAATTATCACGTACCGATATACATAATAAATATATTATGTGTAAGAGTTTTTTCTTTAACATTCGACCAGTCACATACTATTATATCTATGGACTTGGTCATTTTTTATATAACAAAGTTTCTTTTCGACGGTATTTTTAAACGATTTTATCGTCGTCTTATTTTCTTTTGGTAACGTAAAACAAAATTAATCAGGTGTTTAAAGGAAATCAAAAACAACTACTAAAAAATACAGAAGAACTACGGTAAATTCGATTGAATTTATACACTTAAAAAGTTTTTCCCGAATCTCGATGGTGGTAATACAAAACGATATGAATATTAATGCGGTTTTAATGGATTTTTTATTTTATTTTTTTATTCTCGGACGCGACGATTGTCGCCCCTCGCGTGTTACATGTGCGCACCATCGATAATATATGTAAATTCCACTCGTTTACGCATACACATTTGGCAGCTGTTTAGATGATATTATAATCTCATACCACCATCATCGACAACGAACTCAAAACACTGTAAGCACCGTTTATGATTCTATACACCTCTCCTCATACGGTCCACGATAGCCGGTCTCCGTGGAGTATGTGAAATACATTCCGCTCGATAACATTGCAGGCACGATTTCACGAGGTAATATTTTGTAATCGGTTTGTAAATGTATTCAAACACGACGTATGTGTATAATTCATATTAGAATATTGTTGCGCAGAAATATTTTTCGTGAAAATATAAAAATTAAAAAAAACTGGTTGAAAAACTAAGAATAAGTGTACGATAGACGTTTATGGTTCGATTTTTAGTCATTCTAATTATACACTATATAACTGCGTATTCAGAAGTCAAAAATCAATACGAGCAAACAAGCTTTTCGCATTACGTATTAAAATAAAAAAAAATCTTAAGTATTTGAATATGTTTAGATCAGTTCATTCCAAAAACAAAGTGTTCTAAAAAAAAAAAAAAAATGTTTGAAAGAATTGTTCGAAAACTATATATTATTTTCAATTGTTTTTTACACAAATTATTCTTTACAAGACTCACAACAAATAATAATATTATACGTTCTGCGTACGACGACGGCGTGGTATCGTTTTGGATTTTTTTTTTATAAAAATAAACGATAACTGGGATATTGTTAACTGTTATCATCATTCACACTAAAATCACGTAAATATTATTTATGAAATTAAAATTGATTATAAATGAGAAAAAAAAGAAAAAAAACTCAATTAATTAGGTAATTAAGTAATTACGAGTCGCGAAGCACTTGAAAGCTACTAATGATTGATTAAAAACGTAAACGTAACAGCGCCCGTTCTATCGAGTTTAACGGACTGACATTTGACTCTTAAATAACTTCACTTATGTACATACATTATTATATTAATATACGTACAAATCATTATCAATTTTCGTATATAAAAAAAATAATACTGAGTATTGTATCATTTCCCGAGTAAATCGATGATAACCGTACATATATATTGTAATAATTAGCTACAAGTAACAAAAATGTGTCTCAAACGTGTATATGAAAAAAACACTTCTAGCATTTTTCCAAAGAACAGTGTTGTACGCATTTATGCATTGCGTCATGTGCAGGAGACCCAGACTCCAAAAAGCTTGCTGGAGAAAACTTGTCTTTATACCGCATTATGATCCTTACCTCCCAATACAAACACTTCAAAGTTTCCTCTGAATGTCTCTTTTAGAATCACAAGAAAATTAAATATAAATTACAATATAAAAAATCCTTCAAATTCGCAGGAATATATCTGAGTTCAAATAGGTCTTCGTATGAACATTTATTTACACTTGGGCAGTATTCCAAATACTGGATTCAGGATATTTTTTTAGTATTCCGAATACTTTTCAAAAGAATTCCGAATACATTTTTAAAGCGCAATCATAATTTTAAATAGTACCCACATAAAAAAAAAACAATAACTTATTACTTAAATAAAAAAATGTAATTATTTTTGATAAAAATAGGAGTAGTAATTAGCAGCAGTAGGTATTAAAACAACATCGATTATTTTATTAAAAATCTCGCTATATTTGGCATTTGAACCCAACCTTATTCAAATATATTTGATTACACCACATTATTATAACTGTGTTATATTATATATAATTGGTATTATTAATTTACTAATTAGTTATTTTGTTTATTTATAAATACAGAATTTAAAAAACAATTATTAACCCCCCCCCCCAAATACATATTGATGATTTCGATAAAAGTTTATGTTTGATTAAATAATAATAAGTATAATAACTAATCGTATCGCTTTACAAAAACTAATAAAAATATTTGGAATACTTTTAGTTTATAAAATACTTATAGGAAGTACTATTGTCATGAAGTATTTGAATGTATATTTTGATTCCTTTTTTACGGAAGTATTCCGAATTTGTATTCCAAGTACTTAAATATGTACTATAAAAAAATATTTTACCCAAGTCGTAAGTTTTGACGACTGGAAATCTTTTTAAATTGTGAAACGAAAACTATACAATTGTTGTTTCTTAAACAGATACGTATTTTACTTACTGAAGTAACGACAATAATGATGATGATGATAATAATAATAATAATAATAGCAAAGTCGCGGAAGAAAAATGCAGTATTTTCCCAAATTAAGAACAAATACGTTAATGGTTTTAAAATACACAAATGTACTTCACTTCCTAAACAAAAAAATTTTGAAAATTACGCGTATGCAATATAATGACAGTTTTATTTAAATACTTTAGAAATTTACTCGACTGATTTCGAACATGTTTGAACGAGATGGCATCTATATACAGCCTTAATTATGACATTCGCTGGAATGTCTACATAGTTGCATTATAATATATAGATAATCACAATTACGACGGGCATTTAATTTCGTATTTTCGTAAAAAAAAAAAAAAAAACAGACGACGACGCGATGTAATGTGGTGATAGGTCGATACGCATATAAGAATGCGAAAGAATCGCTTATAAAACATGTAAAATATAAAATAACAATTTACAATTATAATAATATTTTATATTATAAAATATTAATATAATATAATTTACATATAAATATGTAAATTATAAAAAATGTGTTATGAAAAAAAATTCTTTTACGATTGCTATAGTTTTATACGGTCATATAACGTAATAATAAAATAAACTGCTGTAGCAGCAACACCCTGTGGTGAGGAGAACGTTAGAAAACTTCTGGCTCGTTATATGTATATACTTATTATAAAATGTATTTGACCGGTCGTTATTATATGTGTAAGATGCATAATATATTATATAGTTGTTTAGACAAACATCTTTAGAGAATATTTCCAAGACACGTCATAATGTCGTCGCTTGAATTAAACAAAAAGTACGACGATATATTATTATGCGCAATATTATTTAGTACTAAAAAAACGATATGTGAGAATAAAAATCTGCTGTTGAGGCCAAGTTTTCTAGAAAACGTATATATCTCCTCCTTTTTTTTTTTTTTTTTTACAAAAGTAAGTATACATTCCATCGTGCTTCACAACGGTTGAATTGCTTGAGATTACTTACGCTTATTTTAATACAATGAATGTCAGAAGGAAAACAAATCATCGCGCGATTATTAGACGCTTTGATAAGATATTTATTTAATTAAACCTAATTTTTTTGCAATTCGTGATTTGTCGTGGAAAAAAGTTGATCACGAAGTAATAGAAATGTAAGTACGGTTATTCGAAAAAATAAAAAAAAAAATTTTAATCTTGAACAATTGTTGAAATAAAATTTTATATATTAAATAACTATTATTAATCTTGGTTTAAAAAATTATCAATTTATCTTTATTATTTCTACGTGTAACTTTCCACTTCGTAATAAATCACTTTACATATTTTTACGACTGCATCAGGCTAGTGTTCAATTATAAATTGACTGTGTGCGTGCGAAACAATTTTATTTAAATACGCTATAATATATACACGTAATAGTTAAAATAAATAATAATAATAACAACGATAAAAAATATTTAGCGATGAGAATTTATTATTATTATTAAAAGATTCGATAAAATTTTGCGCCGAAAAGTTGAACGATTTTTCAAACAAGTGGTCGTAACGAATTTTGTTTATTATTTACCACATTTAGCGAATATTTTTCTTGGTTCGGTGTACAATCGTAGCAACAGTATACGCATTTTGTACACGGACACTCGTTTTATACGTTTAAAATTTTTTTATGCTGTGATTTTTACACACCAATGTCGGCTGAGTCTTTTGATGTGCAATGCACGAAAGTCACGTTAGACGTGTATAATTGTTTGACAAAACGGCTCCGGCGTTCGCGTCGAACGAACGAGAGAAATTTATTAAATTCACGAAGGCGTACGTGTCTTGGCAGAAACTTTATTATATTCGTCGCCCCGCCCGGGTTGTCGATTTTTTCTCGCCGTAAACAATAATAATATAATAATATTCGTAAACACACACTCACACATAACACTTGGACGGTCATCAAACGAGTCGAACGCTCAGAACGCGCACAATCCAATACGGGTATTCGACGTAATAACGTCCCCTGTCCCGGTCACACGAAAAAATTATTATACAAGTGTGAGTAGGCGCTTTTGAAAAAAAAAAAAAAAAACGAAACGTTCTAGTGCAAAGAAATTTATACTTGCCTATACCGATAGAAACCATCGAGTCGAAAACGATTTGAGGAAACGGGGAATGCGACGGAGCGGCTGTTATAGGCATCAAGAAAGGCGAGCTGGACTGTACAAGGAGTGCTTTCGAAATTGGGAAAATCGTTAGAACAATGTATTGGAGACGAGTAGAATTTGAAGGGAAAAAGACACATCACCGCCGCGTGTGTCTGCGATTGTTGCACTGTGTCATCTGCGTGACGCGCGTATCGTTTTACGGTCTTAAGAAGAACATATTATATAAGCGTATCAAATATATAACATAATATTATGTCTTCTCTCGTATATACATATTATATACTCACTTGTTCGCAGGCTCTCTTACAATTCCCGGTCACGCGGTCGCAACATTTTGCTGTCAACATAAAAAAGAAAAAAATTAAAAATCGCACTTGAAATATTATTGTGTACACACGTCGTCATATTTTATGTGCGACGCAGTGGTACACGGTCGTTTTTATAGTCGTGCGCGAAGGAGAATACTCGTCACGAAAGTCTGGAAAAACAATTTCACTATTTACGCGTAAGTATATACCGCCCAACCGTTTTTAGACGGAATGTTTAGTAATCGTCTATTGTTATTATTCCGAACGGAGGAACACTACTGGTCAGGCATAATTAATTTTACACTTTTACGAATTTACGGCAAAAACGAAAAAAAAACAGGTGTCCTGTCAGTATAGTTGCGGGGATAGCATAATCAACGTGACAATATTTCTTATATCTTTAAATCAGTGTGAAAGTTCATAAATGCGCGTAGCAATGGAACGAACAAGTATAAACCGTGTGGAATTCGAACAATACGTCTCCGGGATAGAACCGCGCCAAGTCGAAAATGTCTATAAATAATCGAAGGGTCTTAAACTTATAAAATAAAAATAAAATGAATGTTTAGATTATGTAAATATAACTGCAGTATTGAAAATTATCTCCGGGCTGTTGCTCATAATTTTTATTTTTATACATTTCAGGCTCAATGACTGATTTGATTATTATTGTTTAATTGGTACTATATATTATGTAGAAACTATTATAAATTATAAAAATAAATTTGTTATTTTTTTCAAATTGCCCCGCACAACGTTCCGTTCGATTATTATTTGTGCCAACAGACCAATACGTTTAGAGTGTCGCGGATATAGAGGAAGGGAAATGAAGTTGTTAAAAAGCCGAACCTTCAACAGCGACGTCATCAGTCAAAGCACTCACTTGAAGCTTCTAGGCCATTTGCAATTTTCAAATAGCCTATCGTTTTTAATCGTTTCGTAGGGGGAAACGAGTAAAAATGTCGGAAAACGATCTAAAAATGTCAAAAAATGCCTTATAATGTAAAAAGAAAAGCCGGAAAATGCAAAATAAAAATTAGTTATTTAGATCCAAACGCTATTGAAACATGTTTTCAGCTATAGAAAACACCGTGTAAGAAGTTCCAAAAAAAAAAAAATGCGAAATACATTGACTTCCTAGTCTTAATAATAAGCAATACACACACGGCCATACTTAAAAAAAAAAAATCCCCCGATTATGTTTTATTTTTGTTTGTTTGTATGTATCGATTTATATGAAAACGATCACGTCCGCGGTGTGTGGGATGAAATCTTCCTCCGCCATATACGTTTACAAGACCCCTCAATTTCTTTTTTTTTTTTCAACGACACTTTTGCGTCTATGCACACGTTGCCGATATTCCGAGCCACGACGCGCAGGTTTGTTCGGTTGTGCACACGTGTACACGCGCGACATACTATAAGAGTCGATTTTTTTTTCCATACGATTACATAATCGTATGGAAAAAAAAAATTAAAAAGTTTAAAAAACGTCTTTGCCGTGTACCCGTGAAGCCCGAGGATTTTATTTATTTTTAAAACGTTCCCCGCGCGTCTAGAAAAATTCGCATTTATCACGCTCAATTATTTCCGCGATTAAAACGGCTTCTGGTGCTGCTGTTCTGCTACGACGCGCACGCCTCGTTAACGTTCCGTCTCGGGTTTCTTCTGCTGTGCATTAAGTAGTGCGCGCGCGCGCGTGTGTATACACAGCCAGTCGTCTGCTCTTCCGCTCTCCACCACCGTGTGATGTCTTTTCTGAACAGTCGGAAATAACCTCACGAGATCACGGTCCGTCGCCCGCGTTCTCCCGGCTCGTTCAGACACGTTACGAACGACACCGCAGCCGCCTCGTTGGAAATCGCACAGGCGCAATTATCTGATTATGATGGGGGGCAGGGGCGAGAAGGGGATAGATGCTTAAAATTTTAATAAATTATGCAATCTGTGACAATCGTTGTTCGCTGTGTTAACAAGATTTTAACATTTGAAAAATACACGCGCGATACAAGTATGCACGAATTGCCTCTGTGTCGTACTGTGGTACGAGTCCGAGCGATTCGTGTGAAATGCCTTTTTCTCGTATGCGGCGAACGAATAACAAAAAGACAAACTTGGCCGATTACCACCGGTGCTGGTACAAGAACGATTTTGTCATTAATTCTAAGGGATTCAACGGATAAACGTGAAAACGTAAGATAATGACGTCAAAATACTTATGAGAATAAAGTGATTTTTTTTTTATTTTATAAGATTTGTTATATTATGTTTCGTTATTTTTTTTTTTTTTATAATTGTTTCACTTTTTAAAATGGACATTTTTCCTCTATAAGTTTTCTGGTATTTATAATTTGTTCATCCGTAATGCTCCGATTTTTTAATTAAAATTTATAGTATACGATTTGAGGAGCAGTGCAAAAGTGTAAAATAAAATATGAATAATATAATGTACGAGAATAATTTTAGAAGCACTCGAATAGGAGTTTGTTTTTCTTCTATAGCTTGTCAAATACAGACATATAGCGTTAAGTTAAAAAAAAATTTAAAAAAGAAGGAAAAAGTAATTCAACTTTTGAATTATAAATCGTCTAATGTTTGAAAAAAATGAACGGCGCGAATAACTCTATTTTATAAAATTTATTTAATAAAATTAAATGTATTAAATTGTGCGTTTATTACGTAAAAAGAGAAAACTGCCCTCTCCACACACACGCGCGCACACAGAAAAATAAACCCAGCGTCCGGAAAATCTTCATTGCTTTCCGTACCATCGACAAATCAATAACTCCAATTGCGCCATTACAGTGTAAAGTCACAACAACTCTCGAAGTAACTTGACTTTCCGACTCAATTTTAACTTGTTAACGCTCCCAGATGATAATGATGATAAATTTTAATTATACACCCGGCTCGCTGCAATGTGTTTGCACTTCAGAAGCCATACATCGACGTTTATTATTGGCGTTTGTTATTACTAATATTTTCGTTACACAGGAGGAACGGAAAAATACGAACGACTTATATACGCAGCATCACTGGAACGTGTGTATAAACATTCAACACGTGTTCACTCTCCACCGTCGCACACAACCGCCGCGTCGCGCGAACAGGCGTCTGTTTTTCGTTACGCGCGCTTATGTGCTCCACAGCTCCGCTCATCGGTACAGGGTCGAGTGAGAAACGTGTTCGATGGGTATTTACGAAATTCGATACACGACGGACGTATAATACGTATGTTTCGACCTCTGGCGCGTATGGTTTACACTTAAAAATATCTTTAAAACACGATATTATTACGCGCGTTTCGTGCACGCATTACGGCCGCACATAGACGAGAGAACCTAATGCGGTTTTAAATATCGTCTAGACGAATATTATAATAAAATGTATTCGTCAAAACGAATTATTATGTATTATATATTACAATATTGTAATATGCATTCGGAATCCGGATTCCAAGCCGCTAATGAGTCGCTGCGTTGTTTAAACCCCGTCTCCCGATCAGCATGGGATATTTTAGCGAACTCAATGGTTCATCTAAGATTTCCGGGATTTTTCACTTAAAGTCCCTTGTCCTCCGCTATAACCCGTGGCGTTCTTTATAAATTCACAGCGAATTTATCGTTTCTTGTCAAACTTTTAACCGATCCGATTAACTGTCTAACATTCGTTTCACGAGTACATTTTAATGTTCCTCCTCGTCTTGTCAGATTTACTAACGCCTACTTTGTTCCGATTTATCGCGTTATATGTGCAGTTTTTCGTATAACTCGACAACGATTATTATTATTATTATTATTATTATTATTATTGTAAAAAATTACTATTTTCTTATTCTAGTTTTACATAATACAATGTATGTCAGCCAACATAAATAATATGCTATCATTTATGTAAGAAATTTAACAAAACAATATAATCGTAAGCGCAATTAGAGCTCGATTTTTAGTGGTGCTAAAATTATACGATTTTCACTGGCTTTACTACCACACAACCAACAACAATTTCATTTCATAAAATCAAACGAGCGAAATTTTGAACAAAACCCACAGGGGAAAAATACCCAACCTAATACAAATGAAATTCAATAACGAGACGATTTAAAAATTCAAAGCGTAGGTACTTAATAATTGATCTATAATAACACAAAAACCGTATTATTCATTTATTTAACATTGTATTATTAATAATAATTATTTTCATACGTTCGTATATAAAGATAAAAAATAATAATATTACGGGCCATTATCGATTGTCAATGAATAATCGAATGATTTTTTTTTTATCTTGGAAGCTTACCGACGATTTTGATAAGATATATATTCTAAGCCGGCGTTTAGAAAGTGCGTGAAAAGATGTGCAAAGAAAATAATTGACTCTTCGAATAAATTCCGCGGTATAAAACGACGTATATAAATCAACAACACATAGACGCAAAATAGGTAATGACGTAATGGTCGATCGATGACGAATATGATAATATTATTATACTGAACAATATGTGCACAAATACTACAGGAGTAGATCAATGTTAAAACGCATGGCGCAATTGTTTCAAAACTAATTCTATAAAATATGTAATAATTAAAAATGAATGGTCGATAAAAACAATTTTTAAACGGTTATATTATTAAAATTTCATTACGGAAGTGATGGTAAATATTGTTTAAAGGTACTGGAACAAAAACAATATGAATTAAAAACATTAAAAAAACGTAAGATTAAAAAAAAGAAATTTATTATAGAAATTTCACGCCAGAATGTAATATTCGACACACGCGTTTCTTTTACGATTTATAATGGAAAACTATGTCAAAAATCATAATGTATTCCATCGTTGTGTTTGGTTCATAAGCATTTAAGAAATAGAAATATTTTATAATATTAAGGAATATATTTATAAATTTGAAAGCTTAACGCGTACGTCTATTTTTATACTCAGACCAGATGCTGTATTTTCTAATATTTTATTCGGAAAAAAGATCGATGAAATTAAAAAAAAAAAAAATTCTTAATTCTAAATAGTTTCGAGTTCACTTCATCAGTGAAAACATGATGGAGAGCAAATTTATATGGCGAAATAGACTTTCGAATAAAATATACAAATAATATTATTTTTCCGATTACACGTCTCTCTCTCCCTCTCTCTTTTTCTCTCTCGAAATCGTTAACTGGAAATATATTTTATAATTGCTATCAGTGTAATGATGTAATACAGAGGTATTATAACAATTAAATTATTACATTAATTATTTCTCTGTAATATTATACTCATTCGATTGTTATCCAACAGAAAAAAAGCCATTTTCCAATTCGATATTTTTGTCGGTTTTCATAGACCTATATATACACACCGGACTCTTTAAAGCCTTTAAAGACATTTTAAAGCTGAATCATATTTTAAATAGTATCCACGTAGAAATAATATTACTTAAATTTAAAAAGTAATATTATTTATCAAAAAAACAATAACGTCAATTAATTTATTAACCGTCTCGTTACATTTTTGTGTTTGAACTCGGTATTATTTAAGTAATCAAATGTTGTATGTTTTTTTACTTTTTTGACAGACTTCGTAAAAACTACTGGAAATATTATAAGCGTAATTAAATTTTCCTAATATTAGGGCCGAAACCCGGGGATCAACCAAATCTCAGGTTACACCATTAGATTACATTACGTCATTATAAATATTTTATAATTAATTTGTATTATTAATTATTGCGTTAACATTGTATAAACGCGCAGAATTAAAAAAAAAAAAAAATATTATTAAATGCTTTGAAACACACATAAAATAGGTACTCGATGACCATGCGTGTATATTCGATTAAATAATAATAACTACTATGTATTCGTATATTCGTATTACAGTAAACTATATAGTAAAGAAAAAAAAGTATTCCAAAATTATTTGAAATATTTAACGAACACTATTTGTCCCGCCGAAGTATTCTCACGATACGCATATTCTGGAATACTTTTTTCCGAACTATTTGTATACTCTTGAAAATTATTTAACACGCGCGCGCGTGTACACGTTTTCCGACCGTAGAAAAAATTAATAATAATAAAAAGTATATAAAACATTATCGTGTTTACCTTTATCGGCGTGTATGAGACACCCGACGCTGCACAAAACCAATAGAAAATAAACGACCGACATCTTCATCGACATGGTTGCAAATTTATCGCGTGCGCATAATCGTACGGATATTAACGCGGAATGAACGGAAATATTTTTAATTATAAAACGAAACGAAACGAAATTATTTTCAAAAAAAATACCAATAACGTTACGGATATTGTCAGACGACACGAAACGGTCACAAAACGGGACAAACACGCGCACGATACTGAACGGGACGGGGAGAGCACATGTACTCGACGACGTCCAGTCGCCACCGACGTTCGGCAACGCGCCGAGCTCCGTGACGCCATCTGTGTGCGTTCGGCGATACGTTTCGCCAACCCCCCGGTCGTTCGATAAGTGTTCTGAATTTCGTGTGTGTTACGTGTGCACTACACGAAAGATAAATACGCGATGGGTGGTGGCGGGGAAGGGAAAAAAGCTCTTGAAATCAGTGTAAAACAAATTATTACGATACATACGAGTATATTATGACTGTGGTTTTATTTCGTATACGTCTTATTTTGACGATGTTGTTTCCCGGTAACGTTTAACACGTCCAAAAACATTAAACAATTACATTTTAATAACAGCGTATTATATAATTATCGTAAATGTTCCAACGCTGTAGACATTTAGAAAAGGTTAAGAGAAACACTAGTATATAGACTGTATTAATACAGACGCACATACGTTATACGAAATCGACTCGGTCAATAATCATAATAATTTACACATTTTGTCACGTCGTGTCTCAGTGCCCAGCGTGGCAAAGAACTTTTTGTAAAATCCCCCTAAACAAAAAGCAAAAAAAAAAAAAAAACTCGAACAATATTTTATAAAAGCCTATAATTTAGCAATTCATACTGTAAACAGTTCAAACCAGTCAGTCCCGCTATTGAATTAAATTCAAAAATTAACTCACGGAGGAATTTATCAATATTATTTGTGTACATTGTATACATTAATTTTATCATAAGACTATTAGAACAACAACGGCTATGATATTGATTTTTCCCTTATTCTGTAAAAAGTGATCGCAATTTACGTTCTTCCCGTTCCCAGATATTTCTCGTTTGTAATAAAGCCCGGTACGAAAAATGAGGCTGCGCCCTTGCAGTTCTCTAGTAAGTTTCATAATAATAATAATATTTTTCAGTAAAACAATAATTCAATCCATATTGTCAGTAGGCACTAAACAAATTCTCACAATTAGTAAACAGTCATCTATTTGGTTCTAACATTTTTTCAATGGTCTAAAAAACACTTGACGTGTATGATGGGCGTTTAAGACGCGGGGCTGCGTGCAGTAACACAATATTCTCATTGCCAACAATCCGGTGTAGCACATGGCAAAAAAAAAACTCAAAAAATTGACACTTCTCTATAAGTTATATACTGTTTAACTATATAGTATTTTACTAATAGAAAGGATATACTGTTTAGGCATGAGTTCTATTACTCTGTTCAAACAATAAATAAAACAAATTTACATTTTAATTTTAGATAAAAAAAAATTAATACACAATAAAATTAAAATTATATAATTACATATAAGTAGGTAGTAATATAATATAACATATTATTATAAAATATTATATGGTGTAGTAATATATTATATAATGTTAGAGGTGAGGAGAACGTAAGGTTTTTTTTTTTTTTGAATAAATAATACACTTTTAAAATACACCTTCTTGTTATTTCATTTTGCAGTTTAATAATCAATGATTTGTCATAACATTTTTATTCATTACAAACAATGTTTTTCCTTTTACTTTAGTTCAGAATTACATATCGGAAAAAATATCGACTGTCTTAATAAATGCTCCGAAAGTTATCTTATTAGTTTGCAAGATTTCAATTTTAATGGATTTTTGTCACACCTTCGATCTAACAACACGATTTTCAATTAAATAAGTGTTCTCAGTATAATTTAATAATATATAATTGATTAAAATGACTGTAAGGACGTAAACCAAAAATTAATTAACATTTCTTCATTGTTTGATTTAAAGGAATAGTACTTCTTCATTAAGGGAAAATATGTCTACGTCCCACAATTAATTTTTACCAAACGGAACATTTATACATATTTATAATATTATAGTAGAAACCAAAAGCACAAAGGCGCACCAACTACGGTTGAAATCGATTAATTTCTTTTAAATTACATATGAATAAGTAATAATGGCAAGTCCTTCGACGGTCATAATAAATTCATTAATATTTGTCATTTAAAGACATTTTCGTTTCACCGTGTATTAAGGTATATTTCTGATTAGAAGGTTTCACGGAAGACGGAAATGACGAATTTTAAAAAAAACTCTAAGGCTTGTCTTGAACATTATCAAATGTATCGGTTTAATAAACATTTGTTATACTTTGGATTCGACAGGATCGTTTGTCCAGTATACGAACACGATGTACAATAAGTGTCTCGAATTCCGCGGATGTCAGCGTTACTGATGTATACGTACGTATTGTATATAAATGACAATTTTATTACTTGCAGAACTCTGAACTAATAAAATTTTGGACAGCCATAATCATGGCGAGAATATCAGAACTGTGGATTATATGGTACGAAGTATAACTATAACGATTAAAATGCATACCGCGGTACCAAATTACTGTCGTAATCTCGTTTATGTTTCACTTATAATAATTTCTTATAGGCTGATCAACGGCATGATTGAATTCGATCAAAAACTCACGGTATTCTCGACGGTCATGTCTGTTCACCGTCAATCGTCCAGCAAGAAACATTGGAACTCGATCATTGTCATTTTGATCGTGTACACTATTAGTTTGAAGATATTGGACCTGTTCGCTTATTCGCCCAAGAACGTCGACGTGAGCCTATTGATGTGCTATTGTTTTTTCATGTTCTCCATAATAGATACGGTAACGATATTAACGTCGTGGTATTTTCTCAAAAACATGGAGTATCGATTCGATACATTAAACGAAATTGTCTATGAACGTCTTCCGGCCGGATTGATCGCCGTACCCGGCCAATTTACGTACTCCGAAATGGCAATGTTACTGGAAAGCGTGCGATTGCTGCACGGACAACTGTCTGAAATCGTTAATACGTTCAATTTGGGATACGGATCGTTGCTTTTGACCTTCTTCGCATTCGCTATCATCGAAATATGTTTAAATTCCATTTTCGCTTTCGAAACTAATACGCCCGTCTCTTCGACAAAAAACGATGTTAAAAGCATATTGCGGAATTATCAGGCGTACGTTAAAAACAGGCAGAATATCGTTTTTATGTTGTCCATTATCATTGTCGCATCACGTATAACCGATAACAAGTATATAGACTCAATGATTTAATTGTTGGAATAAATATAAAGAAGCGGGGTTGCGTGTAAAATCTCGGGACTCCATAAACCTACACAGGACGATCTACTTGACGGTATGTATTTGAAATTTTAAATATCAAAATCCAAACTTTTTCCATTGCGAAATTCATTAATATTTTTAGTTTTAAGTAGGCGCTTATATTAATTTTATTAATTTACTGAGTATGGACCATTAATATGTGTAAATATCAAAATTTGTTGAACACGAAACGGGGTATATTTTGTTTTGCTGTGCGTTGAAATAAAAACACTTTTTAGTAACTGAAACTCAATTTAACATATGTTACTGTTCGTCATTTATAAATCATCGTTTTATTTTTTGTGTTCTTTGTTAGACAATATTTATAATTATTTTTTGTAAAATACATACAAAGAAATTGTACATACAAAAATTCCGGATTCACCACCAATTAAGAATTATTTTGAATTATGAAAATAGATAAGCGTGCAGTGGTTTGCGAATAGTATCGACATAATAATACGCGGCATGCGCGTATCTACACGATACACACCGTTATAATTTTTTAGCTATATTTTATGCGCCTCTGAGAAAATCTCTCTAAAGTATCAACTAAATGTAATTTGCTACTGGAAAGAAATTGTGTCTGTAAAGATCGGAGCACTCCTTTTCGTAGAATTGTTGGGTACAGTTATAAAAAAAAAAAAGAAAAGAAACACATCATTGTAAAACCAATATGCATTGTTCGCTCCGCTCAGAATCTAAAAATTTATTTTCACTTTTGTTCGAAAAAAATATGTTTGTTTCTATGTGTATTGCTATGAGTATATGAAATATAAACATTATATTATCGACGCGTATTGCATATTTATAAATAATAATAATACACACATATAAAAAAAACAAACAAATAATACCATATCGATTACTGTGAATTATTTTGAAAATTTTCTAGTGGATTTATATTAAAAAAACGATTGTTTTTTTCATTATTTGAAAACGAAAAATCAAAACGCCATAAATTATATTATTCATAACAAACTATTTATTATATTATAGTCTCGCGTTTTAGTGTAGCTTTTTATTTCATATCATAATATATCATATTTTTAATATTAAAAAACAAAAATTAGTTGTTACTGATTCCTCATCAACAACAAATACTAGAATCTGAAAATGGACAATTAAATATTAGTATAGGAATCGTTATAACTAGACAAAAATGTAATGTAAATATTGTTGATGAAAACAATGTCATTTCTGACTTAGGAACTTTAATAACAGGCCCTGTGCGACCAAAAACATATTATTTTATATACTCGGATAATTTTTCAATGATACTAATTAGTTTCCAGGCGGGGATCCAGAATAGATTTACGGGGGGGGGGAGGAGGGGCATCAAATAATATTAATAGAAACGATCAGGGTTTATAATGTTAAAATTGTTTGAAATCAGGATAACGACGATTGAGACGAAGTTTAGTAGAACAAAAAATAAACAAAAAAAATTTTTTTAAAGCGTTTAGGTTACTCAAAGTTTTATTTTATTGCTTATAAAATATTTAATTAAATTGCTTTTTCTACATTTAAGCTAAATTTTACTGTAGAAAATAATTTATAATAAATTTTAATCAAATGTACAACTTAAAATTAGTTAAATTTCTTATTACTTACGGTTTTCAAATTGCAAATGGAAATTTTCTTTTGCTTTTGGAGAAACGTCGAATTACTTTTTCAACATCGATGTCCAGTGGCGGTTCGTGTATATATGTGCACTACCTACTCAAACTCTAGAAAAATTGAAACATCATAATAATACGACTAAGTACCTGGTAGTGTTATTAAGATTATTTTTCAAAATATAAAAATTCAAAATATTAAGAAAATAATATAATATTCGGTATGGGTTATTTCAACTGCCAAACGGCCGGACGGTTGTCCGCGACGGAACGGTATCGGCGTGTATTATTATAGTGGCGTAGTTGTGCACGTTTTTACAGTATAAAATATTAAAACACGTAACTCGCGTTATAATGGAATTGGTGTGCACATTTGTTTCTGTGCGCATAACCACTTAAATTGTTTTCAGCGAATTATTTTTATTCGGCATCCCGCTAGCGACAATTACGGCCAGTGCTTAGATAAACAATCGAATATTATTCACTTATACTCCGGATTTTTCCTACCGGTACCGTGACCGACGGCACACGAGCGGCGTTCGTGTTGTTTTCGCGAGTAGTAGCGTACGCTCTCGACATACAGTTTTATTTGCATTAATCGGTTAATTGGTAAATAACTAAAATTTGTAAACAATTATTTAATACAATTTTTAATATATTTATAATGGTTATATTTTTTTTTAGATGCGCACTACTTCATTAAAAACCCACGAACCGCCACCGTCTACATCCCTGTGAATACTATTCAATAATGCAAGTCCGGTCAAACGTGTTTCAGACATTGTTGATCTTAACCATGTTTTAAGACGCCGTAATGAAGAGAATGTCCTTTCAGAGCTTGAATTACTAATGTAATTAATGTACTATAATGTAATTAATAATTGTAATATTTTATTTATTAAAGGAAAAACGTCTTCATCACAATTCGGTAATACATGAATTGCGTGCTTAGAAATTACTGATGAATCCTTTTGATATTCACGTATCTACTTTTCTTTCTAAATATAGTATTCACCAACTAATTGGGAGGATGTCTCATTTTTATTAAGTAATATTTCAAAATCTTTGGCAACTGATTTTATTTGGTCAGTTTCTTCTTTTTGGTCATTTGGTAATTTTAAAAAATTAGACGGAAGAAAAAAGATAACAATATTTTATTAAAAAGAACAAAATATTACATATTTGACCAAAACAGTTTTATTGTAAATAATAATAATTTTTTTATTAAAACACATTTATACATTACATAATATTTTTCTTTGCCTAATTATTATTTTATTTTATATTAAAACGAAATTGTGAATATTTATCGTAATATGCAAATTTAATAAGACAATAATTGAAAAACACAAATAATAATACATATAAATAATACAAATTACTTACAATTTTTAAATACGCTCGTTTTTTCGGCGCACGTTGAACACTGTCAATATTCCGTAGAAAAATGATATTAAATTATATTCAATATTGTAACAATAGAAATAGTCAATGTAGTGTGTGTGATTACGAGGATAACGTGAATGGTCTACGCCGTCTTTAGCCGACGCGATTAGAAATTACAGAACTATAAGTAGAATTGACCGAAAACCAAAATCAATTTAATAATTTAATGTTAAGTATTAATATTATATAATATGTATACTTTAATACTTATAATATTTTTCCCTAGCTTCTTTCTTTTTTTTTAGATTTGAGGGGGCATTGCTCCCATGGCCCCCCCTTATATCTGTGCCTGTTAGTTTCTAGGATTGTCATGATTATTATTCACCCCTTCCCATGCCATAGCTGTGGGAGAAGGTTTAAAAACAACCATCAATAATGTATAATATATTATATCGACGAATGTTGAAAATTTGATTCATTTAAAATAGGTAACTGATGAGACAGTTACTAGAAATATTCATCCTCTAATACAATTTAAAAATAGCGAAAGTCCTAGATCAGAGGTATTCCAACTGTGGCGTCGTGGCTCCCAGTGGTACTGTGCGAGATGGTCAAAGAAACAGAACAGGAAAACAAAATTAATGTAGGTGATATTGCCACGATGAAAACAATAATGAAATTTTAATATATTTTATTTTGATTTGTAGTTTATTCAAGACATAAAACATTTAATTTCAATTTTTATTATTTAATAATTACATAATTTGTATACGATGAATAAATGAATTTACATTCGTGTGTATAGACTTTATCTTTTTTGTCATTAATAATTTAGAAGCCAACAGAATAATGTAAAAATACAAAGGAGCGATGCAATGAAAAAGTTTTAATGATATAATAATAAGAATACATATGTTGTTGCAATTCCATGAAATTAGAATCAAAATTTAATATTAGGTAAGTACATAGTTGTAACCATTAATCCGAGATTAGTTACACTTAATTTGTAATATAATTTTGTTGTGAGTATGTATTTTTGCTCCTACTACTAATGCGTCAATATTAAAGTCACTTTTTAATTACTGGACAAATATTATTGTTTATTAAACGTAAATAATAATATAACATAAACAGTAAAACGATTAAATTTATTCTTAACTAAAAAAATATAATAAAGGTAGTATATAAATATGAATGTTATTTTTCTTTAATCGTCTATTGACTGGAATATTAATTTAAAACATATTAATGTGGTAAATCTGATGGAATTAAATCACAAATATATATAAGTATAAAATATAATTAACGTTTCAATCACATAATGCTCAATTTTAGTATTATATACATTTTGAAGTACAAATAGTATAAATAACGACTGTGTTAACAATTTCATTTTATTTCGTAAGTGGATGCGTTCCTTTAATAGTAGATCTATGCAATACTCTGTGACCGA
This sequence comes from Chaetogeoica ovagalla, assembly GCA_032441825.1. NCBI lineage: Eukaryota > Metazoa > Arthropoda > Insecta > Hemiptera > Aphididae > Chaetogeoica > Chaetogeoica ovagalla. The sequence goes on along the minus strand of CM063726.1, from coordinate 13,804,354 downwards.
TTTTACTTCTAGTTTCTTGTGTACTGGAGTGAGCGTAATGGTCAACAGCTAAGTTATCGGATATAATGAAATCACCAGGATCCCACTAGAAACAATATAATAACATTTTTTATTAAATATTAGTAATAAAGTTATCAACTGGACAATTCTGAAATTTGCCAGGCACATTTAGCACTTTTAATTGTAGTTCATTAATGAAACCAACATTAAAAAAAATATAATTTTAATTATATTTTTTATATAAATTTTAAATTTATAAATCAGATATAATAAAAATTATCATTATTGATTATATTTATTGTTCTTAAATTAATTTTAATATTTAATTCAAAACTCCAAAACATAATAATAAAAATATTTTTTTTTTACCAATATTAGGTATTATTATTTCTACATTTATATTTAATTTAAAGTATAGAAAACTAATTAAATTTAAAAGAATAAAATACATATTTAACAAAATGATGGGCAACTAAATAGACAATATAGTTAATATTTAATACCTAGTGATTTTATTTTTTAAATTTAAACATGTTTAGAACATAATTGTATACTCTACTGAAAAGACATGCATTTATTTGTTATTAATATGTATTACAATTGCCTTTTAAATGTTCTGATTTACATAACAATTAATTAACAATTTAAAAATAATAGGTAAATATTTTTTACTTTAGTAGTATAACATATTATATATATATATATGTGTGTGTGTGTGTGTGTGTGAATAAAGTATTAAAATTTTTATTTTAAAAAATAGAAAATATCTTGTGCACATAAATATAATTTTCATCTTGTTGATTAATTACATTTTCTATTGAATTTAGCAATTCTTTATATTCATTGTCAGTAGCAATTTGTTCTGAAGGTAGTTTATAATTCCAAACAAAACCAGTAGTCATTCCCAGATGAAAACACAATACCTATAAATAAATTTACAAAAAAATAATGACACGTCTTTTATTCTAAAAACAAAAAAAATTAAATCAATAACTAAACTCACTAGTTTGCCTGTTTGAGGATGACTATATATCAACGGGTATATGGGCCCAGATCTTCTATCACTAATCATCCATGCTTGATTCCAACAATTATAAGTTTCTTTGTCCAAACTCTCGATTAATTAAGTCAGTGGAGTAAACAAGGTATGTCCTTCTTTAGGAAAAGATTCTATAAATAATAATTAAACGATGCTGATTGAAATGTTCCATCAATGTGCCAACCTGATCATCCAACACCTTAAATAAAAATATTTAATTTATATAAATGAAAATGAAATATTTACAATATTATTCAATTAGCTCTTATTCGTGGATACTAATATTTAATGAACAGAATTTCTTTCAAATGCCAATAATTTGATAAAATTACATTCTAATAAAAATTCTTATACGTTTAACTAACTCATTTGTACGATTTGGTTTGTATTTTATGACATAGCATTAAAACACAAAATAAACTACAAACTGTAGTTATGTCATATGGAATTTATTTTTGCAAAAAATGTAAAATTTAAATACAGAAGTATTTAAAAATTATGTAAGAGTCAAATAAATTTAAATTTAATATTACTGAGCGATGATCCTGAATAATTTTTAGTCATAATTTATGAATTACAAACTTTTGTAAGAATTACCTATCTAATACTCACCTGCACTTATGATAATCGTATTGATATATATAAATCAATAATGCTTAAATTCTGTGGATTTAAAATATATATGTATATAATTATACATTTAGTCGTTTAAATTATTAATGTACAATTTTATAAAAGAAATTAGATTTTGTTTTACTAATATTTGTAGACAAATAGTTGTTACCTGTGCATCCTTCATTCTTATCATTGGATACTCGAAAAACATCGGGATGAGGTGATTTTGGATGTTTGTAAAATGTAGATTCTAGTTCTCCGAACCAACGACTGATTTCAATGTGTCTGTCACCACTTACGACGCCTTGATCTTTAAATATTAAAAGTTTATGTCCTGTAACGTCTTTCCGTATCTGTTCAATAACTGAAATTTACGTAATAGTTAAGAATCATATAATGATTGAAACTAAATAGGTCGATATTAACTATTTACCTAAAAATATATATATATATATTTCCAAAGAAACAAAAAACTTATAATAAACATTTGCTTTTTGGATAATAAGTAAATTCAAATTTACAAACAATAACTAATATTACCTTCAGGTCTATTTTCAATTTTCAAATCGACTATATGTAAGTACAATTAGACAATATTGTACTTAGTACTTACATGTAAAATGAAATATCTGAACCTTTCGTGTAAAATTTATTACGTACATACACACACACACACACAATACATTTCCTTCTCATTATGTTACTATTAAAACAAAATCAAAAACCAGTACATTCGTTATCATTTATCACAATTCATTACTGATAGCACGTATATTATTATATTAAAATGATTAAAAAAAATAAATATTTATCTAAATATTTCAATATTTATTACTCTTTTTCGGTACCACACTTCTACCACCAAGCCAGTTAATTTGCAAACGTAGACACACTCCCAAATACACATACACACCTAATACGTATACACACAGTTAGGCAATATCGATTTATCGAATACAGATTTTTTCTTTTTTGAATTTTTGTTTTAATATTAGAGTTCTTGAAGTAGTTAATTTTCCAGTATTCTTTTTTATTCCTTTCTAACATGAAAATAATCGTCACAAAATTTATATATTCTTTACTGTTTTTCGGTATGACGGATACTACCACCAAGCCAATTCGTCTGCACTTGTAGGCACACTCGCAAATACACATATACACAGTTAGACAGTATCAATATATATGTATATTGGGTTTCAAATATTTTTATTTTTAAGCCCTCTTTCAATCTCCTTAATCGCTAAACTCCGACGACACGTCCGTCTATAATTATACGAAACGATTGAGTTCTATGACGTTATTTTCCGTATATTTACTTAATATTAATTATTGTATAACGTATAATATGAGTTATTACTGGCGATTTTACTCGACTATTATGAACTGTAGTTTTATTTTTGACAAAGTTAAATCGTAACATCATTGGCCGTATGTACCGGTGCAGGTAGTAATCTCCTACTATATATGTTTATAAATAAATTCAAAATTCTAACGGTATTTTCGCATTGGGTAGTGTTATCATTATAATAATATTACATTAATATTAGCCAAAAACAAAAAAATTAATATAGTTATTATAACACAGAATCCGTTTGTTTAACGTGTTACGTAAAAGTACAGCGTTACGTATAAATATATTAACTGTTGGCTTCCACGAACGCCGTCCCATATATTACACGAGATAATATAATATGTAATGTCTTTACCATATAAATCTGCCTGTAATCATTCTAAAGTTAGTATTGCGTCTAAATCTCACGGATTTCTATTTTATTATGGATACAATATTTTTTTGCGCGTGTCCATATAAAACGCGAGTAAATTACGTTTATCCCGCCGCCGTCGCGATGAAAAAAAAATATATACATCTCAATTTTATATGTTATTATTATTATCATCATCATCATAATCATCAAATAAAACGCGTACAAATATTAAACCAGCAGCAACAGCGCGTTAGCCGTATACGATATAATCATTTTTTTTTTTTTTTTTTATATATATAAAATTTCCTTTCGTCGTCGACATAGTCACGAGCGGAAAAAAGTCACACGGATTCTCGGACGATTTTCAGAGTCGAACGCTATCGAACGATCCGCCGAATGAATCACCCGAGCTAATAGAGAGAGAGAGCCAATCTCGACGTCGGTAAAAGCGCGCGCGCGCGTTCGTCATAGTCGTCGTCGCGCTGCTGCACCGCTTCGGACTCCGACCACGGCCGCGTAGTCGAGTTAAAAATACGCGGCGAATATAATATTTAAACGACGACCGGCGCGCGCGTGCGGCCGCTCGGGGCCGGGGTCCCGTCGCAGATCGGAGTCCGAAGCGGTGCCGTCGCGGTGTCCGTCTGCAGCGTTTTCCGTCGGACCCGAAAATATCGCGTGCGCGAAGGGACCGAACATCATCCGCCCCGCACGCTCGCGGCGTGTGCAGTAAATCGCAAGTAAATCGAAAATCGTATTTAATTAATTTATTTATTATTTTAATAATCGGGGCTCGGAATTTTTATTTACGCGCTAAAAACGAATAAAATGCGTGCGCGTTAAAAACACAGAAAAATACGCGGTGACAAAATCAGGGTAATATTGTGTTTAAACATTCGCATTTTTTTTCGTTTTTATTTTTGGAAAAATAAAAATGTATTATTAGTATAAAAAAAAACGCACACGTTTTCGTCGAATTCCGTAATCCAAACGATTTGGAGACGATAACACGACGACTAGCGGCTCGTGTCCTTATAGACGTTTTTGGTTTACGTTATATTTTTTATGTAGAACGCGATGGATGTGACGGGCCAGACACATCCTGGAAATTAATATTCAGTAAATATTTTGACACTAATAAGTTCCCCGAATGAATTACACACGAGGATTACTAACCAAAATTACGTCGTCGCTTTGTTTTCCACATAGTGGTCGTCCGTCGTTAATATTTAAAAATAACTATGATTTCACACGATACACAAAGTTATAGAATAAAATTAATTTTGATACGAATGGTTTTTTTTCTCTCTTAAAATCAACAAAATACGCGTTTATATGTTTTTAAACATAAAAATATGCCAATTTTTTACCAAAAAAAAAAAAAAAAAGTAACGAAAATTTTCATATTGAGGGGAATACGCGTCGTGGGTATTATGAAAAAGCGAATTTTGGTCTCGGACCAAAATGCACTCTCTCGACGAATACGCAAATGTTCGAAATTCCGAGTCCCGTCGAGGGGAATGAATTGTTTTTATTTATTTATTTTTTAATGTCCGTATCCAAAAATATTCTACCAGAACGAGAGTGCTTAATCTTTAGTATACAACCGTATTGTGTAATAAAAAATTGCATTTATATTTGAATATTTTTTAGACAGGTCGTCTTTCGATTTTCTCAAAAGCTCTTTTTCCTCTCCCCCCCCCACATTTTATGCTAATTTTCTTTTGTGATGTACGCGCGTATCTTTCCGTTACAATATTTCGTGCAAATATCGTCGAACTGTGATCACGACTCATCGGACTTACAATACGCCTATTGAAATATATTTATTTTATGCGTTACGATTGTGTTGTTCAGCAACTACGACGTATTTATTATAATAGTACGCGTATCGAATATTACAATAAAATTTGATATATATATATATAATATATCGTCCGGTTTTCAAACGATTAATTCACAATAATTATTATTGTTGGTACGCCCGGCGATAGCGTATTTAAAATGATTATTTAAAGGTTATAGGTATAACGTATGCGTGTACATACACACAATTATTATATTTATTATTTGTTGTGCTATTGATTATTAAATAACAAATAATAATAAATTATTATTATACAACAGTGTAGTTTAAATTGTTAGGAATTGATATGGCTTCGCGATTATATTGTAATTTTATAAACTTTGCACATAATATTATGTTTATCTGATCAAGGTTTTGCCCGGTTTTTTTTTTTCGGCACATTTGAAAAACTCAAAAGCCACAACACTTTAATATCTATTATTACAATCATTTTTTTTTTTAATACGTCTGTAATAAATAATATCCTTTGAAATTTGTACACAGCAGCTCACCGCTGCGCGTCCTTAAATTTAGTGCGTGGAATCGAAACGTACATCAGTAGTGTCGTTAATATTTTGATATTGCAATACAACTCGTCAATCGTCGTATTAAAAACCGAAAGAATTCATTTATAAACTATTTCATATAACCGCGAACAGTTTTTTTTTTTTTTTTAATGTAATCGCAAAATAACGAGAGTTTTATTTTCCAATACAAATTATTCAAATACCTACGCATTATTAGTTTCGAATGATAATAATTACGAATACGAGTATTCGGCACGATTTGTTTTTAATTTTCCCAGTACACGTTATATGCCTAATCAAATTCCAAACATTATTTAATACGATATTTTTATTTTACTCGGGCACGCCTCGAAAAGGTTAGGACCAAGACTTTCGTTATATTAATTTGACATTACTCAAAAACAATTGCCACGAGCTATATTATAATAATATACGCGGTTAATTTGTGCGTAGACGTTTCGCTGTGTTATATAACACGAACAGGAATTATTACACGCGGTGTCTATACGTATAAATATAAAATACACGCGATAAATATACATCTATATATTTTTTTATTTCGTAGAATCATTTTCAGCGTCGAATAATAATATAAAAAATGTGAAATATCGTAATTTTTATAACAGCGTCAAATTATCAATTTTTGTGTGAATTATAAAAATTGTTCAATATGAAAATTCGGTAGTTCTCCTTGTGAGTTTTGAGTGGAAGCAAAAAAAACTAAGCTAGTTATAACAGTGGTTAATAAGTTTTTTTTTCCACAATATTTCTCTATTTCAGGCGGACCGTCGAATGTTATAAGATTTTTTTTTTATGTTATAAACACGTATTTAACCGTACTGGCTACACATATCGGTCAAAGAAATAAAAATAGACACACGACTTTCGGTAAATAACAAAACGCGTCAAGTAAGTTGGCTGGCGTTTCGTTGACCTACACACATGGCTGGGACTATATAATAATAATAATAATAATAATAATATGTAACATAACGGACATGACGTGTGCTCGCAGATATTAAATTCTCGCTTAATTGTTGTTTTCGTGGGAAACACGGTTAGTTACAAATTTCTTGTACGCATAATATAGTTATTTGTTTTACCACAAAACTCGTATTGTACCATTACCGCGTTTTTATACTGATTATTATCGTGTTCATGCTGCCAAAATGACCGAGCTCCTCACATTATTGTAACATAATATTATTATACGTTATAATTTTTACCGCAGTCGTTTCTTCTTCTACTTTTCCACTCGCCCTCCCGCACATATTGAAAGTCTAATAATACGTTTACCATTATAACGGACTAATTATTTATTACGAACGATTAATTATTTTCAATACATTGTAATAATAACAAATATAGTTTTTCGTCTATTGCGATACATTAAATATTATTAGGTCAGAAACATTTATTGTTTTTAAAATCATTCTTGTAAGTTTTATAACGACGTCTATTTTATTTTTTTTTTCCTGTGTACAAATTTTCGACTAGAAGTGGATCTCGTCGTGCGTTAATACGTTCCACTACAGCAAGTCAATCAATACTTTATAAGCTTTAATATTTTCTCTGTATTTTCACGGTAGTTATTGTCTTGCGCGCAATTCAAAACCACCGAAAAACCGAAAGAAATATTATTGTTTCTCAATAGTTTTTAAACGCAAAACTACCAAAAATAATGCTCTTAGAATCTTGGAATTTACACAGAACGTGTGTATTCGCACCTATATACACGTGAGAATTTATTTTTTAATTTCTTCTTATTTTGGGCTATTAATAACAATTATTAAATATAAAGTTATTTAAATATTGGGGTGATTTTTGGTTTTAAGAGTTGGAAATTTAGCACAACACAAAACAAATAAACTTAGATTGTGATCTTAAGTCACAGTTTTTCGTTTAATTACCAGTTTAAACATTTTCCGACAAAGTGTGCCGTATCGAAGTTTCGTTTAGCATCGATTATATTATCATTTCTTTCGAATTTATATAGTAATGACAACACTTTAAGGCTGAGTGCAATTCACTTAAACGATAACCACAACACCAGCTGCTATCTATTTATTTATTTATTTTTTTCTGTGCGTGTGTTCCAGTAAAATCCACGCTGAAAAAATCGTTTTCAAAATAATATAATCTTTAAATTAATATATTATAAATATGTTTAATATGTTGCCTGATTTGTTATTTTTAAGGAGTTGTAATAAGACCGACATCTATATTTTATAAAAATATACCGTTGTAATCGATATATTTAATAAATAATTATTTATAGACGTGATTTAATACGGACGAATAAATTAGACGATACTGTGTAGTTAACGGTAACTTATTTCATATAATATATACTCGAATACATATTTGCAAAGTGATGGTTAATTAGCTACAAGATTATATAACAAAATTATATATATATATACGAGTATATTTGTCGGCGTTTTTAATAGTATATATATAATTATTTAATTAGTGGTTTGTATTTTTAAGTATTGGATAAGGGTAAACACACAGCGTGTGTTGAATTTAAATTGAAATAATTAGTATACATTACGAATTTCTAATATTTAATAATTTATAGGTTTTCACCATCATTACCTGCTTGTATTTTGTTTGGTCTATAAATCCGTGGTATTTAAAATTTCTTAACGATATAATGAAAAAAAATATCATTATAGAAATCAGCTTATTATTTCGTTTAATTATACGTATATAAATCGATCAAATATCACTTTCACATTTAATTAAAATAGACCAATTCGTGCGAATTCATTATACAAGTAATAATATTTTTATTTTTTCCTCATTGTTAACATAAGCTATAATAATTTTTTTTTATACATATAATCCTTAATAAATACACATGTTATATTTGTATGTGTTCATGAGTTGTTATTATTTTTTTCTACAATTTGGAAATCGGAACTGTATCGATATAAAAATGAATGTAACGGAAATCGTGAAAACGCCCGCGATTGTTGTATTCCTCGGTGTTTCCTTATATTAATTATTTTTTTTCAATTATGTAGTTTTTTTTTTAACTATATAAAACAATTTTTGACCGAGAACTCGAGCACAACAATCACTTATAGTCGTATATTTTCTCGCAAAAGTGATTGTGAAAGTAATGTAAAATAATATTTTATAAACTATAATTAAAAACGTAATATCAAATTTATATTATTGTTGTTAGCGTTTTAATTGAGCATTTTACGATATTATTCACGTGTTCTAAACACATGTATAGTAATAATGAAATAATATTAAGAAAGATGGAATTTGTTGTATTTCTCTGATTTCCAGCCGCGTTCTTTTTTTTTTAATGCTTATTATCTAATAACTGATTTGCTAGCGAGCTATTATTATGTAAACGCGTTTGTATTAATGTCCGTTCGTTATTACTATTATTCGATTGCGGTATGTAAAAATATTAAAAACATAAAATGCGTAAACTTTAACTTAGGTATTATATTTATTATAAACGACGTTTCTGTGTGTAGTATAATTACACTCGTTTCGAACATATATTTATCGCAGCCAGATTATTCTACAAGAATTTTCTTATTTTCGCGACGAAATTATTATTTAACGCGTATTATGTGCGTATAATATCAGCGTCGAACGAGTTATTATTACGTTGTCGTCAAAGAGTAAGAACGGGTACTATGAGAAAGAATAACGACGATCGGTGGTCATTATTACGAGAAGATGTGTTAGACATGGGGTTTAGTTTTTACGTAACATTTAGCATTTTATTGATTTAACAAGTTTATATAGTAATCGTATAATATGTAACTCGACTCGTTTTCGATAATTTAAAAATACAACTAATCTCAAGGCCCGGATTTTTGTACAACATACTTTTATTGAAGTTCGACGTTTCGTTGATTTCAATTTTTTTTTGTTCTTCTTTTGCATATTTTAATGAAAACGCATATTGCGTAAGTGTTGCATATTCTACAATATTCGTTAAAATAATCAAAAAATTTAAAGCATTTCATTCGGCTATTCTAATGCACAAATTATTTAATTTCGTAGTGGTGACATAGGTACTTGTCTATATGTTTGTACGTTTGTAAAAAAAAAAAAAAGAATCAATAGTGTAATCAACGGTGAGATAAGTGAAATGAAGAATTTGATGATTTTGAAAATTTATCGTTTATTAAATACTCACCGATATTGTATCCGCATGTGCACATTGCCGAAATTAGTTTTTCCAAATACAAAAGTACGCTTCGAAATACTCCGGTATGAGTTTTTAATTCGAAAATTTGAACTCGATTTTTATAATCTCACATAATAATTTAATGTAGAATACTTATCAAACACGAACTCGTGAAAATAGTGTTATTCTGATTTTTTTTTAAATAAATTTGTTAGATCGCCTAATATTTTTACTATAAATTATTGTAGGAATTTGTAATAAAAAAAAAAATTTTTTTTTGCATAATTATAATACGAATCTGGATAATTCATGGATTTCTTTTTCTTTTGCATATAAATTAGTAGTCGTAAAATAGTAAAAAAAAATCTTATGTGAACGTAATAATAATCATCACAAGCGTATACGTAATACAGACTACATATGTATACATTTTTTTCTTTTCTCTTTTAATATATTTGTCCGGTTTTATTAAATAGCGCGATGCATAATTCTTTTCGATAAATATATAATATGATTTTTTTATCTAAAAAACGAGTTATAGACACAGATTATATATAAATATATTGCGAAGGTGTTTTTGAACATTTCTTTCTTTTTTTTTTTTTTTTTTTTGTATATAGTTTATAGTATGTTATCGCGAACACTACGGCAACAAAATATTGAACGCCTATTATATTTTATAAAAAATTAATTCGTATTGCACAATCGCTGTACCGTTTGGTTATTAAAGCAAAAGAAAATAAAAAATAAAACATCGTGTAGCACTTTATTTTTCCGAGAACATTTTCTTTATTATATAAGACCGTTTTGACAATTGCAAAAGAACGAATTAGTCGCTAGTTATCGCGGTAGCGTACGATCGGATAGACTTTGACTAATTCTAACGTCGAATTTGATTATACAAATTATTATAAAAAAGAAACTCTTTTCTTTTTCTCTTTCTTTCAAAAAAATTATCGGAGAAGTACCACACACACACACATAATAACTGTATGAAGCAGCGACCACACAGAGTAGACTAATACGTGCAGGTACAACATTACGTTATATAAATGTACGCGTTATGCGTGGAAACGTATAGTTAGCCGTGTGTGTGTGTTCGCGCGCACGGGCACCGACGTGGGAGGGCGGTCGATGACAAAAAAAAAAAAAAAGAAAAAAGAACGAAACGAAACGTTATCGGGAGGGCTCACGATTTTAAAACCTCAAAAGAATGTTAATGCTCCGAAATGTTTATGGTCTGGTGGAATAAATATTTTCTTTTTTTATTTCTACCGCGGTGTTCATAAAACCACACACACACACACACACACCTGTAGTGTAAATCGTCCGAGTGAGCGAGAGCCGCTATGTGTGGTGTGAAAGAACTGAGGAAGGAAACGAATTTTTTTTCCTTTCTTTTAATGACTGTTTTATTTCATCGCACAGGAGACATTAACTATAATAATACGTGTATTATCCATTGTCAATTGGTTAAACTCCACACGGTCGAATCGCTCCGGACGATTTATTGAGCAGTCAATTTAACTCAATTGAAAACAATGACGACGACAAGGACCGTTTTGTATATTAACAACGAAAATAGTAATAATAATAACCTGTACTGATACAATAAAGCTAAAGAGTTCGTTTGGTGATTTTATTTGAACGCGCTAAGTTTTTTTGCATTTCATAGTTCCAATTATTGAAGAAGGTTATATATATAAGCTATTTGATATCGCGCTACGACCCTTAGGAGCCGAGCAAAAATGAAAAAAAAGTCAGAAAGAACGCGAAAACGAATTAATAGTCCGCGGGCGGACGATTCGACACGGGGGGGGGGACCGACGATGTTCACAATATCAATTGATGACGAAATAAATTGTAAAAGCCGGTCTACATAATATGTTATCTTAGCTGAGCTAAAAAGTCTATTGTTATTGCATTTTTTTTTTCATAGGCGTTTTATAAAATAAATTAATAAAAACTTTAACGCGTATGTTAAACGCAATAATTGTGATGAAATGTACGAAATATAACATTATTTCTTTGTTAATGAAATAAAAAATCAGCGTTAAAATCGAATTTTTTTAAATATCTTTACGCCGAGAATCGAACAAAATTTGTATCGTATAAAAGAAGTAATTTTTTACTGGCAACAAAGTGCACGGGGATGACAGGGATGATAATCTGTAGAAATAAAATCGCAACTCTCATCGTGTGTGGGCGCACATCGCGCAAGTACTACATGCTCTGAAAATATCGTTATGCGGTTCGTTTTACCAATCTGTAATAGTTTGGTCGTGTTTAACGACAATATATGAGCACAGGAAATTACTCACCGCTGCAGCGCTGGTCAGCGTAATGTAATGCAAGTACAAGCACATTAGAGTAACTAAAACTACAGAGAAAAGCGGTGTAATTGAAGCAGAAATTCTCACGGGATGTAGTTGAGGGAGAAACGGTATTATTTATACAACTTATTCCCATTTATTTTACCATTTCGATTTAAGCCGTTTCCCGTGAGCGTTTGTTTTCCTATGACGGTTGTTAACAAATCGCAGGAGGAGAGGCGGACGCTAAAAGCCGCCGGTGTCGATAACAGAACAAACCGTTTCTCACGCGGTCAACTACTGTGCGTCGTTTGCTCTCGAGTCATCACCAATCCTGCAGGTAGTCTATTTTATTAACGCTATACAGGAGGGAAAACGATTGACGTCGTTTACGAAGAAATTTTGTGAACAGTATTTTAGACATTCTCTCAGAACGGAACGAGGAATGTATTGGTTTTACAACAATACATTCTGTAACCGAAAGTTCTACCAGAAGGGGAGTGTTCCTTTATCTTTACTACAATCATACCGTGTTCCCGGTATCGAATCGCATTTACAGTTGGCAATTTAAAGAGGTCGTTTTACGATTTTCTCAAAAGCGCCGAAAAAAAAAATTCAAACTACCGAACAATTACGTATAGTTAAAAACCGATCTCGTCGACATAGGTTATCGCGTTATTTATTCGTAATTTTGAAATCTAGTGGATACGTAAGAACATTGAAATATTCACCAAAAAAAAAAAAAAAAAAACACGTAGCTTTATAATACGAGTATTTAAGAGAATAAAAATTTTCAAAAAATTTCTTTCAATTTCGGGCTATTATAGACGATTATTACGTATAGAGCATAACACCGGGGCTCGGAATTTTTTTATCGAACGCAACGATTTATCATCGTTGATTTTAAATTTATAGTAATAACAACAAAAATCTAAAATATTCATCCGAGTAATTCGTACTTGAGCGACAACCCGCTGCAGTTTACCAATTTTTTTGACTTTCGACTATCTGTAAATAATAATAATAATAATAATAACAGTAATAATGATAATGATGATGATAATAATAATGATAATGATAATAATAATGACACCTGTTCGTCGTATATACAGACCTCATCAGTGTATTGGACGAGCGTTTTCTACCGCCACTATCGATAGCTGTTATTATTATGCTGTGTGTCCTTGTGGCGTGCGCCACCGACGACGACGACGACGATTACTGTTCGCTATAATATTATAGTCGTCGTCGTTGTCGTCGTCGTAAAACACGTTCAATTTAATACGCGCATTTAAACACTTATATAAAATAACGTTTTATACATTTTTTTTTTCGGAACTCGTTTAAAATGCGTGCGACGAATTCTTCTCGACAGCTGCCTCAGTGCGACGGTATTATTACTATATATCTATCGGAGATTTTTCCGTAGACTAATAATTATATTGGACTACTTTTGCGATCAAGTAATTTTCTTTTCAATCCTCCGTACGTACACATTGATGACATCGTTTAGTTTTTTTTTTCTGTGTCGCCCGATTTTATAATTTCCTCCGTTCTCCGTCGGATATCTCCGCGGTGTTCGTGTTTATATGTTGTTTGAAAAATTCGTGTACACGCGTTTCGACTAAAAAATTTTAAAAATGAAATACACCTAAACGTTCCATCGCATTATTTTTAAGTTTTGACCCGTTAAAATCGTGTCACTCGTACTCGTTGGCAGATTCAGGATTTACTCACGGTCCGAGGGGGAGATATGAAAACATTTATGTATATACTTTATTGATGTAAGTTAAATATTTTTCATAAAACAAAATTGAATTTTCTAGAAAACTGTGCTATATTATCAAAATTACTTCATCAAGTAATATACAGGTGTTGTTCAATGAACAGCCGACGTGGCAAGCCCGTTCAGTACTGGGTTTCATAAAAAAAAAAAATAGAAAATAAAATTATCATTAGTATAATGTACCAGCTGTCCAGTTGAATTCCTTAAACGCGCTTTTGATCGTTTCAATGTAGAAAAAGTTCTTTTCGGAGTATCTGTTGGAAACTGTACAAAAATACTTTTTGTAATTTATGAACATTTAGAAAAATTCGTTTATCGCATAATGGGAGTTTAATAGTTTAAGTCTTGGAGAACTGAATTGCGCGTCTTAAAAGTTTTGTTTTCCACATTTTTCATTCCGCTATATGTGTTGTAATATTATGTTCCACTGAAAGTGTATATAAAATTTTAATACATTTTCATAAACTTCTCGTTCATCGTTCTTCTACACGACAGGAATCGACATTAAAACAAACAATCAAAGCATATAAAATTGAATATTTATTACTAGGCGCGGTATAATACAAAAGAAATTACCTTCAAAAAATTAATGAGACAGAGAATTTTAATAATAATTGTGAAATAAAATAATCAGTATACGGCACGAACACTGGACATTCTGTAAACATTTTTCAATCCTTGGTTTTGAACGTTGAACATTGCGATTTTTGTTTTCTTTCGTTATCATTAATAATTTTTTTTTTTTTACACCATCTGGTAGGAGGATAGGGAAGGAGACATAATGCTTATCCTCCACTGCTCGTAGTTATGATTACATCTAATTTGCAGCGTTGTTAAGTATTCGTTTTACAGCCAAAACGCGCGTACAAAATATTTCTGTTTTATGCCGCGCAACATCTCAAACCGCGCAATCACTTGTTTTCAATCGACCAACTAATATTAATACGATTTCAAGAGCATCAGCAGCAACAATCTCTCTCTCGCTTCGGTCGACCGATATTTTATTTCAGTTCGGAATATTCCTTACCGCCCGAAGGTTTTCGTGCATTTGATGTTTTTTTTTTTACCTCCTTCGAACGGTCGATGAAACGTGTATTCTTCACGGTTCACTAATCATTTTTAAATTACATATACACAAAGCGCGAGTCGGTATGTGCATCAGTTGATTAACCATAAACGAGTGAGACACTAAATCTTTCTGGTAAAAAAAAAAAAAATAATAATAGTATTGGTTCACCAGATTTACTATTTTTGAATTTCCGGTTAAAGACCCGGACGATTTCTGGTTCAACAGACCCGATATGCACAGTGACGGACTGTCAACGAGACTACACACACATATATTATATAATATTTAAATCCCGAAAACGATATGTCCCGTCCAATAATTGTACGATACGGACACTTTGATGTTTCGTTACAGGCACGTCGGCAGAATAATAATAATAATAGAGCACGATGTGGCCGTACATACGGAAAACCGAGAGCGTTGCAGAGCTAAAGATGAAATTCACCGACAACCAAAATGTCAAAAACGGCATTGGGGTTTCGGGCAGACCAACTAGGACGCCGCAGACGAGCACGAGTGTTGCGAACGGAAAGTCGAAAACGACGGGGATGAAACACAACGTGCAGGCGGAAAACTCGAGAAAAGTAAGTACCGCGCGATTGATTTACATTGGATTTAAACCAGTGTTCATCTGTGTGTGAGCAGTCTATTCGTGAGAACGTAAGAAAATTATTTTTCGCGAAAGAAAAATTTCGAATAATTTATCATAAGATCGTTGATAACGCGTACCCGCATGAAGATGATTTGATTGCATTAGAAATCGGGGTATGCTGTTACGTAAAAAAATGTTTAAACTTCGTTATAGTTTAATAACGCGCGCGACGATTCAAAGGTTATCATAATAATAATAATAATAATAAAAAAACGAGATTAGTAAAAGACATGTGTTTAGATATAACGTTTACACACGTACACAGCTGTGCAAATGGGAAAAAGCCCAATTGTCATATTTTGTGAGGAACGCGTTGAAAAATATTATTAAATCGCGGTACTTTTGTCGATAATAATTAATATCAATACTCTATCGATAATTTACCAGTGTATGCGAGAGGAGAATATTGTAGGTTATGAAAAAAATTTAATTTCGTCAACAAAATTATTTACTATAATGTTATTAACAACAATAATATACGTATTGTTCAGTAATTTTTATATTTATACTTTTCTCTTCTACAACTCGAATCGGACTTATTTATTCAACGGGCCTATCCTAAATTTCGATCCAACGCACACCTCTGATTCAGATAGTAAGTATATAATAATTATAAAACGAATGACTCTGGTTTGAGAAAAAAAAAATGACGAATAAATAAACGAACGGATATTACGAGATTTATTGTTACCGATCGAATTTAATTTTCTCGTAAACGTCATATTTCGTAATCGTTTATATTTTCACGTGTTATATTCAGAAAAATTAAATAAATAAAATAATAATCGGGGGCATAACGCATATAATATCGATTTTTTTTTTTATTGGCGTTAGAAATATATATATATTTTTTTTTTTTACAATATTTGATCACGAAAAACGAGGGACGCACCGGCGGCCATCGACACCGGTTGTATAGTAACACAGTGACCGGTTTTATCTGTTTTAAATGGTACATACACATACAGATCCAAGACAAGATACACCATACGCATATAAATTTATTACATATATTATATATCTTCGAGCGCATATATGCTTGTTCCGTTTACTTCCGGTTCCATTTCCCAGTTTGTTATGGCAAAAGAAGAATAGTAGTAAAAACAACGTATGAATCCTCTGCGACAGTATTTCAAGTCGTAGAATATTATAACGTTATTACAGTGTCCGTACATATCGTTTGAAATATTACGAGTGTAATATAATCGCGTTATTTGGCATAAATAAAATAATAATACCATCCACGCGTCATCGTAACTGCGTAAAAATGTACTTTCTCGACGAATTCCCGTTTAAATTATATATTATGTGTACACAGGAGACAACAAAATCAATAGTTATATTTTTATAGAAAAAAAAAATAATAATAATGCGATAAACGGCAATCATCATGTACTTGTCGAGTGAATTAAAATCAAAAGTAAAATTTGGGTAGTGTCGGTACAATTTGGATTTTCGATCATGCGGAGTGTAGTATTTGTTACTGGAAATAATCTATTCAATAAATTTACGCTGTTTTTTTTTTTCTTATCGAAATGAGACGTTCCATATTTTCAACATAATTTCCCGTTAATTAAACGCGTTTCAATCAATATGTACAAATGATGTTGTGAAATCAGTCGAAGTTAATTTTTTTTCAATTTTGTGTGATAAAAAAAAGAAATCTAAATTTAGCATTCGTTCGAATTATCGTCATTTTTAATTCGTTTTTTTCTTCTTAATATACAGTTAAATTTTTATCAATACCTACATCAAAACGTTTATTTATCGATTTTTTTTTTTAAATTTTATTTCCATCAAACTCGTTATTTCGTTTGTTTATGCGTTTTCTACGTTTTCTACTTTTCACCACACACCACAAAAATGTTATTTGTTTTTCAATCGGTAGAACGATTTGAATACATCGTGTTCCAACCGCGGAAATAGAAATTAATAGTGTAAAACCCGGCTGGTTGTGATTGTTTTATGCGCTCTATTCGAATTCGATGTAATATTTTGAATTATAATAATAATTATTTCGAAAATCTTCGTATGTCGCTCTCTCAGTTATTATTATTATTATTATCATTATTATTAATAATAATATTATTATCATCATCACTCATCAGTATTCATTGTGTAACGCGAAGAATGTATCGTTTCAAAATGTCGTACAACAATACGATAATAATATAATCTGTTAAACTATACGTGTGTGACGAGTACGACCAGTCATACGTTACGTTTCGTTTTTCTCTTTTTAAACGATCTCCGTGTCCTTGAATTTGTACGAGCGCGGGGTTCGACGTTGATGAAAAAAAAATAAATAAGAGTTATCGTACGACACACCGTCCAGACCTCCCTTGGCGATTTGTATATTGTTACGTTATTCAAACCAGACTTATACATTGTACCCGTGCCGAACCTTTTGAAAAACTCCCAGCCTGTGTGTGTGTAAGTAAATAGAGTTGCCTGTCTTTCTAACTCATGACCGTCTTTAAGTCACAGCGGTGTGAATCGGTCGTCAAACGTCGTCAATATTCAACTCGTACGAAACGGTGTATAATACGAGTACGGGGAGTGTTGTTGTTAACCGCGAAACGTGTATCGGGCTATAATATACGCTTATATTATGTATTAATAACAAATATTGTAAAAAATTTTAGGCCGAATACGTAATACTTAGGTGACTGTAGTCACACCGTTTTCCTATATATCAATAAACAACGCTTATATCGGCTGAATCAGTTGTAAATTATTTTACTCCGACGATGCACGTGGTGTAAAAATGGTTTCGATGATTGGACACACGTTTGACAACGCTTCTTACCGGACACCGGGGACGTTGAATTAATCACAGGAAAGTCGTGGTTTGTACTTTGTCTAATCGTTTGTTATAGAGAGAAAAAAGGCGTTTTGTTACAAGACGTAGTATTGCAAATTTAAAAAGAAAAATTGATTATTATTACTGGAGAAACGTGATAAAACAAACAATATTTTTATTCCTATTTGTTATCATAATGATATTATTAATAAAAGTAGGTTTCCTTAGGCGTGAAAAAAACTACTATTTCTCGCTACTAATTTGCTGATTTTACTGATTTCAATGAGAAAATCGAAAAATTATTTAAAGTACTAACATTATAAAGAATTTTCTATCAGTAAGCCAATCAACAAAAAAAAAAAAAAATGCTGACCAATTGTTACGAATTTAT
Source organism: Chaetogeoica ovagalla (assembly GCA_032441825.1). Classification (NCBI taxonomy): domain Eukaryota; kingdom Metazoa; phylum Arthropoda; class Insecta; order Hemiptera; family Aphididae; genus Chaetogeoica; species Chaetogeoica ovagalla. The sequence continues at coordinate 13,785,446 of CM063726.1, read as the reverse complement.
CGTACAAACAACGAACCGACGCTTAAAACGTGGTAGAATAAAAAAAAACAAATTCACGAGATAAAATGAAAATTTCGGCCGCTTGAAGATCACAAATCTCCGGTCTCAAAAATCTGTAAATCAGACACTGTGTGTACGAGTGTTGATCGGTTTAATAATATTCGATGCGTCGTCGTATTATTATTACACCACCGTCGTATTCGTAATCCACACGAATAAATAAATACACGTGTCTATAATTTTTGTTGATTTTGTTAATAATAATAATAATAATAAAAAAAAAATGTAAACTCGAAAGAGTGAAAAGTCGAATTTCGCATTATTACACGTTCAAAAAAAAAAAAAAAAAATAATAATAATAAATAAATAAAATAAAACGTTTCGAATCCGGAATTTTTTTTTCTTTCCTTCCTCAAATATCGTTCAATACGCTTGTGTTCTCTTATTAAACGTTCTCGAGGTGCTCCTCACATTAGAATAACGAGCGACGGTGATACATTTTTAATTGACCGTAATGAAAGTCATTAGAATTATTACGCGCATGTCACTCGTTAATCGGTTTTTAATTAACCCGTACGGTAAACGAAAGTTACTCATTTAAAATACTCAGTTATTTGTACAGTTACTACATTAATAATAATTACAATTTATTCTGTTCGTACATGTAATCAATAAACATATACGAATTACAATAATATTTTATATACGCGTAATCGACCTCGAATTTTTCAATTAATTAAATTATAAATCAAACGTAATTAATTAGTACATTCATTATGTTAACGATTATTGGAAATACGTTTAAAATGTTCCACGGTGAAAATCGTATTCACTCGTTGAAGTCTAGAAGAAGAAAAATCCAAACATTCGTACATATTATTCGATACACCGGCGAATTCTATATTACGTTGAACATATCCACAAAAAAAAAAAAACGCTTATTTTATATAACTACTTACAGACTCGTTTAAATTGCAAAAACGTTGATTTAACCACGTCATATGGTTAAAACGTTAAAATGAATAAACGGGCGTGGGAACGGTTCAAACAACGGTATGTACACGCGTACATAACAAACACACTTGCGGAACAATTTTGCTGAGCTACAGACCGGCGCGCGCGCATATTTTTTTTTGCTTTTAATTATTTCGGTCATGACACTTATGTGAAAAATATGTTCGCCCACAGTTATATGAGCACGAGCACATAATAATAATAATAATAATAATAATAAAAACTCATTAATTTATATAATATTCGTTTTTACATTATACGTTCAAAGTATTATTATTATTGTACAACTGAGATTTATGGATTATACAATATTTAAAAAAAAAAATTGTTTTATTTATTTTTTTGTAACGCAACAATAATAATATTGTAATATACGTGTACTGAAATTAGGAATATAGAAATATATTACATTCCGTTTTACACGGGAAACGAAACGAATTCAATTTCTTCATTATAAATCCGTCTCACGAATTTTCAAATCTCCTGTAACGTACTCGTATAATGGGTATACGTCTAGAATAATCGAATTTACGCGTGTATAAACCTAATTTTAAGAACTGACACGTTGGTGGTCCACTATAAATATATAAAACGCAATACTGATTATAGCCCACGGGACGTAACAATATAATATAATAAAATATAGTAATAATCAACCGCCGATAATATGAACGTATAATATTGTTTTGATCTTTTCACTACGAGATCATACAATTGTTTTTATTTTTAAAAGACATAATTATTATTTTCTACACCTAATCGAACCGTGGGATTCTTCGATGTAGATTCGATATAAATGCATTTTTTTTTTCATTTTTCTAACCGTGAGATCAAAAAGATTATTACGAGCCAATATATATATATATATAGTGTATTTCAACTGACAATATTGTTGCCGAACCGAGAGAATTATTCTAACGCGGTAATTTTGAATAATATAATATATTACCCAGATTTTTCGTCGATTATTATAAAACTATTATATAATTCGTAATATATTGTTATTAACTGCGCCAAATATATACGGAAGAATTTCTTTATTAAAAAAATTTAAAAAAAATGTTTAATGATGCGGAATTTTCTTAATTATATTTTATTAATATTTTAAAAAATGTATACGTCCTAGACGAATTTAAGAGAGGAAAGAATAACTTAAAAATACAAATCAAAACGTACCCCTAGTTTTGTTGTGTCTTCCAATATTTTAAGATTCGTTCTCATTATATACATAATATGTACGTGTAAAATATTCCCGCGTGTGTATTGATAGAAATACGTTTTAATGATTTTTACCGTGACGATGTTGAAAAAATCGTCCGATTCGATTCAGTTTCCGATAAACGCGATGCTTATTTATTCTTATTCTTATTTTTTTTTTAAGTAAATCACTGAATTGATTCTTTAGTATTTCAATTGAAACAAATCAGTTTTCTTCAGCATTTCTCTATGCGTATACGCGCATTTACACACATATAAATATCTATAGTCGGTTATTTAAAAACTATAAAATATAATAATTATAGGAAATACGAGTTATAAATTGAATATGTTCCGTTTGAATTCCATCGCGAGCTATAATATTCGTGTAGTTACGTACAATAGTTATTCGCATATCGTGTGTAGGACGTACAGACGATATAATCATCCACGTATTATGTTCTTCGTTTCGCAATTAAAATCTAAAAATCTAAATTCCAATGACTATGTATGTTATATTGTTATATTGCGTGTTAGGAAAAGAGAAAAATATAGTATTCAATCGAACGTTAATTTGTCTTTTTCATATTATTCCGTTGTTTCCTCGAGGCGGTCCTCCAGCACCGTTCGGACTGTATTGAGAAAACGTTTACATATTATACGTATACGTGCATGCGAAAATGACCGACTCACGAACGCGGGATATACGCTATGTCTGCATGTAACTAACTATATATTGAGGGTATCTGATTGAACACGAATTCAACCGTTGTTTGTGGGTAAAATAACGGCGTGGCGGGCCTTAACAGGACGTATCACGCAGAAAATATTAAATAAAAAGTGATTATCCGTAATTTTTGCTATGCGCTCGATTTAGAAACACGATTTAAAGACGTGCAGAAAGATGAGAAGTCTTATAAACATTTGGCGAAAGTAGATATTTATTTTTGCAGAAGATAAAAATGCGGTTTTTCGATTCTAATAAAAGTGTTCGGCTGTTGCGATTTCAATACTACTAAATAAAATAACGAAATTTGGTTTCCGTCAAACATTCGTGTAATTTCTCTGTTTTCTATAGGTTGAAAAATCGTATTTCTATGTTGCGTAGAACACTGCGAAAAATACACACACACACACACACACATATATATATAATTAGTTATAATAATTGTGACCATTTTACGGTGTAACAATGATACGCGGACTCCCCAAAATTATTTACCATCTAGTGTCGTCTTATGTCATCAAGTTTGCGCGCGCGAGATGTTCTCTAAAATTCAGTATTGATTTGAAATTAAAACGTCATCTCGTCGAATTATTATTATATTTTTAGACTCTGAAAGGAACCGAGGAAACTATTGGTTTTACAATGATGTTTATCACTTTTATCATTTTTTTTTTTTTTACTTTCGAGCGAAAAATATTCATGTAAACAGTACGTAGTGAATAATATCGCAATCCATTTTCAAATTACATAAAAAAATATGACGCATATTGTACAAAATATCGCAGTTAATTTCCCATATTTTACGCGTTTGTTTAAATGTTTTTTAATATTCCTATAGACAAAAAATCATAAACGATTTCTAATGTGCTTTTGTATAGTTAGAATGAAAATGACAATTAATGCATTTATAAATTTTATAATATAAACGAATGAGATGAAATAGATATGGCAAAACGTAAGTAATAATTATAGATTATATAGATTTATACGAGTACAATAACGACTGGTTTCTTCTTCTTTTTTTTTTTAAATTCAATATTGTTCTGGGAAAAATAATTAAATTATAATTTAAAATTTTTACTTTTCGAAAAATAATTATAAATGTACGGGGTACGTAATTGAAAATTGAAAAAACGAACACGTAGAAAATATTTTCCTTCAAACTGTCCGTACAACTTTTACAGACTCGGATTACAACAGTTCCTATACAAACTGCAGCTTTTTCGGTTACAAATTTGTGGACTAAAACATCGTTTTTAAATTTAAAAAAAATCTGTAATTCTTACATGAAATATGTGTACGTCAGAAATAACCGTCTGATGTCGTGCGTTCATATAATGCGTGTATACGAAAATGAACGCGATATTCCATTTTCTGAGTATACGCGTTACAGTGGTTTAAACAATCATTTTGTTTATTATACACGTCTATTATTGCAAGACAGACAATACAACACTCGTATATTGTTCCATTTATAAACAATACTTTTATTCTTTGTAATAATATGTATATCATATTATTATGCAATTAGTTAATCCTTCTTTAATTTTTTGCACAATACCTCGTACGTTTGTACGTTATTGTTCCATTGTACGTGTAGTTTTTTCTATTTTATTAACACTCGTGTCCACTGCAGATAATTAGCCTCTTCTTCGTTATTCGGATTACCATTGGGTATTATTCGATTAGACCGATCCTCAAATGTATACAATACGATTTGCTAACATTAAGCAAATAATAATGCCGAAAAATTCGACAATTATATTCGAATCACGAGTATATTTCTCATAAAATGTTATCATTGTACTGTTTGAAAACATTTTTAAACGTATTATTGTTCACTACAATAAAACACTACACAAATATACTATACTAATAACATATATATAATATATATATATTCGAAGTCTTACACATTTTAGCTCAACACTTATGTAATAAATATAATATAATTTTTATACAATTCGGTTATTATGTAATAAAAAGCGAATAAATTTATAAAATTATAAAAGGAAACCTGCGATGAAGAAGAAAATTGAATTACATTAAGGATAAGGATTAAAATTATTATTATTAGAAATACTACAATAAGTAAGTGCTATATATATATATATATTTTTTTTTTTTTTAAAGAAACGGAAAAGATTGATTTTAGGAGAAGAAAGTCTGGGGCGGAATGAAAAAGAAGGTGAGAAAACTCGCACGAATATCGTCGGGTGATAATAATGACGAGAGGGCGACAAAGTGGAGACGAATCGAGATCAGAATAAATCGAGTGAGCAGAAAGACGGTTATATGACATAAATTTAACCTGGTAAATGAAATAATTCTACGACGTATGTATAAAGATTGGAATTTATGAAGGTAAGGGAAGCGAGGGATTTCAGGAACGATTGTTTTGTATACCATTTCGCGGTCGTACGACGTGAATACGCTTTCGTTTTCCGTGCACGCATTTAAAATAGTAAGCTGTGTACGCGGGGCAATAAAAATCAATAAAAGTTATTTTATTCCGGAAATGTCTAGGATGAAAGCGTTCGGTACTTTTAACGAGAGAATTTCTTATTAATGTCTTAGTGCCCACGTGATTTTAGGGTACATAAGAATTTTAAAATATAAGAACGATTTTTACCAAATTGAGTAAATTAATGCAAAAAAAAAAAAAAGTGAGATATATGAGAATTGTCGAATGAGTCAGTCATAATCGAATACCGGTTGGATTGAGAATCGGATCAGAATTATATTCAATACTTTTTGCGGACGGAAGATTTATGTATGAAGCTCGAATTATATGTATATATTGTTTTTTGCGATAAAAGGAGAAAAGTAACCGAGAAGACAAAAAATAAATAAATATAACACGGAATCACACGTATTTGATGAATATTTCAAGTGTCTACAATAATCGCATTACGTAGTTTTGAAATTATACGGAGAAATAACGATTTCGATTGAATCGTGGTGTTTATGATTTGTAATTTTTTCGTACGCTCGAAGAAATGTATTTGAGAAAATCGGAAAAACGATCTCTTATTAAAGTACCGATACTAGATTCGTTACCGCCGGTAACGGACCGCCGAGTGGCGCGTAAAGATTTGAGCACTCCTTCTGACAGAATATCCGGAGATACGCCACACGTCGTTGTAAAACCATAATTGCTCGCTGTGATCGAAAAATCTAAAATAAAAAGCCTTTCGTATAAAAAAAAAATATATATATATTTTAATTTTTTTCGAAATGTTTGTCAACGAAGCGATTCACCGCGGTTGCGTACTGTTATTATTATTATTATTTTATCGTAAAAAAAGAGTGTCTCTCGTGCAGTCGGGTTTCCTTTCTATTCATTCGTTACAGCCGCCGAAGTATACGCGCGTCTGCAGCACTGTCGGGGGGGGGGGGGAGATGGAGTTATGAAAACCGGAGAACGGACACACACACGTTACGACGATCGGCGCAGCTGCGCTACTCCGTCTCGTCGCACTCAGTTCTCGGTCTCGCGTTCCGACGGTGAAACGTGTTACGCGCGTATCATCCGTCCGTGTCCGTGTGCGTTCCGTGAAATTGTGTGTGTGTGTGTCCGGTGGTGGTCGTCTGTTCAAACGCTCGTTCCCGGCCAATATTATGACGTCGTATTTTTCGGTCTCGCGTCGTTTAGCCGCCACCGCCGTCGTTATTCGTCGTCGTCGTCGTTAATTTCTTCTCCTCGTCATTTATTACTATCCCCGCACGCTGCGCCGCTCGTCCGATGGACCATCTACTACTGTCGCAGAACACGCCGTTTCCACACGACACTAACGCCGCGCAGGTACCTTTAAATCACATACACGCTTAACGGGTCTTCTCATTCAGTCGCGATATCGCGTACATAATAATAATAATTTTTCACGGCCCTCGTAAATGCGTCCAAGTAAATTGAAATTCGCTCCGTGACTACATACACGGAGATCCATCTGGATCCGTTGCCGACGGTTTGTCTGCAATTTCCAACGGTCCTCGTTCGCTTAAAACATCGCTATGAGTGATGAAAACGTGTTGTGTTCGCGATTGCAAACCCGCGCGGTTCGTGTATCATCCCGGTTCGGCCACCGGTCGAGTTCAACATGTCTTTTAGGTCATATTATACGAAATAAATGTATTCATATGTTTGGTAAGCTGCGAGAAGCGTAGCTTTTCGAAACTTAATTATAGTATGCAAAATAACAGCTATTACGGAAATGGAACGCTGTACGCTGTTAGTGTTTTAAAATAATGGTTATTGGATCTGACGACGTTTTGATTGCAAAAACGTCGTCGCTGCGAGTAGGAAGGGGACACTACGGTGCGACGGACCGCGGACAATATTGTCGATCGAAGGGACGACGACGATGTGAAGGGCCAGAAGACGAGAATTGAACAGTTGACGGATGTAGCGGGCAATCGTATTCATTTGAATTTACGAATTTTTACGAAATCTACTTCAATGCAATGCGGGGACTACGCCACTCCCCGTTCTCCAAACATCAATTTCGCACGGTAAAAGTTCCTTAACTCAAGTCCTCGTACTACCCCTCATACCCGTTCCAGTAAAAAAAAAAAATAGTTGGGGTACGCAGATAAAATAAAAAAAGAATAGTAGATGAGCACAATTCCCCTCCCCCTCAATTAGAGCACTGCTTTTAAACCAAAAATTTTATGACTTAAACGTCTAATAATTGTTATAAATAGCTCAAAATTTGAAGACTTTTTTTTTTACGTACATATCATTACGAGTATACTAAGTAATACATATTTTGATCGCGTTTAAAAACCGTTGAGAAAAACGATGACTTCTCTAAACTAATTGCCCCGGAGAAATTTCGGCACGTGCGTAGTGATCGGAGCACTCCTTCTAGTCGACAAGTTGTACACAAGAAAATTAAATTAAAATAATACATCATTGTAAAACCAAAAGTTTCGCGCTGGGAATCTAAAAGTGAAATTAGTCAAATACGGTTTAAATTGGTCGAATCGATAATTTATAAATAATACATTTTTACGTCGTACTAGCCATAATGATTACATGTCGTTTCGTCGTCGTCAAAAAAATAATATTATTACATTTTTTTTATATATTAAGAAAATATAATATTATTTTGTCAAATGTTTGCTCGTAAGAAGTATTAATTAAGTAACTATATTACACACAGGTCTTATGAAAATATATACTCATTCGAAGGGCATACGTCGTACGTAACGTAACATTCAAATATATGTAACATCCATGTACGTTATTTTCTAAAGTTTGAATTTTGAAATTATGAAATGCCACACGATGAGAACCGTTAAAAAGCGAATTGAACCGTTCGCGTTGCCCTCGAAATATAATATTAAAAAGAATTTTGTTAGCTACAACACCAGTTTATCGAGGTGAAAGCGTTTAATTACAATACGGTTCGTCTTCGGCTGTAACGTTTTATTACAGGTATATAAATAATACGCGAAATTAGTTAATAATTAAAGTAATTTATATCAGGGCGACGTTCCGAATTCGGTTTCGGATTCTTCGAATTTAAAAAGTCTTTTATAACTATAAATTAATTTTGAATTAAAAAAAAAGAAAAAAAAAAGCATTTTATCAAACTTTTACCTTTTCGCGCGATAATAATAGGACGATTTAAAATGCGCACACACATACACACACGCACGCTGTTTACTCGTAAGTTATTCGATTGCCCCCGCAACGATTACAGAACAATTTACAATTTCTTTTTTTATAAGCTTCGTGTGAAATAATGGTTTTCAACTGTCACGGTCCACCGCTGTTCCTCGCTAGTATAATTTAAAAAATATTAGCCGGACCAGTGTATATTAATGGTAACTACACTTGTGTATATATGTAATATAACGCATCTATTAATATATCTATGTAGAAGAAGATGCCTCGAACTACCGACAGTACGCGTGTATAAGCGTAAACGATTCAATAAAAAAAAATCCAACACTTATGTAACATTAATCACACGGTGGTTCGGAATTAAATCGTTATGAGAAGAAAAAATCGTAAATTTCTATTCGCAAATATATCGTAACCGTATATTATAATAATAATAATAATAATAACAATAATAATAATAATAATAATAATAATAATAATAATAATAATAATAATAATAATAATAATACGCGACGATTTGGAAAGAAAAAAGTGTTTTCGTTTATTTATTTTTTTCCCATAATAATTCATGATGAAAATAGCCTCACTAAAAAATGTGTGTAAAGAAAAAAAAAACTTCGATCGTCATCGATCCAACGAGTCGAATGAAAAAAAAAAGCCCTCTGGGAATCGTCGTCGTTATTGACGACCACAAACCGATATTTTATTGCGGCCATAACCTGCTCCTCCTCCTCCTCTTCTACTGGACGTTCAACTCTGATCTGATCAATTGTGATTTTCGGTCACGAATTCGATTTGAATTCGTTACTTTAGTAAAAAAATATCCCGCTGAATTATTAAAACAGAAGACGATTTCGAGTCAATACAGTCTGTCGGAATAATAATTTCAAATCGAATACCTAACGGCTGCGGGATTTTTTTTTTGTTTTTTAATAGCGTCGCGTATACAATAGCCGTCCAAATAGGGTTCGTCGAGGATATTCGAATTCATACTAAATGCACGCGCGTACAGTTTTATTTTTTCTATTTATTAATATATATATATATATATATTTTTTTTTTATTACGAATAAAACTTTGGTAGTGCTCGACGAAACGACGTGGTGTATTATTAGCTCACGGTTCGACTTTAGGCGACTAAAATATTAATTATAACAGACGTGAATTTCATTTTTTATTTCAACAGTAACAGAAAATGTGTTTTTGAGTTTAACGGCGGTGTGACACGTTGTCATGTTTCATCGTTGCAGTTGGCACGGCAGAATAAATTTAAAAAACCGTTTTATTGGACGAAAATGTTATATACGTATTATACGGTCGCGAGAATTCAACAAAATCACTACAAAATACGCGTGTCTTTAACGAATTAATCGGCCTATTTTTATACAATTTCTCGTTTGCTTCAGGTGTAACAACAACGCGTTCGCTCGGAAATAATGTGAAAAAAGTACACACTCGTCGTTCGATTGTCATTATGTGAAAACGTACGTATTATTTCGCGCGTTCAATTAGTAGAAAACATTTTTTTCTTCTCTCGAACCTGTTCCGCGTATTCAACAAATATTTTATAATTCCTTTATGATCGCTTCCAAAACTACTGAATCTATAAAAGCATAAAACATTATTCCGCGCGGTATATGCGTTTTTAAGAAGGTTTTACTGATCCCCTGTCGTCTTCCGCACAAGCACGGATTCTTTTACGCACGTAAAAGACACAAATAATGCGAGTTATATGTGACCTATATAACAGACATATAGTAAATGAATCGAAAAGGAAAAGATTGCAATGGGTAGGAGGAAATCTAAAGCCCCGATAATGACGGTTCTACACAAGAGAGTCGAAAAAGGGAAAAGACCTTTGAGAAGAGCTAGAATGCGATGGTAGGACTTTTGCCCGGATGGAGATTGACGCAAAATCCAAATGGATCGTGTTCGGATGTGTGTGCGGTCTAAAAGGCCGTGAACAGAGAAAAACTAAAGACATTTTCAAATTTCAAGTGATCGCGAACGAAGACAACAATCCCCTTTATATATTATTTTTTTTCGCATTATTTATGTAATTAAATAGAGGCGTTTATGGAGATTTTTTTGTTTTTACCGTCACGCGATCGGTTTCATATTTGTGTGTTTACGTTCCCCATTCCACACGGTTATAAAACGTGCATCGTAATTAACGTGCCCATATTATAACAACGACGACGACCGTCTCATCGCGATTTATCATATTCAACCAACAACAATAGGCGATCCTGCGTTTGTGGGTGTTTAGGGAGGGGAGGGGGAAAGTGGAAACGATGTCGGTCGGTCGGATTTAATTATTATTAACAGTATATTTATTAGAGTAGTCGGCGCGTGTGTTCCGGAACAAACAAACACACTCGTGGAGGGGAACTCGTTTGTTTTGTTTTTTAGCTACCACTTCCTTTTGTAGTACGCGAGCGTTTCACATATAATAATAATAATAATAATATTAATAATAATAATAATAAATTATTATTATTATTATTATCGTTCGAAATTTCATCAGCCGGTTTCCGAGATGTGTGTTCTCTCTCACTGGACGACGACGTCTGCCGTACGTTTACCTCTCTATACGGGTTACGTATCCGCACTGTGTATGTTATATACTACGGTATACGAACTCCGGCGCGCGTTCATAACCAGTCCTTCCGATTCGGCCAATTGTTCTTTGACATTTAACCGCTATGTGGGACACCGCGGGTGCCCTTATACGGTACAACTGGTGGGTTACGGGGGCAAAATACGCGTTTTTAACGTACGAGCAAAATCGCCGGTACGACCCGTCGGACGGCCGCGTACGTTTTTACCGAGCACCGTTTCGACGCCGAACACCGAGAAATCCGTTAAAATATTTTATTATTACATTTTTTTTTCTTTCTCTCTCCGTCGTTCTCCATTATTCATTCGTTTCATCTATATTTATTTTTATATTTTGCACCGTTTGTTTGCAACGTGTACGTTATTGAATAATACAATGAATCAATTTTCATAATTTTTTAGACTTTTGGACGCTGCGTCGCGCAGCGCGCCCAGAAATTCGTTTTTTTTTTTTGTGAAGTAAAAAAAAAAAAATTTCCCGAGAGGCCCTTCTTTTTGCGTATTTATTTTTAAAAAAAGAGACTTAATTTAAAACGTTGTTTTGCTAGTACACCGCGCGCGTAAATAGAATTTTCATATAAAAAGAAAACGATAATAATATTACCTTGTATTATACTAAATAAAAATTTTACGCGACAACAAATGAAAGAAAAATAAGGGAATTTTCAAACATCAAAATTGTTTTGTTCCGGTCTTGATCCGTAGCAAAGTATTCATAATTAGATTGTTAAAAATCCAATAAGCCAGAATTTATTCCTGTTCAATCGACAGTGAGATAGGTTTGTAAGTTTACACCGCGACAAAGTACTTCTTAAGCAGTAGGCGTAATTCACAAACACAATAAATATGTTCATATGACAGTTGTGTATAGATTTAAAAATACAAAATTCTAGGCTTAGAAAGTTTTAAACTCCGTGGAAGGCGCGGGACCCCAAAAATGTTGAGGCCATGGACAGCAGCTGTTCCTTCTGCATGACAACACAGAGAAAATATCCATTTTGGATATACACAGTTGTAATGTACAAAAATGATAATGACGTTAAACTATATAGTAATCGAGTGTATGTAGAGACCATTATCTTTATTTTATTAACAGAAGGTCAGCCCTGGGCCATTTTATTTTCGATATTGTATCGGGTAGATCGATAGAGGGTACGTTTGAAACGAGAGGATATTTTTATGAAATCTCTTGCTACACTTAAGATGCTTGATCAGAGATGATCGTTATGGTAAAACGTGAAATTTCGTGAAATCTACGAAATAATACGTGTCTTTTGACGCACGCGCATTCGATCTAATCCTTCCGCTAGCTCTCGCTCCGAACGACAACGGGAGAAAAAATAAATATTCTCTGTAATAATCCGCGAGTGCATTTCTGCCGGAACAGTTCAATAATCGACTACTGTAATTACAACTCGGACGTTTTTCTATTCGTTCGATTCAGTGTTTTTTTTTTTTTAACTCAACTGTTCGTAGTCGATAATTCGTACACACGGAAAATTAAAATAAACGTCATTTCGCAAAAACCTGCAATAGCTCCATCGGTCAAAATCTAAAAAAACCTTAAATTTTGCAACACAAACTAAAAAAAAAAAAAAAGAGAACGATTACACTTTACAATCGTTATATAACAATAATCATATAAAGTGTACAATACCGTCTAAAACTGTGGCCCGATGGTCATTGCTGTCGGTACGCGACGTATACATGCAGTGTAATTAGCAAAAATTATTCGCGGTATATTTTGAAAGTATATTATTATACTCGAATTATCGCGAAATTATCTACTAGACACTCTCCTGTTCCAGACACGAGTAAAAGCCGAATTAGACGCCCTTTTTATTCTCTCTCTTGCAATTGATGTTCATCGTCGCGAATAAGCGGACTGACGTCGCGTCGGATGAACCACCGTGTTATAGGAAATTTCCACAATACATTAGTTTAAAAAATGTAGTCTAATCGGAATTCGTTAAAAAAAAAAAAAACATTTTGGTCGAGCGCGTATACGTACGAAAAGATTGTTCTCGGACGAACCTCTGACAATTGTTTTAATTCAACTGTATTCGCAATTCATTCATGCGAAAAAGCATTCACCACTCTTGTTTACATTATAAACGGGTTTCCAAACCGCTTGTATACTCGAATAATATATAGATAACCGCATCGGGTCTCCGAACGACGATTAATGCTTTCGAGCTCGACGTTCTCAAAAAAAAAAAAAACGGACGCGTGTTAAATACCACTTTTCGCATTAAACAAATAAGAGTCAAATTCGTGAAATAAATTTTAATTATAACGAAAATGAAATACGGAAGTCTCCGCGTAAAACAGAGCGCAATGAAAACGCAATTTTTAAACGCGCATAATTCTTTTACGCGCTTACTTATACGCGATATTTATTATAGTATTAAAACAACGCGAGATGTTTTGTATAGAAAAAAATAATGGTTAAAGTTCTTTGTCATCGGGGTCGGTCTAATCGATCCACGCATGCCATTTCGTTTTAAAGATTTGAGATCGCAATATCCTAAAAAAATATTTTAATAATTCTACTCCTAATTCGGCTTGTTATTCTAGAAACAACGTTATATAGTAGCGATACAAACATTAATAAAACAGTACGAGAAATCTTTTTAATTTGATTTCACTTATGCACTTCTGTAGTCGACGTTTAAAACGGTGTTGTGTACGTGTGATTATTGAAATTCATTACGATACGGCGGTGGTGGTCATTATTTTTTTTTTTTTACCGAAATAATTTTTTTCCTCCGTATTCGCCGGCTCGCACTGACGCCGGATAAGAAATGCAAAAGTGAGCCCCAAAAAATTATAGCTCGGAACTCGGCGTGGCTCGCCTGCCTCGGGCGGGAGTATTATATGCAAAGAGATGATCGCGTTACACAGGTCCAGGGGAAAACGACCGACGTAATCCGCGTTACAGTAACGGGAGTGTCGTTCGCGGCAGCATCCGCTGCAGGTGGGTCAGTGGACCAAGCGGCTGACGTGTGTGTGTGTAAAATAATAAGAAAAAAAAAAAATAATAAATACGCGGGGTCGCGGTACGGTGTGCGCAAGACTATCTCGCACGATAAGTGGCACACATCCTCCTCGTGCGCTCGTGTGTATGTGAAACCGTTGACGTTTGGCCATCGCGCGCGCGCGCGGGAACGTGACCCCGGTTCGGCATTTAACATTTTTCTCCTCTTTTTTTCTTTTTTTCCGTACGTTATTATTTACCCGTGTCGGTCGCCCCCGCGCAATCTATCGTATCTTCGCGCCTGGTGACGAATTCGTTTTGAGTTAACTTTTTTTTTGGGGGAGGGGGGAAAAACCACTTTTTTGTCGTGAGAAATTACGTTTTGTTTAAAACGAAAAATTCTCGTATATTTTTTTTCCTCTATTACAACCGTACATTTTACGATCTCGACAATTATTACGTTGAGCGTACGATTCCGCGAGCAGCGATCGCGAGAATAGGACGCGATGAACGTTTGCCTTTTTCAAATAACACCTCTGGAATATACGAGTTGTTCGCAAGCTGAAGGAGTATTTTGAAGTGTACAAATGGGTGAGTCGTTTTAAAATAATCCAAAGGAATAGTAAATACAGCATGGGCTGCAAAACGTAGGCTCGGGAGGGGGGAGGGGAAGAAATAACGAAATTGTAATCTTTACTTGCGATTCGTCCAGTTAGGTATTATTTATAGGTACGAATTAAATACGGTTTTGAAATTTTTCTTAAATATCGCAATAGTCTATAATACTATTATACAGTGTTTAATAATATATAATTATACATATATATTATTAAATATATATAATTTTATATCGATGACAGTCGTGCAGTTAACGAAAAGGGAAACGCGACGAATCGCGCCGGTTAAAAAAATATACTTAAACGTGCGTATATAATAATTTTAATAATATTAACGTAATAATACTTATATATATCAATTGTCGATTTTATTCTCGAATCGCTCGCGTTTTTTCTTTTTTACTCAATCGTGTCCGAGAAATTTCTTTTTTATTTCTGTCTTCAATAAAATGTAATATTATTATAGGCGTATACATACATTAAACTATATATATATATATATATATATACCGTAGCACGCGTTCGAATAATATAACAATTCTTGAAATAATTTCATTTTTATTTATTTCTGTGCGTCGAAGAAACTTGACTGGTGCTCCTTATTTTTATTAAGTGAATGGGTACGTCGTCGTATAAATATCGTGTAATTCTTTTTAGTCGTACACTCTATAAACGCCATGTGGGAGCAGAAAAAAATTTCTTCAATCGATCCGCTTACGATTCATTTTTAATATATTACGTTAATTCGTACGTACATTTTAAGAAATATTACAATAGTGACCAACACAATGTCGCCGAAAAAAATATTTCATGTCATCGATCAAAATAACGTTTAATCACTGTGTTCACAAACTTATTTGAAAATAAAAAAAAACAATTTTTAATATTTTATTTCTAAGGATGTTATATTACATTACAAATGTAAAAGTTTATTATTTAATTTATTAAATAAGTTGAATTTTTTTTTGTTTATACTAATACTATGTATAGACGAGGTTTTTTTTTGGGGGGGGGGAGAGGAAGGGAATTATATAAAGAAACGAGTTTGGCTTTTTATAGGAACGAGAAAAAGAAAGAATTTGTAGAAAAAAAAATCTACGTGTGTGTTTGTGTGCGGTAGTCGTAAAATGTCCACGTTGCAATATATAAGTATAATATATTTAAATATTCCGAGATTATATTATGCTGTAACACATTATTGAAATAAAACGACATAATTATTACGAATTCGAATAATTTATGGAGGATTATCCCAACGGATATTAATATTATAATAAAACGTACCTTATACGCGTGTATATTATTACGCGTTTAAACGCGTTATATTAGCAGTTCGTAAATATGATGTGGCTATAAGTATATTTATTATATAATATACACGTAATATATTATATATGTATAAAAAATTCGTTATAATGGTCGTGTGCGCATAAATACATTAATAATTTCACGTGTTAATCGTATAATAATTAATCTCGAATTTATACGTTTGAATAATATAATTAAATACCTCCTATAATAATAAATGTCATTAGATATGTATACTTTTTGGTAGTCGTAGAAAGTTACACATTGCAATTGTACGTTTCATTAAAGCGCCGATATATTAATTCTTCTCTTGCCTTATTCTATTCTATTAGAGTTTTTGTCGCCATCACAACTTTACGCCACTCCTCCCGATCATAAACTATATTTCTCCAATCATTTTACTCCTTTATCCTTTTTATATCTTTCTCAACCACGTCCATCCATCTTTTCCTTGGACGTGCTCTCGGTCTTCTCCCTGTCGGGTTCTAGGACATAACTGTTTTGATTATGTTATCATCATATCTAGTGTGCCCAAACCACTTGATTCTTTGATCTCTTATGTAGTATTTAATTGGAGTCATTTACGTTTCTTCTATCAGTTCTTTGTTAAACTTCCTCCACTTTTTGTATCTAATTTGGGACCATATATCCTCCGCTATATCTTGTTTATATCAATTAATTCGTGCTTATTTATATTGTTTTATTTTTGAAAATGTAGATAGTTTTACGACGTAAAAACGTATTTGTATATATATATATATATATATGTATGTATTTATTTGCGTACAAAGAAATGTTTTCCGAATACAGTACAGAGAATAGCAGCCAGTTTTTAATGTTATTTTCATTAATTTAATATTGTTTTTTCTTTACGCTACAACGTGTATAAACTAAATTGTACAATAAAATCGATTATAAAACGCGTAATAATTAATCTTTATAACTGTGTTTGTCTCTTCCGAATAATTTATAAATTACCATAACGAATGCCGTCGGAGACCGTTTTCGATAAAAAGATTCCGTAGAGTTATTGACTTAACCTCATAAAAAAAAAAAACAATTTAGCGCTACCGACCGTGAAAACAAAAAGTATATTCTAATCCTACGGACCACGAATTAAGATCGGCTGGATGCCGAACGAAAACGATAAACGTGAATCACCGGAGTCCTCTGATAGCTATTTATTAGCGTCATTTCACCACCAAATGGATTCTTCATATGCCAATTCATTATTATTACCTTACCAATATTCCTTGATTTATTGACATCAATTATCAAAAGTGCGGGAAATAATTTGGTACTAGAGCGCTAGCGATCTTGGCACAACAGCTGATGAGACGTTTCGTTTTGCATTCAGTCCACCTTAATTCGTGTTACAGAATAATATATTAACCCGTGTCATACGAGTAATATAAAGAGTTTATTCAACTCGCCTGTACAAAATTCGTGTCACCCAATCGTCATTTATCCCACTTAGAAGGCATTTAAATCGGTAACATGTCCGCTAGATAGGATACTGATTCGATTTTATTGAATATTTAGTATTCAGTAATGATAAATTTGACTCAAAAACACGTATCGTAGTGCTCAGTAACGCACCCAGGATTTTTTCAAGGGGGGGGGGTCTAAAAAACTACATTATGAAAAACAAAACTTTTAATAGATAATAAAAATAGATTATATATTATAATTATATAATATAATCAATAAATTGTTAACACCTGGTGTTATCTATATCGTATGCGAAATTTTAACAGAAAAATATGAAAGTTGTATCAGAATTTGGATTTTCATCTATTAATGTAATACTATTGCATTAGTCAAGGGGGGGGGTCCGGACACGGAGTCCATCCCCTTGGGTGCGCCACTGGTAGTGCTTACTATACACTATATCTTATACGTCATTATTATTATATAAAATTTTAAAAAAAATATGGAGTTTTATCATTTTTTTTTTCTGTCGCATTACGATAAAACACAATCTAATATGTCTCTCGTACCAGGCCACACTGAAAAAGGAGGCATTTGTCGGACCGATTTTCGATTGCAAGAGCACTTCTATATTTTTCTAAACCCTTATCTGACTACTTATCGTCCGAAATTCGTTTGTATAATCGCAAGGGATAAACATGATTATGTTCCATCAAATGTCGATCCATTTTGTCATTTAACCTTCGGAAAAAATCTGTTTCAAATAAATATAACTTGGAGTTCCAAATCAAATGATGCCGCCGTGACAAACAGCGGATTTTATGGACTAACACGATTTCAAATTGACGTTAAATTGAAAAACAAATTCTAACAACAGGCCTTAACTATATCTGCAGGGATTACGAATTACGGAATTTCTTTTTGCGCGTTATCAAAACACAGACGTTGGTATTAAAAGCGATTCGAGGTTAGATCAGCGATCTCTAAAATCTCGTATTTATCGTTGTTATGATGTAGGTCTTTGATCCCACCCCTCTACATCCCATTGGATTCGTTAAATATAATAATTTTTTTTTTTTTTTTGTTCTTTGCGTTTTTCCGTGAAAGCCGCGTTGAAATTTCCGGTAAATAAATGTCGTCTCCGTTATTTTTTAATCCGATTCGAATCGAACACACGCGGATATTTATGCGTAGTACCGGTCGCGAGATTCGGTTTATTAATTTTTCTTTTTTTTTTAAGCACTGTCGGACGGATGTCGGCGACAAAAAAAAATTTATTTTCATTTTTTAAATTAATAGCGCATCGGCCGCTTTTTGACATGTGCTGCAGATGGCATTAGAAAGTCGAACGCGCGAGGGGAAAGCTCTCGGGATCACGTGACGTTACGAAATAATGAGAACTGTTAGCTGTTCGCTGCGCGCATATTACACCGCTCCGGGCACACTTCCCGTGCTCGCGGACACACACGACATATGAACACAAATGTGCTGTAAAAAAAAATAAAAATAACACCGGCGCCGGGCGATTGTGATGCTGCGACAACGAATCTTTGTGTTGTTATTATTTGGCCGGCGAGCGCGTTGTACTCGTCGTTCGTATCGGTGTGGAAATATATAAAAAAAAAAACGCGCTCGAAGCGAAATTTTAACAATAATAATCGAAATTACTACGCATAATTTAGCCCGGGTCTTTTTTTTCCCCTCTCGTAATAAATAATAATAAAGAAACACACGTAGTAATAATAATAATATATGTAATTTCACTGTTTTTTTTTTCCTTAACGAAAATTACTACTTGAGCGCGCAAGATATTGCGCGATTCAATCGTGCCAGTCTGCGACAATACACGCCCGCGTGTTTTCGTCCATATAGTTTTGTAATAATTAATTATCGTTTTCGCTCGGAGATTTTTTTTTTTACGTACATACACACGCGCTCGCATATACGCGTTAATGTCGACTAAATTACATTTCATTTATAATCCGTTAGTTTCCCTCCTCTCCGTTCCGTGAGATAATATAAGAATGAGTTGATATTACGCTCGTTTGCGGTAAATTACACGATATTTATGTTTATGCTTACACCTGAACATTATATACTCGTCAATGAAATTCATACAACGTATAAGAATCGCGTTTAAAGTGTAAGGCGCGAATAATACAATCTTCTGTACGGGTTAGTGCGTTTTATGTGTGTATGCTCGTGTATGATAATGTTTTCCGCGATATTTCATAAAAGATTTTTTTCCTTTTTTATTATTATTATCTCGTACGACCGCATCGGTTAGATGGCGAATTAATAACGTCGCATCTATAACGAGTATTAAAAACTTCAAATATACATGCGAGTTCGAACAACAATTTAACGAGAATATAGTGATCATATTTGGGTTGGTCGTCGTAGCCACTCCAAAACATTTGGGACCTCCTTGTTATTGTTCTGTTCTGCGCTTTCGAATTTTGTATAAGGCAAGGCCACTCCTGTTGTACTTAGTCATCACAATTCACAGGCGATTCGAACTGGAGATTCGAGCGTGTACCATCGCCCGTTAGTGTAACAGCTTTCGTTCGCATCTGCCGGCCTGTACCCGTCTACTCGCTCTGGCAATGAGTTCCATCTGTTCATTCGCACTCGTTTTTCTGGTACAAAATCCTTCACTTCACGTATCGGACGTTTTCTTGCACTTCGGATATAATTTTGGATCGCGAGATCGTTCGGCGAGTTATCATTAGCCGCAAGTTCTCAGCGTCGAGTTCTCGTGTCGCGGAATTCTGTTGGAATCGTTCAGCGTTTGACAGAATGTGGGAGAGCGATTCGTTTCGTGCACGATACGACTCCCAGGTTCAGTTGAACGCAAAATACGTTTTTGCAGCGTGTGCGCTTCTCGACGTGAAATATAGAGGAGCCAACGACACAGTCGTCACGAGTCGACAGCTCGTGCGGGAGCTCACGGATCCCTTTGGTATCAAATGTACATAATTGCTGCGGCAACGTTCGAGATTACATTTCGCACATAAACGCACGTGTGAATGGAATATATTGTAAAAGTCATCGTCTGATGCCAGATCACCATCGGACTCGAGTTTAGAAAAAAAACTCGAAATAAAAATACGCGCTCGGAATAATAAATAAAACATTTAATATTATATATCCGACGCATTAATAGCAATTTAATTATTATTAGAAACGAGTTTGCTATAACTGTTCGTGTCGTCGTCGCCTCGTTAATTACATACACTCCGTCACGAGAACGTGTCCTTAATTGGTTGTAATGTTTAATTACTCATTATTATTATTATTATAAAGTATAAGCGTATCTATAACACGAGAAGTTATTATCGTCGGGTAAAATTTTTTTTTCTTCTTCTCTCTCCGCCAACACGCGCAAGTGTGATTTCTACATTTCTCTTGTCATCGCGTCGTTTTATACATTAGAAAAGAAAAAAAGCGCGCAATACGTAATTCCGTTTCGTTCGAATAAAATATAACGATTTCAAATCTCGCGCGTATTACAATATGTAACACTGACCAACTCGTTTTATATAATCAACAGTATTAGATTAGATTTACAAAAATAAATAAATAATAATTCAAATGAATTCGCGCTACTTTACGAATACGTATGGTATTAAGCGTGGGATTTAGCTGAAACGGCGATTTAATATACACACACACACCAGCTGCTCGTTTACGTGTACGCGGGAGAAATTATTATAAATAAGCTATAATGAATTAAAACGGCACGGCCGTTATATGTACGCATTCTAAGTACTCGCTATAATACGAAATTAACATTTGTTTTTTTTTTTTTTCATTTAAACCGATTAAAAATTATAATCCATTATACTCGTATAACTACAGGTGGTAGAAAATTATTTAAAGAATTAATTGTGTTTCGTTGTTAGACTTATAATGCAGGGACGTGCTGAGACGAGAAAGTCGTTGATTTTTTTTTTTAAAGGATTTTCGAATAAACAACCTTTCTTAACGGATTCAGAAACAAGACTATACTGAATTTCTTAATAAATTTAAACATTTTGCTCAGTTCAAAAAAAAAAAATTTGCTTAACTTAATTTTAAAAAGTTACGAGAAAAAAAACCTCTCCTAGACTTGTGACTCACCCATACGTATACCGTTTATACGTACTTATCTATTTAATCGACGTACGTATATATTATTAATATTAATTATTATTTAAATATTTAAATTAATTATGATTTTCGAGGAATATAATTTATTATATTTATACTCTCGATCGATTTAACATCACAAATTCACTTTCTATTTAAACGAAAAAAAATTATTACCTAAAGAAAATGAATTTAACGTTCTAATTTTTTTTTTTTTAAATATCAATTAAACGTATTTATTTTTATCGACACACATTTGAGTTATCATTATTAGATATGTTATCGTTTTACATTCGACTGATGCCGTTTAATATTGTAAACCGTAATAATTTAATAATTATCCAATCCCATTTATTTTCTTCTTTTTTTTCCAACTATAAAACACAACGAAAAACAAAAGTTATTACGTCACGTGATTAGTTAGTGTGGGACTACAATTTCTTTTTGCTAAAACTCGATCGCAAATATTGTTAATTAATTATATTTATTTTGTAAAAACTATTATATTAAATTTTGTGTTTCTATATCGTTTTCCTATTCGGTCTGACCTATTCTCGTTGGTTCCCTTGTATAATATCTCGTATACACCTGTGATCCATCACGAGACACCTATGTACATACGCCGACACGTACCATTCAAAACGTATTTTAAATATACGTGCTCAGTTATTACTGATAATGTTATTCGATTTTCCCCACTGTTGTCCACGATTCGATAAATTTTGTTATTAAACGATTACAATTTTTCAAGTTTTTTTTTTTTTAAATTATCATACGTCTGGCCCGTGTGTTTATACGCGAGCCGCAGTATTCGGTGTATTAATCATCGTCATGTTTGAAAGGCAACGCTTTGTCGGAGTAGACATATGTGTCTTTCGCTGCTTTCTTCTTTAGGTCTTCTTCTCGGTTCTTCAAATATATTATTTAGCAGTATTATCATTGTGACGGATAATATAAATCTGATTTTACTTTTCGTTAGACTTGTTACTTCTCACGCTTTTTCCTAGAAGGACTCTTTCATTTGATTTTCGTTCCGTCCATTCGGTCTTAAACATCCTCCTCGTATTACATTGCTTTCAGTTTGTTTCCGTCTCTCTGCGTCACCGTCCGTGTCTCACATCCGTGCACTCCGTACAAAAAAAAGTCGTTGCAGCGCTTATTACCAAATTAAAATTTTTTTTGTGGAAATTCTTCTATTTACAGTAATTATACGCGTTAATCATTCAATTGTAGATCGTAGTTCGACAACGTTAATCTATCGTTCGATTATCTGTATACGCAAAATAACATATTTATTTTTTGTGTGTGTGTGTGTTCGCAGATGATGATCAAAGAATCGGCGGCGGAAGATCTGTCGCTTACGAGTAAAAACCCGAGCAGAGTCAAAGACCTGGTGAGTATCTCGATCAGAATACGCGTGGTGTTCCTCAAGGGAGAATAATTCGGGCTATGCACGCGCGCGCCTACGACGAATCGGAACAATGTGAACAAATCGTGTCGGCGGCGTCGTTCCCGCGCTTCCGGTGATTTTTAATTAAAACTCGTTTTTCACATGCGTTTCGCCGGGTCTGAACTGTTCATATAATATATACTCGTATATAAGAAAAAAAAAAAAGTAATAATAAAAATAAGATAAAAGATAACGCGTACGCGCTAGAAGCTATGCCCGCGTTACCTCCCGATAAGAACAATAAAATAGTATAAAAAAAAATTGTACAACGACTGTCCCTAGCGGCGCTAAAAAAACAAAAACAAACGGGACTGTGTCGACGACGTGCCGCGCGTATTTTATTCGTATTTTCATTAGGAAACCTACAGTAAAATCCTACACCTGCAGTGGCGCGTGGAGTTTCAAAATAGAGTTAAACAGTAATGTTTCTTAAAATCATTATACTAAATGTTAATGTCGTTAATCAATTAAAAACAAAAAAATAAATAAAAATTCTCTCCTTTTAATACAATAATATTATGGTTTTAATAAAAACAATAATAATACCGTATGTATTGAAACAAAATTATTACGAATAAAATTTCATTAAAAAAAAAAAATAAATAAATTCTATTCTTGTTGATTATTCAATTACGATCTTTAATTAAATCATCATCGTAGTTAAAAAAAAAATAATAATAATAAAAGCGCTGTCATTACTACGATTCATTCGTGCGCTTGACTGCAATAGCGCGCCGTACGCGTGTAACGGATAACGCGCAGAAGTGGAGATCCCGACAAAAAACGTTTATTTAAATCCCTGTACGTTTTCACAAAGATAGTAGGTAATTTTTTTTAAATTATTTATTATAATAAATGAAAAAAAAACAATCGCTTATAGTACTCATTTCGACACTTTTATTATTTATACGACTACGTTTTCTTTGGGAGGGTTTTTATTTCTAGAACATTCCAATCCGTTTAGGTTTTGTTTTATACGGAAAATAAACACTGCAATGGTCGAATTATACAGTATTATGTACGTATACGAGTATTATTATTATTATTTTAAAAAATAGAAACAACGCGCGAAATTCGAAAATAATAATTTGTCAATGGACATTCGATTAATTCACACGCGATTTACTTTCGTAATTTCGAGACTGTATCGTATGCTGCTCCCTAATCTATAACAAGATATAAATAAAAAATAATAATAAAATATACAAAATATCATACCGTACGGGTTTTCTTTTTTCGACCTTGATCCGAGTTTTATGTCGAATGAACTCGGATTTTTTTTTTTAATAAACGCCAATCTAATTTTTCAATAACGCGCATATTTACTCGCGACAATTTATCATTACATCAGCATTAACCCATTTATTATTATTATTATGTTTTCACGATTCGAACGTACTATGTATTTATTATTATTATTATTATTATGATAAATAATTATCGACGGCAACGAAATCGATTAAAAACGCATTCGATACTATGTATTATAATATTGTAAGTTGCGTAATATAAACGTGAAAGATAATTTATCGAGGTTTTTTTTTGTCGTGCTTTCAGAGAATTAATTACGTTACGTTAATACGTTTATGGTGAATATTCTATAGCAGTGTATTGTAAAACTGTTCCTTTTTTTATTTTTTAAATAATAATATAAAATATAAATTTACACATAGAGTATATATATATATATATATAATATAAGTCTATAGTTCATTTTAAAACGTACTTGTAAGTGTGCTCTTTACGTATTATAATATTAATAATTTTTTGTTAATAAATTTCAAAGTTCTACATGTCTATGGGCGTTGTTCTACGTATATTTATATTTTTTCTCATTTCACTAGTAAATCCCATGAAAATTATAAAACATTGATATAAAATGGGTGTGCGTCCATAAACAATTTCTTTTCTTATTTTCTCGTGTCTCAATACATTCACACATACACACACATATATAATTATTGTTCGGCATTTCAGTGTTTAGTGATTACAGTTCGAACCAGTATCGGGAACGAAAATGTCGAGTTATAGAAAATTCACGATTGTCATTGGGGGAGAGTCGAGTGAAAATGTTTTTCGAATTTTTCACAACACACAGAGCAAATGATATGTATATACAATATTACACTTGGACTTTATTCGTTAATTAATTGACGTAATAATATATTTCGATTTCAGACTCGTTTCTCTAGCGTGACTTTCGGTTTATTCACGTAATAGTCGGTCCAAAACACTGCAGGCGCTAAGAAATTTAACACGAAAATTCTACGCATTGAAAATTCCCTGGGGAACTCGAAACTCCTTCGAGTCGTCGAAAATTCGACTTTCTACGCGTGGAGTGTAGACACGAATTATTACAATCGTCAAAAATAATCGACCGAATAACCGTAATATGTTAACTCATCTTTATACTATATACGTATTATGTAGAATGCGTTCCGTATAATTTTTAAATACGTGTACTATTCACTATCCCTAAAGTACGTGTGTATACGAGTCATAAAATATACACGAGCGTCGTTATATTATTATTATTATTGACAATACGATGCAGCTTGAACGTATCGAATACTTATATATACTTTGAAAAATAGATACTTACAATAACGACATATTATTATCGTATAGGTACACCCGTAGACGCGCATAAACGGATTAAAACTTACACGTACATTATATAAGTGTACTTGTATAGAAAAACCGTTCGTGACAATTAGTTTGTGTATAATATAATATCATATACTGGTATATAACGCGTTATATGCACTGATGCGCGAGTTAAATTTAACGTAAAAAAAAATACCGTTAAAACATCACCGGAATGAGCGAGTACTGGACATTATTATAAACGTCAAACGATTATTATAGGTAAAAAAAAATATATTATACGGGGTAGGGTATTTAAATTACGAAATAATTTATTCAGCGTTTATAGGAGCAGCTAGTGGGAAAAATTACGTACGCGTTTCTCATATATTTTTACACCTATTATTTTGGTTTTTTTTTTTTACGATGAGTTGTGCATAATATTTTTTTTATGTCCATATTGTCGCGTTGACAAAAAAAAAATAGAAAAGAAAGAAATAAGAAAAAAAAAACATCGAAATACTGGAAACAATTCAATATTATTATTATTATTATTAGGTATTATACGTAATACGACGTATTTACAAGTCACGCGCGTATATTTGTTTTATTTTTTAATAATAATAATTTTTCATCGTTTACGCGTAATTCGAGTAGTAATTTAAACCGTTTAGATTATTAATCGCATTGAGAATGTGTGACGTTATTAATCTTCATAACAACAATATAATATAATATGGCCGCGACCGAATATTAATGCTGGCGATTTGTTTTCAAATTCGGTATTACATAAATTGTAAGCGTTCGTGTTGTCTCAGTCTCGAGCACGGTTCTGCCGTCCCACCACGGGACGAATAATATTGTCAACCACATTCTGTGCGGACGTTTTCTTCCGATTTTGTTCTTTTCGAACAAAATAAAATAAAACTCGCGACTCGAAATTTACGATCATTATTTCGCTAATTATTTATTAGAGGCGTGTATTGTTTTATTAATGTTATAAAACGTACGTTCGCGTTTATACTGTGCAATGTATATAAGTAAGGAGCGCGCGCGCGTGAGAGAGAGAGAGAGGTGAAGGTTGACCGGGCCGGACAGTGAATATTATTTTGAAAGTCATTAACGGTATTGGAAGTTCAAGAATACAACGTTATAATATTATATTGCGTGTACCACCCGTCTACACGTACGCACCGCGATCCGTGTTGTAAAGAGAGAAAAAATATATATAATATTATCAGGAGTCGTTGGGGACTAGAAAAAAAGAAGAATAATAACGATAATAATAAAAAAATCGAAGAAAAAAAAAAAAAAACCGCCTGTTTATATTATTATCCTTTCCGCCGTATTATTATTATTATTATACGTCTTATCGGAACGGTCCGAAGCTACTTTCTCCCGTACGTCGCGTTTCCGCGGCGAGTATACTTTCACTACCGACCGTGGTACTTACGGTGCCCGCGGTACGCGCGGTCCAATAATGTAATTACGACGATTTTTTTTTTTTGTTTTGTTTTTTATCCACAACGGGTTTTCGGTCTGGTAATGACGTAATATGTGGGCGGGTGCCGAATTCCCACCCCGTAAGCCTTTTTTTTTTCTTTTTGGTTTTTCGTTAGTGGAATTTCTTTCCGATCAAATTTATCACACGGTGCGAAAATCGTCTATTATAGAGCCGTTAAAAATTCGGCGGAAAAAAAAAACACGAGCTTTTCGCGACGTGCGAAAAGACGCGCGTTTGTACGTACCAACGACGTATCTCTCAGACGGAGAGAACGCCGGCGAGAACGGTTTTGAAGACGTAAAACGTGCCTTGGTATCGTATTAACAAAACGTTCCACGACTAAATCTATCGAATCTACGACAGTTCATAGGAGTGTGTCGCGATACGTCTCGAATGGGATTCGGGACTAAACGAAACGGCGCGATCGAACCAAAAATAATAGTTTTTTTCTTTTTGTATCGATTAATTGTCGCGACGTCGTGTGTTTGCGTGAAACGTGGTCGGTCAACGACGTAGAGCGACGATAATAATACTTCTGATATTCGAGTGAAAAATTTTAAGGAAGATATACGTATTATTATGATCCCGCATTAAACCCGGTGTGAGGAGGAAATTATGAAAAGGGAAAAAAACGCGAAGGAATCGAATGCGTTTAGAATAAGATCAAACATGCAAACACGTCCGAATGCAATAATACCGGAGTGAGCTAACGATGAGCTAATACGCAATAAGGGTATCGATTAAAAAAAAAAAAAACCAAGCGGAAAGAGACCAAGAGGTAGGTCTCGTCAGCGATCGAGAGTGATCGATGATTTGGAAAGCCTGGGAACGAAGAGAACAGAAGATGACCGGGGGGAGGGGGGGAGACTTGGTAAAAGCGACAAAAATCCTCCATGTCCTGTAAGCCAAAAAAAAAAAAAAAAATTGTTCTTATGAAAAAAATAATGATTCTCCCCCCCCCTCCCCGTCGATGATCTAAGCCTAAATACGCCAATGATGAAATGCGGTGTGGTGGTGATGGGGACCCTCGGGGTCCTTATAAGAAATCGCTGCACGGATGACGAACCGGTTAACCGCGATTAACCGCTTATACGGTTGTTATTAAAAATAAATATATTTTATTATATTAAATAGGTATACACGAAGGAAATAATAATAATAATAACGTACTAAACGCAATAATTATTATAAGAGATTCGGGCTCGTAGATTGATGTTGAAGTTCATTCAACCGCGAGACGACGACGCATCATCATATTCGCGCCTTCCCCACGTCTTACCGTTACACGCCTGTTTGTATTCGCGCACCGTGTATTATAGAGAGGTACGTTACGCGCTACGAAATCGGTTAATTTTTTTATTTTCAAAAATCATATTGTCCCGCGCATTACACCTTCTTCCTCGTACGTGTATACATTTATTTTTCATCTATTTTTTTTTTTTTTTTTTTGTCTTGGACGTTTAAAAAAAATAAATATTCTATTCGCGCGCAGTTTGTATAAAATACGCAATAACCGCGTCATAATATAATACCAACGCGACTGAAGTCGGAGTACATATTATTATTATTATTATTGATTCCGTATATGGTTACGGTCTCGGAGATTAAATAGTATTTAGGCGTGGAAAATATTCGCGTTAGTTAAATTATCATCGTAACGAGTTTAAAATTATAGAAAAATAAAAAGCAAAAACCGTATTAAACGATCGGTATTGAAGAAGAAAAAAATTGAAATAAAAGTAGTGGATTTTAATAAAAAAAAAAAAGCCGAAATTCGATTATAAAAAAAATAATGTGTATATGTATAATACAGTTTTAGAACGCGTTACGTTTTTACACGCGAACAAACGATTATTCGGATGAATTTTCGGTAATAAAAACGCGCGTCGGTTGACGGCGGCGGATTAGCCGCTGAAATGCTAGAGATCATACAAATTATTTACTCAACGTGTATTTATTACTTTTTTTTTTTTTTTGAAAAATACTAAAATGACCAAAAAAAAAAAGAAAAAGCACTAAGTACACATATAAAAATAGAGTGTGTGCGGCACAACAGAAACTCGCAAACACTACGTTAAAAGAAAAAAAATCTCCTAAAACGATAAAACGAGATGAACGCGTTATTGAATGCGATAAAAACCAAAAAGAAAAATCGTATAATTATTCTAAAGAAATGTGAGTGACTTATAATGGTACGTACATGGTTATTATTATGTATATATAGGTACTTACAATACTATGAAATTATATTATACAAATAAGTTTCTGACCGGTGTAATATTATCATACATTCGAAATAAGAATAATAATCTTTAATAACATTTCGTATATTATATAATGCACGCGCGTGTATAAATTATATAGAACACCGGAAAGTTTTAAACGTTTAATGTTTTCGATTATTTATATATTTATATATTTTTAAGTCGTAAAAATAAAATATACGTAGACTATACACGTTCGGTCTCATAAATAATGTATTCAGTCATCACCTACTCGGTATATATGTAGAAAGTAGATATTATTATAATATCATCTGCGCGGAGTGATGCCGCAGCATCGTATGTATATATATATATATATTTTTTTTTTGTAACACTCGATATTAGATGTTATTTTTAACACCTGCATTTGTACGCACGAGTCTCGCTGTAAAGTGTTATTAAAAAAAAAAAAAATGTATACGAATACACGATTTTATATCAGTAGTTAACACGCGCGTTGAATCGTGTTTTCTTTTGTTTTGTGTTTTGCAAACCTACTAGAAAAATAGTAAAAAAAAAAATTTTTTTTTTATAATAATCAGCGAATCGTGAGAAAATTAATTATTTAATTTCCGCGTACGATTACATTTGTTTATCGGAAAAGTAGATTATTTCATTAATACACGAATACCGGTGCAGAAAATATTGTAATAGGTCTATGACTCGAACAATGCCGTTGAAAATGTTATTACGTGAATTAAAAACGTAAACTAAAATCGTTTTGTGAAATGAATCAAATTATTTAGTGTGTTTACGTTAATTCTCGACAAATCGGCGAGGAAAATTATATTAGCGTACCATTAGTATACGCATTGCGCTCGAGGGGTTTATAAATTGAAATTTTCAATTACAATACGATTCAACGGATTATTGTTGAAACGCCAAACAAAAAAAAAAATAAAAAAAACCAATCTTTAAATATATTCCTATATATATATATATACAACGAAAGATAACTAGAATATGCAAATTCAGTTTTCATATATAAATTCTTCGTACTACGTATACGTAATCTCAGTATTTTTGTGCAATAGGCTATTTACTATATTAAAAAAAACCACGCAAATGCGATCGAAACCCTGCAGGGTTATTATAATATTATTTTAAAAATATATAAGAATATCGTTAAAGGATTTCTATGCGTTAAAAAAAAAAAAAATAATAAATATATTTTGTACTACAAATAACGAGGAGTAAGGGAATTTTTTTTTTCAATTTCGTTATAACGTTTCAATAACTACTATTTAAACCTTTTAATGCGTCTTTTATGCGTAGAATCGTCGCGTTTGACACGGTTGATTATTACAATTTTACCGAGAATAAATTTAAAAGTACAAATTGGCCGACGACAATTATTATAAAACAAAAAATTCCAATGGACGATTTCCACCACGTATTGCCGAGGAGATTTTGTCGTCAAGCTATTATTTCGTTATACACGTGTATTATATTATTGCCTAATATGAAATTTGCAAATCACAAAAACCATTTATAGTTTTATTTGCCGCTACATAATCCTGTGTAATACAATAGTATCGTATTACAGTCCATTCAATTATTTTATTATACGTTGATATATGATAATGTAAAAGTTGCAGTAAATTCTACAGATATATTTGTATATTTGTATAATATGTAATATTATTTTATTGAAGTTTTATTTCTTCTATCCATTCCCATAAATAACCGAAGGTAAATATATTAAAATTTCACCAGTTCGGTTTCATCTATACAACGTGTGTGTGTATAGTGTATTTCACGAATATTTGCCATTTCAAATCGCCGACGTGAGTGTAAATATGCAGTAATTATTTAATAATATCGTATACGACGAGTACCTGAATATTCTCGTGGGACACACCGCGGTATTTACAATTTTCTTTTCTTTTTTTTAATTATATCATTATACATGATGTAATGTAATATAAATATAAATATAAACGTCGTCCAGTCAGTCATTACGTTTTATTCTTGCACACACGCATTATAATATGTTATCATTTGAACTTACACATATACTCGTAACCGCAATAAATACCGAAACGCGTTTCTATATACATATATAAATAGACGTTACAGGAGTCTAGACGAAATCCGCTATTTGTTTTTGAGTGCTCGTCGTACGACTTATTACGATGGCAAAAGCGCGTTTTTATTATAACGATGTTTCATTTTTTTTTTCATTTTTTAATTCGTTATAATTACCTATTTACACGATCTTAAAAAATCGCGGAAACTCGTTGAAAATATTCTGGAATGTTGTGCGTGCGTATATAGTCGATAGGACGTGTTTTGAAGGCACGTGCAAAGACATTTCAATAATAACAATAATCGTTAAAACAATTTAATTATATATTATAAACCATAAAATTTATTTATATATATATATATTTTTTTTTTATTACTTACATTTTTTATATGTGCACGTATATAAAGTTTTATTTATATAATTTATTAAAACTGAAAGCGTATATCCTTGGATATTGTACGTACAACAGAACATTTTACAGCATTTATTACGCATTTTGTTTTATTTTTCCTACGGTCGCCTACATAATACATATATAATATTTGTAATTTACGTTTAAAAACGTTATCGAGAATTTCAAGAAAAGAGGGGAAGGGGAGAAATAGTTGACAATTTTCACATAAAAATTATGAAATTATACGCATTATATTGACGTATGTGACATAACATAAATCGTATATTTTACGATTCGTTTAGAAGAGAGAGAGAGAGAGAGAGAACAATCAACGAAATTACATTATACATATATACAGACTTTTCTGCTGCTATATTAGCGCGTATATAATGTAATATGATGGTACATAGGTTTTTTTTTCTGTAGTGCCTATATGGTATAGATATTTATTACTTTGACCTCGTTCGTTTGTTTTCTCAAAGTATTTATATATTATTATACGCTCGTGCATATGCACGTATACGTGACGCGTTGTCCATTAATCAGTCGAAACGAATTTGCGGATTTCCTGTAGGTATTATGAAAAGGTGTGTTCACCTGTCGAATTCGTGCGATTTCATATTTTACGCGATTCGTCTGCTTGAGATAAATATATATACGCGTATATGAACGAAGAAAACACGAATTCAAAAACAATTGAATTAGGATAATATTACATACCGGAATAGTGTCAGTGAGGTCGACGACAAAGTCAGATGAACAAAACGTGACAATATTCGAAAGAAATGTTCCGCGTCAAACGTTTGGGACGAAGTGCCGGAGCCAAAGCTCTATATTATATCGAAATCTAACAGATATGCCGGGAGAAGATCTAATAATAATAGCGGCGACGGAGAGTAAAAGGATTGGACCAGGCTACGTTTGAGAACACACGATCCGAGAAGTGATTCAAACGGATGCCGCGAGTAAGAGACCGATCACTAGGACGCCGTAGACAGAGACGGATGGGCACAAGGACCTTAACGTGCTGGGATAAAAAAAACCGCGAGGAAATGGGTAGCTGATCTATGTAGACGGAGAGTAACGTGTGATGGACGTAGCGAAGGGACTGTATGGTGACCTACTCAAAGCCAACGAAGAAGAAGAATATCTATTACGGCGGAGACTTTCAATAATGAGCAGAGATATTTAAATAAAAAAACACTATAATGATTTACAGTATTTATAATTTTTCGATCGCGTGATTTTTAAATCTACACGAAATATATGACTTTTTAAACGTCGGAAAATTAAAATAATGCATATTAGAAAACGATCGATTTCGACGTGAAATCAGTACCACTAGCTTTTTATATGTAATTATTAATAGTTATCTGCAGTCATATTGGTAAACAGACAAATTATACAAATAATAAATGTTTTTATCGCTATAGTTTTTTCGACATACGAAAAACGTATTATTAAAATTATTACAATTATATATATTTACAATTAAAATTATTAATTGCGAGTTACAAAATAACTGTTGTTCTCTTTGAAGAAAATGTTAGTTTAATATATTTATATATATATATATATATAAAGTATACTCACTTTGTCCTCAGCGAGTATTAAAACATTTTAAAACTTAATTTTTTTCATTAAATTGATCAGCATACATATTAAAAAAAAATATATATATAGTCCTTGGTTAGGATACGAATTTAGTACAATTTTTTAATGCACTGCTCGTAAACGAATTGTTATTTTTTTCAATGAACAAAATTTAAAATGTTCCTTGTACCTACGAAAAATCATTTTCGCGTAGACCGATGCGAGGTAAAAGTGAACAAATTACACTTAGTGTATAATAACATTTCCCACAGACGATAATAATAATAATAATAATCGATGTACGGTTATTGATTTGTACACGAGTATATTATTCCATCTCAAATATTTAAAAATTATTTGAAAAAAAAATAACAAATTAAAATTACAAAAAAAAAAAAATTTATATTACACTCGATATATACAAATATATATATAAGAATTATTGTGATTTTACTACGGGGTTTTTTACACCGTTTTGTGAAGAATTTTTTTTTTTTTTTGTACTCTTTCTAAACGCAGGAAAGTGTTGAAAAAATTGTGTAGGGTTTGAAAAACAAAATCTTCGATGAAAACGTTTTACGCGTTTAATGTTTCGATCGAGAAGAAAAAAAAAATTACTATAAAAATATTACGAAACGTTATAAACGGCATATTATACATACACACGGTCGACACGTATTTACAAAAAAAAAAAAAAATAATAAATAACTTATTAGACTAGTGTACACACGTTAAGTGCGTTGACCGGTCGCCGGTCGAACAGGTGTCGAAATTAATTAATCGATCCAATTTCGGACCGCGTGTCGGATATATTACTTCTATAAATTCTACAAGACGATAATGGTGATGAAGTTGAAAAAAAAAAAAACGTGATCCGGTCGGAGGTGAAAGTGTATTTTGTAAATAACGAGTGTGTGTGCACGTCTTGAACGTAACGTATACAAAAACTGATCTGAAGCGCCCCCACGACGTCACGAATATATATATATATATTTATATATAAACGCGTATATTATTATTAATATATTATACAGACTCCGACCGCGAAGCACCGTTTTGGCGGGATCACGAACTGCCGCAGAATCGCGTGTGCAAAAAAAAAAAAAAAATTCGCTGATTACGAGACGATAGCGATTATAATAATAATAATAACAACAACGACAGAATATAATGGTAAAATAATATTATAAATCGTATAGTAGTCGGTCGAAGAAAACGAGAAAACGAAAGTGTACCGTATTAAAAAAGAAAAAAATGTATATAACATGATGTTGTGTAGAAACGAATATAGAACGTGTATAATTTATTGTTATGTACGAATTCGTTATTAACAATAATATTTCTTTTTTTTTTTTCAGATAAAAAAGTTGAACGAAGGTTCCCAACAGTCGTGTTTGCAAAAGAAAAACGGACCGATCTATAACAAGGCGAGTTGAAAAAAAAAACATTAATCTATACTTTTCATTCTCACTTTCGATATACAATATAATATGTATTATCGCAGTCGATATATATACATATATATGGTATTGCGTAACATTTGAAAGTTATCGATTTAATATTTTGAAAATAAATAACCTTCACGCCATAACATTTACACACATATACACACACCTCTAAAACCGATGAGATTAGAATTGGTTTTTTTTTTTTATATTTCATTTCCAACTGCGTTAAATACTTTTCCGATTCTCCCGGGAAAAAGAAATATTAATATTAAAACAGAATAATAAAATCAATTCGAAACAATGTGAGATATTTGAAAACTAAAACAAAAAAACAAAAAAAAAAACGGTATTGGCGCTTTTAATAAATTATAATATTGTAATTACATTTTTTTTTCCTCATTCGTACGTAAAATTTTCCGTTCGTTTCGAGCCGATTAAATTGATTCTCGTCGGCATTATGAATCTGAAATTTGAATCGCGCATATATTAGTCATATATATATATATTGGTATATAATTCGATTTACCGAATAAAATGTGTCGAAATTTATCAAAATGATTATACATTTTATTTTATACGGTCATAATTATAATTACTATACCAATTCATCTATTACGTCATGCCGCGAATAATATGACTATTGAAATATTATAAACCGTTGTTATTGCGACGAAAATTTCGGTAATTATTTATTAACATTATTCAGTACGATAATATAATATTATGCATATTATTTTTATAATTATTTAATTGGGATAAACAAACGATTGTAGAAAAAAATGTTTTATTGATTCGAATGTTTACTAATATATATTGTGACGACATAATTATGTAATTGAAATTTCGTCGTTTCCTTCGTAAAAATATTAAAAACAATAGTATAAAAAACATTTCTACGCGTACGAATATATTAATACTTTTATCGTACACGTAATATTATACAGTCGCACGCGTTTGAAATTCGTTCGTCAGATTTGTGAATTCATACGCATTTCGTATTTTTTGAAAGTCTAATAATTAAAATCGACATAAGCAAAATGACCCCGTTTATGAGGCTCTTAAAAATAAAAGGGCTCAAATGATTTTTTTTATTATATTCAAATCTATTGCCCGTACGGTGCCCGGAGAAATCAATTTCGGGACCGAAAATAATCAAATTTCTAAGCTCATTCAGTTTCATAGGATCAATAATCCGGTATATACGTATATTGCATAAAATATACATAATATTATATAAACTGGAACACGCGCGTTGGACTGTCGTTTCTTTTTTCTCCAAAATTCATTCGTTTTATAACTGTCACTCTCTCGTCTGGTATTGTTTGACACTTGTCTCCATTCTTTTCTTTCTTCTGTTTTCCTTTTAGTGTCTATTACATTTCAGATCCGGTTCCCCGCACTTTGATGACACGAATAGTTTTTTCTAGATCGTCTTCTTCTTCCTTCATTTTCCCCTGGCACTTTTTAGGAGGAATAACCGCGTATAGGAATATCTTGCACCGGAGTGTGCCTTAGCCATTGCAGTCTTCTCGATTTGATGGTATCTATCGTTGTTCAATCACTCGATGTAGTAATATTATTGATCATTTGACGCTATATTGATCCGTTCAGTTGCATTCTTTTTCATCACGTCTATAGCACCACAAAAATCGACAATTTCTTCATTTCTATCGGTGCGTCCGCCGAGTACAATACCATAGACCATAATGCGTATGTCTTTTTAGTACATCTTTTCTCCGAGCGGCCAATGTCTTCTAATTTTTATGATAATACAGAATCTGGGGGGTTTTTTTTTTTATCGAATTATTTCATTATTAATTTAAAATAATTGTCAATATTTATCGCGAGTGCGACAGGCGCGGATGATGGGCAAATCTTGTTTTGTGCCTCAACATTATTTCGTGTTGGCCACGCCAATGTAGTCAGTTCCCTGATCTCTGCGCTGCAGCGTCCGTAGACTGCGAGGGGTTTATGACGGCCGGGATATATTTATTGACGGTGAACGCGCGCGTTTATTTTATTTATTGTCTATCGTAAAACGTTTAAACGCGTTTAAGTAACGGATTCTTTTACTCGTACGATAATAAAATAATATTGTGTACGCTCATTTCGAAAATGTTTTCTCCCCGACGTTGTGCCGAAACACACGAATATTCGCCCGCAATCGTGTACATCATTGCTGTAACAACTGCATTACCCGCGCGAATAACGCGGCGAAAAATAAAATACGAGAAGAAAATCGAATATTATAAGACGTTCTCCTTATTATTATTTTTTTTTATCGCAATTATTATTTAATTTATTGCCGCACGACCGGGAAATATGAATTCGTGATACTCGACCGAAAACGCAATCTCATATCATCGCTGTTATTATTGTAATTTTTATAATTCGCGTATATTTATGTATGTTTTTAACCGTTATGACGGTTGTTGTTGCAGTACGTGTGTTTTCGATATAACACGCGCGATCTTCATTTCTACGTAGTGAAAAAAAAATCAAAAAAAGAAAAATCTCCTCTACATGTATACATTTTTTTATTATTATTGTTTATTTTCATTTCTTCTGTTATACACGTATTACGCATTCTCTAGAATAATTTTTAAACAAACCATCGCATCGCGCGACGTAAATTAATCATTATTATTATTATTATTATTATTATTATTTATTATCGCGTTGTTTATTTATTTGAATTTTTTTTTGTTTTCAATAACAAATTTCTATTTAATTATCGTTTTCTTTTTTACCATTCGTTTAAGTCGATTAATAAAATTGACTATTTGACTCTCTACATACACACGCGTAATGGCTACTTCTTTTTTTATTTTAATTATTACTTTAGCTATATATGTATAGTTTATTATATAAGAGGGCATTGACCAAGCGCGATTCTTCTTACTCACTTATAATTTATATAAAAAAATAATTAACGAGCCGCGGATCTTTTATGAATTTGAACGTTTCAATTATCGTATTCGGAAAACGATTTCGAGCGTAATTAAACAGAATTTTATAAGTCTATATAAAAAATAAAAAAACAAAAATCGTTTTTTTCCGCTAACATACTACGAGGATACATATTTCTTTTTATTGAAAATATCAAAACTCTAGGATCCTTTTCTCTCGAATTAACGAACATACGTGTAATTTTTCTATGTCGCGTTAAAGTACACTGTCGGAAATAATAGTAAATCTCTAAATTACAAATACAAAAAAAAAAAAAAAATTGCCGAAATTCACTAAACGCTTAATCCTAATCTAGGTCGATAACTTGTGAAATAAATTATATTACCGATTACATTTAATTGTAACGATTCGTTTACGAATTAAACTACGAGAATTTCCTAAAAATGTTTTCTAAAATATTACAATTACGAACTCGCAGACGTTATATTATATTTTTTCCATTTCGTCGTTAATGGTGCGAGGTTGAGGGAAAAAGTTTCCTCGGATAGCGGCGTGAAATTCGGTATTTAAAATATGTGTTTTGTTGCACGAGTCGCGTACACGCTGATTTTTATCGTATGTATACGAATACGAACATAGTACGTATGGTCTGACATATATTTTTTAACAATATACTCGTCGTTTCACAATGGCTGCGCTATAACGAATACGACATACGATTTATACGCGTGTTAAATAATAAATAAATACGAATAGTATTCGTGACGAGAACGCGCGTATTGAATAGTGAATTTCACGTTAAATTTTTTTCGTTATTTTCACTTAAAAATTAACACGGTAATTGCGCGCGCGACGTTGAAAAATGTGATATGTACCGCGGCAAAAATTTAATGATAACAATTGGATGTTGTGGAAGATGGTCTTAATAGGTTATTGGAAGTACAAGAAGAATGGCGAGAACTAGTTGAGGATCCAGAAAAATCGAGAGACATTGTGATGGCGGCGAAAAATCTCAAAGAGTATTAAACGCCAAAAGAATAATAATAAAAACATTTCACAATTAATTTCATAACACAGCGTACGCGAACAAAATTGTTTTTATTTAGAAACTTCGTACAATAATAATATATAAGTTAGCGCACGTATATATGAGTTATTAGTATAGTAGTATCGATTGATTAAGTTTATCGTCGCATAACCGGTACACGTATGTGTAGGAAGAGAGTAATATCCCCGCTGTACACACATAGCTTATGGAGTGAAAATAATAACAATCCGGATTTCCGGAAACATAAAAAAAAAAAAATTATATATTATTACTCAACCAGTGTATTGGCTGGTTGGTATACCGAATATTGTATATAGCGATAAACACGACGAGTATGAAAATTCGATTAATTTTTTTTCCTTCTGATTTTTAAAACCTTCGCACGAATTCTGAAAATCGATAAACATTTTAAACACATTCGAAACTGTGTATATTTTGACGAGCGGAATTTCGGGGGAAAAAACCACGTGCAGTACACGAACGTTGAGTATCACAGCACTGAAGTTGCAGGTTAGGTACAAATTTAATTCCAAATAATTTTTATATCCTAATATTTTTCATCTTTTCCATAACAACGGGATAAAATAACATCGGTTAAATCGTTAAGATCGAATTGATTTCGCGTCAAAAACTATGTCGTTTTAAACTGATATAGAGTAAAAAAATGAATAAATCACGATCACGAATGCAACTTGGGATTCTATATTATATTATGTGTATATAAAATGTTCAACAAGGTGTATGGAAACGTTGAGTTTTTCTCCGCTGTTATACAGTTCGATTTAGATTTTTGCTGATTTTAAGAGCGATTACAAAAAAAAGAAAAAAGTGGTCCATTTTCTATTTTAGACTTGTATTTAAAATAAGTGCGCTGGAAATTTTTGAACGTCCCTTATAATTTTCGAACTGCAACTGTCCGTTTCTCTTTCATTTATACAGAGTTATATCAATACGACTTTATCTCAATAATACGAGTATACGCCACTTTGCAGTTATACGTATTTTATACATTGGCTTAATACGTTATTTCACACATTCTTACGTATAATTATAGAAATAATAATTACGTATAATTATTTAAAAACGATTTCTACGTACGTATTCAGATATTAGAAAGAAAAAAAAAGTAAAATCATTATATACTTTCCAGAATCATTAGTGGCTCGAACATTGAAGTTTCTCATTTTTCAACCGTATAATATTAAATACGCATATATATATATATAATATATTATCGTACAATAATCATTGTATTGACGGTTTCTATGTTTTATATGTATATGTATTTGTATCGTGGAAAATAACAATTTTTAAATATAACTGAATTATATTGACACGTTTATTTGGATAATCACGAATATACTATAGAGTGTAACTATTTATTTACAAACGCTATAATTTTGATGTGTAAGCGACATTTTTTTTTTGTATGTACGAAAATTAGTTTAAAAAAAAAAACAATTTTTCATTCGATACACACGATTCGATTTCGTCGAATTCAATTTTAGAAGCATTCCGACCTTAAAACTTTTCTTATTATTCGATTAATTATTTCCTACGGATTAGTTTTCTAAGTTTATACGGTTATTATCGTGGCAATATTTTTTTTATCACGAATCATAACTGTTATATACGTATGGTACGTATGTAACTAGTCACACTTTCATAAACTTAATGAAAAAAATAAAAAATGACTTATTATAACAAGGGCGATTTTTAATTTTAATTCGATTAAAAAAAGTGTAAAAATATTGCCTTAGACTTGCAAAGTCATCGAATTCATCAATTAGTCGTAAAGTATAGTTAATAATAATTATAATATTTATTCCGTACACATCGTTCAAAATTGATATTTTATCTATAATTGTGTCTGTATATTAAACTCCTCGTCAGTTTCACACAATCTCACACTGTGTAAAACTAGAAAAACAGCAGTTCCCACCTAATTGGACAACGTAATATGTAATAATAATAATATCCGAAAAAAAAAAATAATAAAAGCAAAGGTATATTCACGTGTTTCATTTATGGAATTGTAAATTACAGAACGACGTCTTCGCAGAAACTGGTTCACCGAAACCCACTGACCGAATCACGACCGTTAAGGTAATTTACAATTATTATTAAATTTCGTCTAACCTCTTATTATTATTATTATTATTATTATTATTATTATTATTATTATTAAAAACGTGCGGCAGATGTAAATGCGTTTTACACATCCACACGAAAGTTTCGTCTGTTGTATTATATAATTATAATCGTACATATATAATAATAATAATAATAATAATAATAATAATACGTGTGATTTTGTAGTTCGCTCTAATCTGTTATATGCATGCTGGACGTTGTTGTTATTAAAAAAAATATTTAAATATCTAATCGTATCATATGTACATATATTTAGATACAAAAATGTGTAAAAAATTCGTCGAAAACGACCGTCCAAGATGTTCTAGATGTACGGAAAAATTCCACCGTCGAAGTCAGTAATCGCGTGGGAGAAAACGCTGTTACGGATTCGGCCGTTTCAGACAAGGAAGACAAATTACCGCACGTACGTGTTTATACATTAGAAATACTCGAACATTATTTTTAATGTAAATTATGTGAAAAAAAAAATGTTTAATTTCTACTGTGCCACAACGATGAACCCGCGGTTTTATAACATATATATACATTTAATATTAGAAAAAAATATTACGAGTGTAATAATTAATAACACGTTTCGTGTTAAACATTCTATTGTATTATAATATGCGTATTACGAGTCAGAGTATAGCATTTTGCATATTTATTTTTACGGTTAATCTGAAAAAAAAATAGAAATCCACCACGTTCCACATAGTAGTGAAGAACTGCTGGAGCTGATTTAAAAAAAAAAAAAAACAACAAACATTTTATACTGTTTTGTTGATTTTGCTAAACATTTCGAGAATATTATAACTAAACGTTTATTTCATACGCACACGTATAGGAAAATAGTGCGAGAGAGGAAAATTTTAATTTAAAAAAAACTAAGAAAACCACATCACTAAACTTTCGTGTGTGAAAACGTTCTTTTCGGCAGATGGTAGACTTGGAAACGATGTACTCGTTGTTATCGGAAAAACACTCGGAATTATTGCGCGAGTACAATTCCATGCAAATGCAACTGCTCAAAGACTCGGCGTTGCGTAAAGAAAAACGAGAGATCCAACGGTTGTCGAAATTGAACGCCGACCTGGTAATCGAAGCGAACAAATTGCAAACCCAGCTCAAAGAAACCACGGAACACAACGAATTGCTCGAGTTCAGACTTTTGGAATTGGAAGATATCGAGACCACGACAAAAGTAAGAATTCCTCTGTATGTACATAATATTATATATTTTCACCCATAATGGTTCTAACTGAAAAAAAAAAACATCTGCCACTCCGGTGCTGTGTCATATCACACTTATCGGTGACAAATTGATAATCGTGCAAATGGTTAAAGAAAATTCCAAATTATCTACCGACGAGCCGGTCGTAGACTGACGTGTTCGCGAATGAAACGGCGCCGTTTGTATAAGCAATTTTTTTGACGGAGTCGTGGAAAAATCGGTAGTTTAGAGTCATTGGACTCCGCGAGAATTATTGAAAATCACATTAGTCCTCCGTAACTGTGATCCAA
This sequence comes from Chaetogeoica ovagalla, assembly GCA_032441825.1. Taxonomy (NCBI): domain Eukaryota; kingdom Metazoa; phylum Arthropoda; class Insecta; order Hemiptera; family Aphididae; genus Chaetogeoica; species Chaetogeoica ovagalla. The sequence goes on along the minus strand of CM063726.1, from coordinate 13,742,910 downwards.
AACATTACTAATTTAACTCCGTACCGGTATGCAAACATATTAAAATCGCGTTCGATTTGATTACAGCGATTCTCAAACTATTTCCCTCCAACAGACACCATAAAGATAGGTGAAAAAAAACGTGCTTGCAGGCCTCGTAACGTGAAATAAATATAATTATACGTTTTGTGTTCTTCGTCGTATTACGTACATTTTATTTTGAACGCCAATAAAATACCATCGATAAGTAAAATAAATAAATAAATTGTATATAAATCACGGTCGAATGCTCAGTGTGATTGAGTGAATGGAATCTACCAAATCGATTATATAATGATCGAAGACATTTTGAATCCTCTGTATGTATATATATATATATATATATATATATATACGCGTATCTCGCGTTTGCGGTTCGGAATAGTTCTTTTACACTTAAATCGCATTGTTTGTTTTTTGTACATTATAGCTAAAGAGTCAAAATCGTGAAACCACCGAAGACATGAGCGACTCCGGCGTTATGTCTTTGGCGACCAGTGACGATTTTTGCAGTGACGGCGACCAGCACGAAAACGAAATGGTAAGTCGCATTTATGGAGGAAAAAAATATTTTCCTAATATAGAAACTTTACATCGTCGTCGTACGAACGTCACGCGTAATAAATTAGTTTTTCGACAAGAAGGTCGTACTCGGCTCGAAAATAATACGGTACAATGGGTGGTGTAATTTTTTCTGCTTCTCCCACTGTCTTTATGACATTAAATTGCGTTTGAAATCGCGTGAGATCTCTTATAGTTCGATAGGTTTTTTTTTTCGTCGTCCTTGCGCGTTGTTAAAATCCGCGCGTTGAACGTAAAAATCCAGACCGCATGACGCTTCCTGGTACACGTTTCACGACGAAGAATTAAATATGTTTTTGTTGGAAAAAAAATAAAAAAAAAAAAATATAATAATATCGTTAAGAAAAATAAACTGGCTAACGCTATATATATAGATTTATGTCCCTTAAAAACGTGTTGAATTTTATACTGTTGTGCATCGAAGGATTTCATTGGAAATTATACTCTGTTATACGCCTATGAAATTAAAAAAAAAAAGGTGTTAAAAATAATTCTATTCGTATTTATTAAATATTTGTTTTATCACTGTAAATGTATTTAATATATTAAATTAATTTTTTTTTTTTTAATCGTCTATAGCCTATAGCGTTAATCGTATATTACAATCACCGAACAGATATAGTTTATTGTTATCTTAAATATGAGTTAGGGCTCTAACGAGAGTGTTTGAGAACCGACTCCATATAGATCTTCTTTAGAGAAATGCCTGCATAGATTTTTTTTTTTTTTTTTAGAATTCTTATTACTATTTAATATAACAACTATACACTGTTGAAATCTTTTCGACAACTTGTAATAATACTTGTAGCGACTTTTATCTTTACCGTTTGAATTTAAGTTTACTATATCTGTACATCTCAGACGCTATTTCATTCGATTTTCACCAGATGCGTAATTGTTTTTTTTTCTTACATAACTAACTATATTATATAATATGGAGCAATATTCACTAATTGTAAGATCGATTACTCGTAAAATTATCTCTTTTAAAACTCACCAATCATTTCTTAAAAAAAAAAAATCTCGTTGACATTAAATATCATAATAAAACACGTCGAATATATAATTCCTTTAAGTATTTTTAAAACTTATAATTTTTTTTTTTTTTTTTTTGGTATAACAAACAACAACTAAATTTATATCGAGAATTTTTCATTTTTGTTGACAATTTTTTATTATTTTTTTTTTTTTTTAATGCAATATTACAATTAGTTTCGTTACTTTCTCGCTTGAAAACGCGAGAATATAATACGAACTATTCGTTAACAATTATTATTATAGTATATATTTACGTATGAAAATTGAGGTTCGTGATGAAAAAAGTAACATATTTCATACGAGCATAATCGTATAAAAATATACGAATTACTATCGTAATAATACGCATCATTAAATGAATATTAAAGATTTCACACGATTCTCGACACGAAACAGTACGTATACACGAATATATAGTTATCGTTCAGGGGAAGAAATTTGTATTCATTATATAACGCGATGACACTTTGTTTTTTTTTTTTATTTTATAATATTCTAACAAAGGTGACTTATAGGTATTGTAATATATACCCGTTCGAAATCGTTCTCACGCGATTGTTTTTCGTTTATTTTACTATACTCGTTATTATTATTATTATTATTCGGCTACCGATTTCGTATTATTATATTCCTGCCGTTGTGTCGTCGAAATCTGTTGAGGTGTGTCCTCCTCTCGACCGTGGGTACACTCCTATTTATTTTTAAAAACACGAAAAATGTATTACAATGTATGTGCGTGTTTATATATATACAGGGTGTATCTGGACTAATTTACAAGCGCTATCTGGCCTGTCGACTGTAAGAGCATAAAATGTATATAATATTTATACATACAATTTTTTTCAATAATTTGATGAAAAATGTATAAAAAAAAAATTGTAAATAAATTCAATGGAGATATACTACCAGCTTTGTACAAAGTCAACCCGTCAAGTGAGTTAATTTTCACTTTAACTCGTCCTATGCTCCGCAACCTCTTTTTCTAAAATTCAACTCGTCGTCGAAACGGCTATTTCGTATTATACATACGTAAAAAAAACGAGTTTTAAAAACGTACGTTTTTTTTTACATAAAAAGAACAAAAACAAATGGATTGCGAGCGTTGTGCATGTCGTTTAAGCGTATCACTTGAATTATTAATTGAAAATTCGAAATCAATGATTGCGTATAGAACAACACGATTCTGAGTGCAGCTTTTGCGTCTATAATATTATCTATTATTATTAATAGAGAATTTCGACAAAATCGGATTTTCAACACGATTATTTTGTTAGTTTTTCTCGTGCCGCGTTTAAAAATCATCGAGACCGTAGTTTTCTTCTTCGGTTCGTACATACAATTCAAATACCGGAACGTAACGCGACGCGACGAGCAGCTTTCGAGCATTAATTCCGGTCCGAAATTTGTACGTATAAATAAAAAAATAATATAAACTTAAACATCGCTGTAAAACCAATAGTTATTCTCTCAGAGTCTGAACAACATTGAACAAATCGAACATACACGCGTATATCGTTATATATGTTTATCAGTTAGTTCACATACACCCTGTGCAATAAAACTGTATATATATATATTTTTTTTTTTTAAATACAATATATACTACACGAATAAGCCAAGCCTCAAACGGGGCAACGCCTTGAGCGCGCGTATATTATATCTGTAGCCTATGCGTGTTTTAATAACACGCACCACAAGACTCGCGGAGTACACGTTATATATATTATCGTACATGTGACAACCTTGTGACAGACATTCTGTAACAGTAAAGACTTGGCGGACGAATCGTGATCTGATTAAGGATTTATTATAGATAGGTATTATTTCTTTTTAGAAATTAAACACTGGCGTATAATAATAATAATAATAATAACAACAACGTATAATGGCACGGCGTGCCTACATAATATTATATTTGGTATATAGTTTTTAATGGCTTTTCGATTCTGTACCGTATATGCTGGGCACGATATATAAGATATTATTATATTAGTTATCCGGTATACACATATTATATTATACGCACTATGCGTAGTAATAAAAATATTTTTATTATATATCCGTATTATATAAATACACTTGAGCTGCTCGAGGTTATTACATGTTTTTACCTCAGGGGATGGAGACCGAGAGGGTTCGTAGATGGGCATCATTTTTCAAATTCCAAACGAATGCATTCCGTTTTATACATTATATATATACCTCGTAGAATGTGGTAAACGTTAATTATATAATAATAATAATATGTTATAATTTTAAACTTATGTACAAAACGCATGCTTGTGTGTATGAACGACAGATAAAATGTGTACCGAAAGAACATCCACGCATTGTACAAAGCTGTACAAGTTAAACGTTTATTGGTAAAGGCGATTTAAACTAATTAGAATTATTATAATAATTTTAAAATATCTCAATATATAATACAGTATTTGGTTTTGTCTGAAATTCAAAATAAACATTATTCTTACGAACGCGTTACACGCATCGATATAATATGCAATTCAATATAAATTATTATTAAACGAAACCGACGGAATTAAATGACTTATTTATATATATATATATATAAACGCATTTGAAAAACTCACCGGACATATATTATACGTGCTTTGACGGTGGTGTTTTATAGGACGTAAGACGATGCGACAATATCAAACAACGCTTGATGGAAATGTACAATAGCGTGTGCTATTGCGTAGAAGACAGATCGACGATTAATCAAGTGTTGGCACTCATAAGACACTTTGAATGTCGTTTATCTGACGCGAATCATAACGACCGTCATAAACAGCCGTACACCGCGGACTGCCTTCAAGAGAGCGGTATTTTCGAAGAAGATATTTACTCGGAAGCCGTGTCGGAAGCCACGCAGACGGAAAGTCCCATTGAAAAGACCATAGGTGTACTGTCCACCGATTTGACGGAAGAACTTCGAAAATTGTCGAGAATCCGTGAGAAAATCGAAGAACGAAAAGTGCCATTAGTAGACGATCGGGTCGCTAAAGAATTATCGTTTTACAAAGAACACTGGCGAACATTAGAGAGGAAGATCGAAGCGTACGAGAGCGTGGGCGACGATAGGGCGAAACTGTTGACGGCGTCCGTCGATAGAGAATTAAGACTGTCCAGGGAGGTGAAACATCTATACGCGACTGTGGAGAAATTAAAAGAACAAAATCGATTGGTCGAAGAGGAGAAATGCGAATTCGAAGAGGCGGAAAACGATACCAGACTTCAGTACCAAAAGTATGCGCGGACGCGTCTGATATTTCGTTTTTTATTAACGGTTTTAATTTCGGTGTTTTTTTTTTGTTCTTTTCTTTGTTTTCAGGTTGGAACAGAAATACACGGCGTTGGCGGAGAAGAAAACAACGCTGCAAACGGAATTGACTGCAAAAGCACAAGAAATCGAAAAACTCCGTCACGAGCTGTCCGAGACGGTAGCTAAGAAATGCGAAGCCCGTAAACACGCCGTCTCGATGGAAGCGTTGGTCAACAAATACGAGCAGAGGAATTTCGAACTAGAAGAATCCGAAATGGAAACCAAATGTAAACTACAGATTTTGGAGAACGCGTGGCCGGCAATCGTGTTGTGGAACATTTGGCGCGTCGTGTGTAAACATTACCGCAAATCTAAACCGCTGCCGTACAAACAGCAACAGCAGCAACAGTTCGCCGCGGAACTGGACGTAGATTATCTGGAAAAACTGCGCATCATGACCAAAGAACGTATGGAAATGGAGAAACGGATTCAAGACCTGGAGTTCAAAGAGAACGTGTACCAACAGACGTTGCAGCAGGCGGACAACATTTTGACAAACGTCGAGGAAGGGTACAAGCGTCAAATCGAAGAGCTGAACGCGGAGCTGGCCGAGAAACAAAAGCGGTTGGCGGACCGCGAGACCAGAATGCGTCTGTCGGCCGATTCCAGAGACAGAGAACCGGAACTCCAGGACCGGATCCACGGCCTGGAGACCGAGATGCGAGATCTCGTGCACCAGCTGAAAGCCAAAGACGTGGAGAAACAATCGTGGGCTCGTCGGGAAGCGCAGCTCAGGAACGACATGGAACAGTTCGTGAACGAGGTGTGCCAGACGAAATCGGAGAACTCCGAACTCCGAAACCAATTGGATTACGAGAGAACGAAATCCAAAGACTTGCAGAAAGACATTGACTTCAAACAATCGGTGTGCGTGGAGCTCGAGGAGAAGTCGAACGTCGAGGTGAGTGGAGACGCGCGTCAGTCACAATGATAATAATCGCGGTGTTAAACGTGGGGCGGCGGGGTGTTTTTTTTCTTCTTGTTCTTACAGGCGAAAAATTACCAATCGACCATTTTGAAGTTGTCCAAACAAATCGACGAGTACGACGTGACGAACGGGGAGCTTAAAGAGGAAGTCGAAACCCTTGAAGTAAGTAATTGAGTTCATGTCGTTTATCCGACTATCATTATATATTCGGTGTGGCGCATTATTAATATATATAATGACGAATTTTGCGCATGCCTGATCGTAATTTTTTATTTTCTATCGATTATACGCGCGTCACCGCAAAGATGTTTTTGATGTATTTTGAGTGCCGAGTTCAGATATTCTAAAATCTTGTCTGAATAAATAAAAAAAAAAAAAGGAATAAACGAGAAGGTCGTATAAAAAAAAACACACACACACACACATCAAGATTAACGTGGAAATAGAATACGCTATTTGGAGAAAGATTATTGATGTATCTCGCGCGTTTTCATTTACACACCGCAGTGGCTTACGTCTTCTTGTACGCGGCGCTAACCGTCAGTCGTCACACACGGTCCGAGTCTGTCACGGACTCTTGTCCGTTTCGTCTCACCGGTGCGGACTCGCGTACGTTTTTTCACCGCCTACACGGCTGCTTTTTTTTAAAAAGAAAAACGATTTTTTTTTCCGGCCGCTTGTAACCACTAACGGCAACGCCGGCCGGCCGTGTGTTTTCGTACACGAATCGCGTTTTACACGGCTACGGTTGTTTTTGTTGCTCCGACGTTTCACGTCGTCACGTGTTTTTTAATGCGTTTGCTCGGCAGTAATCGCCGTGGTACGAAAACAAAAATGGTCTCTCGACGGAGTTCGTCTGATAATTGTCACGTAGGTCTCGTGGATTATTTCATACGGACTTGATTCGTTTTGAACAAAAAAAAAAAGTGTACAACTAATTCGAGCGCGTATGGGATTCAAAACGTGTTTTTAACGTAGTCATCTTCTGTTGACAAATGATGTTATTACTTATTACGATAGAGGCATTGTCGTTTCGTGATTACTTCGATTATTATTTGACGTGATCACCTAACCTTAACCTACGGTTGAATGATCTAGGAATTACAAAAATACGGCCGTGCGATGCGCTACGATTTGTTTATTCGGTATATTTAGTGTTAAAAAAAATAGCAGAGTTCTTCCTATGCCAATTCGAGCTTTCCCCGAAACGGCTAAAAATGTATTAAAAATTATGACTATGACGAGAGACTGAAATTTATATAAATATTTTCAATTTGGATTTAATTAGAGTTTTTTTTTTAACGTCTACATTTTCGGTAACAATAAACTGCAAAATACAAATAGGTTTACACAACAATAAAATCGGTTAATTATGTAATAAGAAAATGAATATATCGTCAAAAAAAATTAAAAAAATACAGCAAATAACAACCGTTTCGAATGAGATAAATAATTGTTTAATAAGTATATAAATAGTTCTTAATAACGTGGAAATTATGAAAAGTCGTTGTTTTCGCGTAAATTAAACGTTTGGGATTTTCGCAGGCGCACGTGAAACTCTTACGAAACGCGCTGGCGGAAGAGAAGGAAATCAGAGAAAAAATAACCGTCGAACTAAACCAAGAACTGTCTCGGAAACAAGAGACGATCGACAGCATGGAGAGGCGCATGTCGTACGACGGGTCGAAAAACGCGGCCGAGGAGCTTCGGTGTGAAAACTTGAACGTACGTAAATATTATATTATATTAAATACGAGCAATAATAATAAATATTATATTGTACGCAGATGTGTTCATATCAAATTAAAAAAAAAAAAAAATTCTTGTGGTACATTAAATCGTCCAGTGTCCGACTCCGGGTGTTCAATATTTTTCTAACGGGAAAGAAATATCGATTATTAGTGAAATACGCGGTGTTATAAAACGTATTATATTGCGTATGGTTTACCGAAAATATTGCAAAATTAACATAGAATAATAATTACAGAGCTTTGGTGATAACTATAAAATGGTGGTAGTGTTTGAGTCGAATTTCAGTTAAGCCATCTCACAGCTCCGTCTTCTAAATGATTGCTTCCGGAAAGTCCCTCCAACCTTCTTATGAGTAGTAGACTGGACAGCTGGAATATGATGTGGTGTACGGTTTATCGCAGTTACCGGGACCCTTTAATGCCCCATTTATTCATCATGTATGCGCGCATCTGTCTTGTCCGCTTCTTATTATATTTAGAGACAGCAACCGTATTTTTGATCGATTTGCTCTTTTTGGATTGGTGTAGTGGGGTCTGCAATTAAATGATCGTTTTTTATGTAGACTACTCGTCCCCAGTGGTTTTGTCCATTTAATGCATAGGTTTCTATCGTCGGATATAATTTTTCCGGCGGCTATGTTCCAAACGGGTTTCCTTGCCAGGATTCCGGTAAACGACGGGGTTCTTATGATCAGAATAAACATGTGTTTTTGACGGAGTCAATCGCTTCGGTACATTTTCCGTCTAACCGTATCGTGGTATATTTTTTCCCAGACCAATAACGTCGGAAAACTGAACTTGGAGCAAATCGAAGATTACGACCGACATTGCGGCCCGACATTCGAAGAACTGTCCGAACTCAGACAATTAAAGGTATATTAGTATATTTTATAACATATATGGTCGACTATTAAAACCGTATCGAATTAAAATGAATTTTTTCTCAAAAAAAAAAAAAAAAATTCAAATGTCCAAGTAATATCCGCGTCTTACACGTTTCAGACGTGCGACGCTTGTTTTAAAAAGTTCGAACCGCTTTTACAAAAAATTATGGAAAATTTCAACAACACCGCGATTGCGTCAGATTACCACGACGCTTCCACGGAAGTTCTCGACAATAAAACGCCCGACGGTAATTTTCGTTTATTATAATATATTCTAATTATTAAATCGATTATAATACCGTCGTTCATTAATTTTGTAATTTTTCAGGTTTCCTGAAACCCGAAAAACTAGTAAGTATTCGGCAATAGTTCACTGTGTGAAAATTTCTTTTACTTTCACATTTACCTGGAGACGATTTACAACATTTATACGCTGTACATGTAATCGCAATTTACAAACATTTCTTAAATAATTAAACGTGCGCGATTACGTGTACTAAATATAATTTTAAAATATTCTATTCGCAAACGTATTGTATAGATTAGCCGGCGTTTAATATACGTGTCAGTTGACCGCATTTCAAACAAATTACCAAAAAAAAAAAAAAATCATGTTGTACGTATATTGTCGTTTGATTTTAATATATATTTCTTAATTCGTTAAATTTTCGAATATTTTTTTTTCACAATTTTTTTTCCCGAAAAGCGTAGACAATTTAAATAAATACGCATCCGTAAATAGAAGAAAAATCGACCGAGTAAATATTAACATGGAAATAATCGCCACACGCGGTACGACCGATCTTTTGAACGAAGAATTATCGTTCGAATCTCGCTTATGTTTTGTATTTAATTTAAAATCGCGTGTAAAAACGCGTTCGGAGACTAGTTTGAACGGGCGAATTCGTCACAGTCGAATCGTTGTTATCGTTTTTTTGTTCTTTTTTTCTCGGTTATTATCGTATAGACTCGACACAATGATAATTGTCCGGCCAAGATAAAACAAACGGTGTGTCATCTGACCAAACAGGCGGCCATGCTGGAGGCGAAGAACGCGGAGAAAAACAAAATAATCATGATGATGGCGGACGAATTGTTGCACTTGTCCGAGCCGGCAAGATGGAGGAGCAGACGATTAGAGTTCGCGAGAGGTCTCGTCAATTCCGTACCGTCCAATCATCAATACGCTCCCGACTTCAATTGCACAACCGTGGAGAAATACTTGAACGGCACGGAGTGCACGGCGTCGTCGGACGAAAAGGTTTAGTAAATTCATGTTAATATCGAATGTCAGTGGCGTACTTACAGGGTTAGGGACGGTATTTTAGGGTTAAACTCTCCCCGCCCCAGGTCCAAAGAAATAAAGGTTAATAGTCGTATAGTTGTAACAATGATGTGTTTTTTTATTTACGCGTCTGTATCGAAAAAATCTATCGGAAGGGATCATTCCGATCTTTACGCGTAGCCCTATTTTCCAGTAGCAGTCTACTTTATCCAGTCGATACTTTACATAGGTAATTTTTCGATTTTCTCAATACTTTTTTCAAGCGACAGAAAAAAACTACCGAAAAAAATTACATAAAATGGGTAAAAACGCAATACCGTCAAAATCGATTATCGTTTTTTCTTCGTAATTTTAAAACTAATGCGGTCATAGAAGTCTGAAATTTTCATCAAACGTGTAACTGCGGGCTGTACATTGACAAGACAAATTTTTCAAAAAAAATCATGAAAATCGTTAAGTCACCATTTCTTTTTATAACCGTATTGAATTTTTCTACAGACATTTGATTTATTTTAATAATATGGTCGAATTCGAAATTTTACGGGGACGAAGTTTTAATGTTTTACATAAACCCCTCGCCCCTCACCAAAGAGAAATCGAATGTACACCACTGTCGAATGTACATTTGGATCGGAAACACAATTTTATTTGATTTTTTTCCGGTCCAACGTCTCTAGTTATATTTGTGTCTGAAATGTGTCTGAAACGTCGCGCTGGATGTAGCACACTGGTCGATACTACGACGACTAAATCATTTTCAGGGAAACGGTTCGTTGAGCTCGTTCGTTTTGTGTGTAATATCTATGTATCCGCGTGTATAGCGTAGATAATTTATAGTTTTTTTTTTTTTTACGAGTTGCATATTATAATTGATTTTTACACATTATTATTCTCGCTTAAATTTAAACGGGGTTTATCAGTGTTGTTTATGCATATAAAATGTTGTAGAATACTATTCCATTAAAAATTGTAAAGATAAATGCTTGTATTTGCAAAGAAAAAGAATATTGTTAGAAATTAAGTTATACAAGTGAACACGGGGGTGTGTGAGCGGAGTCCCTCGCGATTATGTAATAAAGAATATTTCGTTTGGAACGCTATTTCTAATTTCCAATTCAACTCCATTACGTTTTCCAATTCCAGCACCGGATAATAATGAATTATTAAAACGTCAAAACACGTTGTTCTATACGTTTTGTGCTTAGGGATTCGAATGATAACTGGTACTGTCGAAAAATCACGCGAATGCGCGACACTAATTATTCCGAGATTGACACCGTCGAATTTTGGAATTTTGAATTTCTTTTCCATTCCGTCGTCGTTTTACGGATGATGACAACTCAGCGCTGTTGCCCGAAGAATCCGAAAATCATTTTATTTTATCGTTTCAGAGAGACGACCGAAAATACTTGTGCCTGATAAGACCGGATAATCCAATCGGTTTGCACGTCGTCAGACAAATCGGACCGGACGGTATCATTCTCGCGTGGAAGTCGCCGCCACCCAACACCATAAGCTCGTTCGAGGTACACACACACACACACACATTTTATTTTCGTAATTAACAATATACAGTGAACTTTTGTGGAACGACAATAATATTATGTTCGTCTTGTATGTTTATTAGACAATTATTATGCATCGTATTACTAAACAAATTAACGTAAATTTATTAAATGAATTAAGACCATTATAGAGTGTATAAATAAAAAAAATTTCATTCGTTTAACTCATTGCAGACGTGGTCGACGATAAACACGACGTTTAATGTGTAAATTTATCGGATTTTCGGGCAAAGAGTCAAGGGAACACCGAAAACCCGCGTTGAAAATAAAATATAAAAAATACGCTATTCATATAATATGTATTTCGGAACATCATAATATGTAACGTATTATAAACCATTTGTTTTCATAATCCTAAACTCACAGAAGACCTAAGAACCTATCAGACATTAGGCCAAGTATTGATATAAGACGCATTATTCGTTTGAAATTACCGTTGTCATCGTTAGCGCAATCAAGCGCTATAACAATACGATTGTTTTTGTTCGTAAAACGAAAAAAAAGCTTTCACGTCGTTATTGGCGCACTAACAACGTATTCGTCCAATTGTTCCAGTCCAATAGCGCAGAATAATAATAATTATAATAATATTCTTATCCAGTAGATGTAATCCCGCTTTCGATCAACCGGTACACGAGTAGTTTTCTGCGTTCCAATTCCCGCTGCCGTTTCTCGTTTCTTTTCGAATAAATAAATAGTCGTACTTACGCGACGTGTTATGATTTTTTTTTTCCAGCTGTTTTTGAACGGTAAGTCCGTGCAGAGGGGGGTCCAGTGTCGGGGACGATCGACCACGGTGCTGTGTCCGGTCAACCTGCAGCAACCGTTGACGATGACGATGCACGCGGTGACGGAAGACGGCCGCGCGTTGCCGCCGATCACCGTACACCGTCCGTTCGTCGTCTGACACCGCTACCGGACGACAGCGACAGCAGCGAGCGGCACTTCCTCTAGTCTTCGGCACACGCAGCGCGAAAATCAATCGAATCAATCAAAAGAAACGAAACAATTTTTTTTTAGAAATAAAACGCGCTACCCGGCGATAATACCCGTGAAAATAGAATACTCGTAACGCGCGATATATCCGTATTGTAAAGATAATAATTTATAAAACGACGATGATTTGCAGACGCGCATACGCGGCGAAAAATTTTGTAAAACAACTTTTTCTATGTATTGATGATAACGTACTGTTACACACAATACTCATGTCAAAGTATTCGAATTAATTTTTTTAATTATTTCATATCAAAAGTATTTCTATATTTTTGTAGAAAAATAATTCATCTATTTCACAGCGTCTACACGCCATCGTTCACTGCAGCGTGGATTTTATGCGTTTTTCGACCGATCGGATAGTAATGGATTTTTTAACGATTTCGCGAATTTCGACAGTATTTTTTTTTTTTTCACAAATGTATTTATCGACACACTAAGATAAGTATTTCGAATACCCCTCCCCTCCCCGCGTCACATCGAGTACGCGCGTCTCGAAATTTTGTATTTTGTTTACTTTTAATATTTTTTTTTACACGATATAAGTGGACATTTTTTTTTTTTTTTTTTTTTTTTTGTTATCGAATAATTAGAAAATTATAATATATATTATATTATATTATTTATATGAAAAAACGATAATCGATTTTTTTTTTTTTTATATATACATTATGTACCGAAACGGATTACCAAACGACCATGCTCCGTGTACCAATTGAGAGATGACATAGTCGCGTAACTTGTATTCCGCCCTCGCCTCTTTCACCGGACAGATAGCAATGATAAACCTTTAGTGTTCGCACGCGAACACTGAAAAAAAACGAGATTCTGAACGAAATATTCTAAGACAGAATATATTACAAATCGCGCTGCTTGTGTTCAAAAATAACATTCGATCATACGGTTTCGAAACAAAAATAATTGCGCATAATAAACGAAGGGATGAAATAGGCAAATAAGTAAAAAAAGAAAAAAAACGGAGTAAATGGCATCTCCCCCCCCCCCATCACTTCGACCACCTATATATATATATATATTATATATACGCGCACACACATAATGCGTAAATCGACGTCGTCGTGATTCGTGTTCACGTATATATACGCCTGTACCGGTGGTTTCTAATACATATTTTCATTATTATTTTTTTCGCCACGAACGTACAGTAACGAGTTCACACACACCCGTTATGAAATTGTTAATAAAATAATAACGTTAATCGTTTCTCGATATTATAATATGATTATTTTATGCGCTGCTATTATTTTACCGACAAGGTTATCGTCTCGTCCCGCCGACATTCAAGTCGTGGAAAAAATAAAGAATAATAATAATTGCTTCAACCCTTTCACCATTGTTGTGCGCGCCGGCTCGCGGTACAGTGTCGGCGCGGCGTGTCACGGGACTGTGCGCGATTTGATTAAAAATCTCCGCTAGCCGTTCGAAAGCGTACACGCCGAGTGTTACCTATACTCGTACACAATCGCGCAGCCGAGATTTTCTTCTTCTTCTTCTTCTTATTATTATTATTATTATTATAGCAACGGGGGGGGGGAGGGGGAGATTTACGATTTGTACACGCATTTAATTATAATATTTATACGAATATATAACGAGAAGTAATTTAGTGTACCTATTGAGATTTTCCATATTTTAAAATTAATATACTCAACTACTGTGTGGAGAAAAGACAAAAACTTTTTAAATGTCATAGAGCGGTCGCGACAATCGTCACTTTTTTAGTAAACCATCCAAATACAAACTGTCTGCAGTCTCTGTCGTCGTTTTAAAAATAACGAGTAAATAATGGCCATGCAAGGAAATAATTATTAATAACGGTATATGATAATACTTGCGTTATTATTTCAAACTTTATGTTACAAAGTAACGAATCATAATAAATTACAATTAACGAATTCACAATTTTTCTTTCTTTTTTAACCTAACGCATTTTAAGGTTTCTTCTGCAGGTCGGATATTTAAGAAGCCGGCGATCATTTAATCGATTTTCACTCGTCGTGGTTTTTTTTTTTTTTTAAATACGTCTTTAATATCTACGAAGAGTAAAAAATGACATTTCCCGCAAGTATAAGCTATAATAATGTATGGAAGCACAGATTAAATAACGGTTTTAAAAAAATGTTTATTATCAATACGATAACATTTATTATTTTTCGCGATTGTTTTTAAAAATAACATACGTACATAATTATAATGTACGTATGAAAATTAGAATGAAAAAAAAATAGCGTTTTTGATTTTTCTATGCAAAAATCTATTGAGTGTGAAGGGGAGGGGATTGTTACCTGAAATCCTCTATCCCTTCGGCTCTTCGCTCCTGATGTAATAACGATAACGACCGCAGTGTAGACGATCACCACAAGTCATGCAAATCGCATCCGAGCTCATTGCGTCTATATAATCTTCGTGTTTGTGTACGTATTCCGAATTGGTATGTGTGGTGTATGTTGCGTTAAACAAAGATCGATTTTCGATTCGATTGTCCTTCTTACAAGCACACACGAGATCGTTTATTGCTGCATATATAAATCCGATGGTCAACCGACAGCAGTACATCATTTCCATTCTCGTAATTTTTTTTTGTTGTCTTTTTATAATTATCAGTTTCAGTGTCCGGTATTTCGTGCGACACTTGAGCCTATGAAATGTAATCATTTAATTGTACACTCACGCGGTTTAATCGACTCTTTAAATATGCGCTTCAAGCCATTTTCATATTATTACGATTATGCTTTAAGCCCGTCTATGCCTACTGTAGACGAGTTTATCCGACAACACTTATTGTTTTCTCATTAATCAGCCTCGCGTTGTTTTTATTCGTACAATCTAATTCTGATTCTCGAATTCATTTGTTTAAACGTCCTTTCCCCCCCCCCCTATGTGTATAACTGTACGAATGTAAACAAAAAGAAAACAGAAAAAAAAGAACGAATACTACGTATTATTATCAGATTCGTCGAATAATATGCGACTCACGAGAAAAGCGTTTTAACACGTTTTCTTCTTTGAATTTTCTGTTGACGATTGCGCCGGTACACAGTGATTGTGTATGGCTATCAGAGCAATACGTCGGATTTATAGTGGAATCGACCACTTGCGGCAATGAACAAAAATATCAAAAACGATAACACAATATCAGTGATAACACATTTTCACGCGCGTGATAATATTATTATGGCCGTAATAATATACGGATTTGACAACAACAAACGCGTTGAAACGGACGTGTGATAACCCGACGAGTCGGCCGCGTGCAGGCGGCGCTTCGTCGCGGTACCCGTGTGGTGGTGGATCTCGTGCGTGTGTAGTGACGTTCGTGCGAACGGCGAGAGAATCGACGTTTGTGAAAGATTTTGAATAATATAAGTATCGTGTTTCGCGTACATGTACGCCGGTCTTGTCGGAATGTCAAAATCGACTTTCAGGTGAGAGGGGAAATGAAATAAGGCGTTGTCGGGCCTTATAATAATGTAATTGGTTTTTATTTTCTCACAACATTCGTCCGCAGCAAGTATGACGAGTACGGTTTCGAGCGTCCGGACGAATTCGATTACGAAGAGTACGAAAAGTTCATGTCCGTCTACTTGACCGTGCTTTCCAAACGTTCGATGAAATGGTCCCGTCTAGTCGCGACCAACCCGCAGCTGAAGAACAACGGCCGGCTCAAACAGTACGTTCGCAGAGGAATACCGATTTCGCTCAGGCCGCGGGTTAGTCGGAGCTCAGTGGACTCGACGTTTTGATCTACTCGTACGTTTTTCAGATATGGATGTCGATCAGTGGCGCGCAGGGATTAATAGACGAACACGGGCCAGATCTGTACAGACGAATGCTAAGGAAACCGATCAACGAAGACATTCAGAACATAATCGCGGTCGACGTGCCTCGTACATATCCCGACAACATTTATTTTCATCAGACATCAGAAAATCAGTCTGCCCTACATAGAATACTAAAGGCGTTTGCTGCGCAAAATCCGTACATAGGTTACTGTCAGGTAAATCGGAAATTACGTTATGATTCTGCGCGCGTTTCTCGTTGATTTCGACCTGTTTAGTATTGTGTAGGTACGTTCTATATGTGATTTATAAACAATTGTGTTTTACATTGATAATGAATGATTTATAACAAATTATTATCGAATTAAATTTGATTGTACTTATCGAACTAATGAAATTAATCGACTGATATTGAAATGTAATTTAGCCATGTGGGTATTCTTGTTTTTTTTTCAATTTATAAAGTAGATGAGATTATGTTTTCCGTTATAGACGAGTACGTGTTGTCCTTTTTTAACAAAATTTACCATTTGTAAGTCGATTCATTTTAACTAATAATCTGAATGTTATAGTTTTTTGAGATTTGAAGTTTTCTGTATACACATGTATTTGTCTAAGATATAATATGTTGGAAGTTTTTATGTTTGTAGGGTATGAATTACATAGCCGGTCTATTACTGTTAGTAACCAAAGACGAAGAAACATGTTTTTGGTTACTGAGAGTGCTGGTCGAGAAAAAACTACCGGACTATTATTCTAAGACAATGGATGGTGTGATTGTGGATATTGAAGTTTTTTCTCGTCTTGTAAAGTGCGTAACAGTGTTTTGTATAATATGATGATTTTGGTTTCAAACATTCGTTGTTTATGATTTACATTGTGCAATACCTGTTTTATTTTTGTTTTAGGAAAAAATTCCCAGATGTGTCACAGCATATGAATAATTTGGATATGCCATGGGCGCTGGTTGTTACAAAATGGTTTATTTGCCTTTTCGCTGAGGTTTTGCCGATCGAGGTATTAAATTTAATACATATTTGATTGATAAGATTAATTTTATTCGATAGATTTTGTATTGTAAAAAGTACGATAAATATTGCTACTTACCTTTGGGCGTGTCCGTAGGAAATATAATGTAATGAAATAATTAATATATATATATATATATATATATATATATAGTGAAGTAATATATTTTTGTATAAAAATATACAAAAAAAAAAAATGAATTTTATGCAATAAATTGCTTATTTCTTAAGTTGTAAATAATGTTT
Source organism: Chaetogeoica ovagalla (assembly GCA_032441825.1). Lineage (NCBI taxonomy): Eukaryota > Metazoa > Arthropoda > Insecta > Hemiptera > Aphididae > Chaetogeoica > Chaetogeoica ovagalla. Next base: position 13,725,464 of record CM063726.1, on the reverse strand, counting down.
AAAATATCATATTATTAGGTTAGTAAAATTTTATAAATATTTTTATAGTAACTTCTGTGTATATTTTTGACGATCTCACATTACGCTTAATATAATTATTTATTATAGAAAATCGCTCGGAGTGTATACACAACTTGATAATTGTTAAATTAATTTTTTAGAAAAATCAAAGTGTAATTCAGATAATTAGAATGCATTTTATATTTAAAAATGTTTAACTTGTAACCAAATTTATAATAATTAATGGTAATTAAATTGTTTTTTAAATAAAGCGCATCCAAATGTCCGTGAAACGATGTACGATCTTACTGTTAAAGATAAAATCATTCTTTGGTCAGTCACTGTTTGTTGATGCCATTGCACAGCTGTTGATATAGTCGTACATACAGAGAATCATTTGAACAATAAAATAAAATAAAACAAAATCATTTTAACTCCATATATATTATACGTGCATAACCATTAAAGTGATGTATATAATGTAACTACCTATACAAAGTGGTGCGACCGCTGCCTAGTATGTTTTTATTTGAAAAACAGTTTAGTAAATTTGTTTAATTAATTGCTCTTATTTAAAAACAAAAAAATCATTATATTTTCAAAAATAATATTGCACAAGTCAATTTAATGATACAATCATTGATTGCCTGTTTAGGCTAGTATAACAGTATTATTAATCATTTTCAGATAGCTCAGTGAAGCAGCTGTGGTACGATTGCTACTTGACAGTGTTTTTCAATTTTTTACATTAAATTCACCATAAGTCAATTATTAATACATTATACAATTTTTTTAAATTAAATTTACAGTTAAAAATTCTAATTATATACTGAAATTTCAGTACACTTGTTTTTATTATTATTTTTATTGCTAACCAGTTTAAGAGTGGTTTTTATAACCGTTTTGTAAATTAAAAGTCTAAATAATAATAGTAATTTTTTTTTTTTTAGACTACTTTGAGAGTGTGGGATTGCTTATTTTTCGAAGGATCTAAAATTATATTCAGAGTGGGTTTGATATTGGTGAAATATTATAGAAACGAATTGTTGGCTTGTGATGATATCGCATCAATGTCAGAATGTTTGAAATCAATTGTACAACGGCCATTTACTCTAAACTGCCATTTATTCATTAAGGTACATATTTCAATGGCGTTGCATTTATGTATTTAAAAAATCATGTTCATTTTTCTTTATTCTTTAGAAAATGTTTACGGATATTGGATCATTGCCCATGTCATTGATTGACGATTTACGTAAACAAGTATCTGCCGAACGCAATGCCGATAAGTCTACGTACAAAAACAGAAAAGGCTAAACTTAATTATTATCATTGCTTTTTAAGAGATTTTATAATATTATGTTTGTACAAACGAATTATTCTAGTCACATATATATTTTTTACATTGAAATATTTGGTCAATAATACTTAAGATTCCATATCAAACTTTTCATTAAACAAAAAAAATGTGTTCTATAAAGAACAATATACTATCAAGTATTATGATTGTTACATTGCCCTATAAATTATTATTTATTTTTTTTATTGAATATTATTTAAGATAAACATATATTGTTTCTCCTTTGTTAATTTTCTTTGTTAAACTGCGTTATAAAAATGTGTAATAAATCAAAAACAAAATTCTGTTCATTACATTAAGTAGTGGCATAACACTGGGAGTTAAATAAGGGTGTGTCTGTGTCATCTTAATTCTCGAGTGTTTATGGTTAAAGGCAATTTTTTAAATGTATGAAATAATTTATTTTTTAAAATAATATTTAATTAATTTGAATAACTGTGTTAAGAGACTTTGATGAGTCTGTGTGTATGTTAAAATAATGAATATTTGGTGGTTCCTTAAAGCAATAATTTTATCTATGGGAAAATAATATTTTATGAATTAAATTTTGTATTATTATCATTATATTTTACAAAGGAATAGTTTGTATTAATTTTTGTTTTATTTTTACTATTGAAAAAAGAGCAATTGTTAAATGATAATTTATTGTTATTATTCTATTTTGTACTGAATAGTATTTATTGTTTTCTTACTGCCTGTGATAGACTAAAAATATCATGGTTTTACAATTTTAAAATTACTATTTTACAACTGATATAATTGTAAGTAAAGTATTTTTAAATTTAATATTGTTAATCAAAAGTCAAAAAATATGTACGCAATTTTGTATGAACTTAAAAATGTTTTAAGAAGTTATTGTAAGAATGAGTGTATGGAGATTAGGGATTTCTGTGCGTGTATGTGTATATTATCGACTTTTTAATGTTTTCGCTCAATTATAATAGCCTATTTAAGTTTGATGATATAATATAATGACATATTTTACTGTTTTCAAAATTATAAACAATGTTGTATTGACAATTATAATGTTATAATCAAAAAATATAGAAATGAATTATTTTTTAACTCAAGTGAAGCCAAATCAAAATTTATATTAAAAAATAATTCTTCTAAATTAATAAACGTGTTAATGTACTGTAATTTTGTTTTTTAAAACAATATTCGTAATCGTTTTCTTGATACACACTCATTGAAGAGTTAAGAACATATATTTTACAAATCTTATTCCTGTAACAGTTTGTGATTTTACATCGTGATAAATCTGACCAAATATCATCCTTGTGCTAAATTCGGGCCTGTGTATATGTACTTATACGATACGGCTGGTAGACGGACAGACAGACAGAACAACATAATAATTGTGAACCTATTATACAACAAAATTATCGTTATTTAATTGGTAATAAATTATTACAGTAGACAATTATAGTACAATAGACAATTCGATAATTGTTATTATATTATGTTTATTTATTTTAAATGTTTAGTCTGTTAAAATAATGATAAATTTACGATTGTTTTACAATAAGACGAAATCTTCATTTTTTTTTTTTTGTCAACATTAATATTTACATTATAATATATAGACACATATAAAATTATGTTGTTTAAAATTTATATATATTATTTGTATTCAACACAATAATAACATGAATATTATATGCTATATAGCTAAGATAGCAGTTTGTTTTCTTTTTATTATTATTATTATTATTATTATTATTGACTTATGCATAATTATTATTATTCTTATTTAATTGAAAATACTTGTGAATAATAATTGAAATTTCTTTTTAATTACCTACGTGCACGTATGTACGTATTATTATGGTCGATTAATAAATTTTAAAATACTGAAATATTGTAATAGCACTATTAATTTTCAAACGGTCAAAAATCGTGAGGATCTACATTAGGAAAAATATGAAAAGATATCATATTATTACAGTATACGCATTATGCTAACGCGTTTTATCGTCAATTATTGGTGTAAACTCGTAGTGTTACCTGCTAATAAATGCCTACTGTAATAATTATATAAATATTATAATAATAATTTTACATTTAGATCGAATATTTATTTATTTTTTTATTATCAATAAACATTTGAAAGTAGAAAAATAATATCGACAACAATTTTGGTCTTTTCTACGGTGTTATCGTATCGAAACATTAATTTGGAAAATATTTGAAATTTTTCTATATAAAATTATATAATATTTAAATTTAAACTATTTGTTTTACGTTCGCGATTAATTATATTAATCGGTTAATATATTTTTCAGTGTAAATTTGCGAAATGTTATAAATAATGCCAAGACGGGGGACGGATGTTTGTTTTTTCTCTTGTGCAATGCTATTTTAATAATATACGCGCGCGTGGGCGGTACATATTTATATAAACTGACAGTAGTTAGCCGTGTGTGTTCGCGTCAATAGACGAATTTATAATAATTTTTTATGATGCGTTTGTCACGGTTATTCTTGTACGTCGTGTATTGCGTACGTTTTTTTTTTTTTTTTATCTAAAATGACCGGCGGTCCCTTGGTTTAAGCGTCAGAAAGTCTCGGTATAGGTAATAATTTTTTTTTTTGTCTTAAATTCTACTCGCGTTTCGTTCGCAATTTTTGCTTTGAACGCGTGCCCACGCGAAAAGCGTCGAATTTAATAAACGTTTACACGGGAGGGGGGGCTTTTTTTTTAGGGGATTTATTACTTTTTCTACCGTGTCGGCTGGTTTTAATATATAAAAAAAAAAAAGACGGCAAACGACCAGAATCGCGTTTAACGAGGAACAATTGCCTGCGGAGCTGCGAATTCATGAGGACCGACATAAGGACGAAAAATTATATTTTCATTTATAACTTATTCGCATTGTTTCTCGGATAAATAATATATTTTATAAATGAATGTTAAACGGTATCTACCTAAAACTCGAAAAACCACGCGCATAAAAAAATCATCCCTCGAAAAAAATCATCGGCCTCTAGTTGGTACACACACACGGAAAAACTTTTAAGAAAATTTGCATCAAAAAAAAAAAAACCTCTGCCACTGCGGACGGGGTCGCAGCCAAATATTATATTACAATCACCGGGAGATTTTTTGTATTTTCTATCCCGTTATCTTTAATACTTCAATTTAAATATTATATTAATTCATATAATAAGTACATCGTTATTATTTACCATCGTTTATTAATTAGATAATATATATTTATTTTACCCAATTACGATGTTTATCCAATTGTACACTTATCGATTATTAAAAAAAAAAAAAAAAAAATCGTGAAAAATATTACAAGATTGATTCAACCCATAACGAATTATAAACGGTTTTTTACGAGCAGTTTATAAATAAAATCGAAATCAATCTCGTTGGAACCGTGTACCCAAAACATGAACAGCGCTAAAATCATAACAAAACCAAAAAAATAAATAAATAAACTGAAACGTATACAGTATATTATATAAGTATGGAAATGGTAGTTGATAGTGTTTGGTGACGACGAGAAGATCCGGCGCGGCGGCGATTCGCCGCGTCTTAGAAAGTTGTCGCGGTAACGCGCGAGTATTTTGACAATATTCCGATTTATTCTAAAGTTTAGAATCTAAACCCAACAGCGGTATTATCACCGATTAGATTTACGGTGTACATTATCGACGACCGATTGGTGAGATCGGCGACAAGTATCTACTCTACGTTAACATAAGGCCGGTCTCACACTGGAAACGACTGTGTGCACGACAACGGACGACTTGGACAGACAACGTACGACCGCCGCCGATGTACGGATTGATTTCTTTTTTTATTCACTGCGTCCAATGCGGATGTCCTATTTGATTTCATGTATTTTAAATACGCGAGTACAATTTCCTTAACGATAATTTCAACAAGACGAATGGGTTGTTTTACCTGGTTGAGAGTAGTAGTCTGTGGATGAGGCGAAGAAGACGGTCATGGAGAAAACAGAATTATTCATTCGTTCTTGAATAACAAGAATAAATTTTTCAAAATCTTCTATTACGTCCTTGTTAACAATTAAAACAATGGCAATAACGTTCAAATGAAAAAATAAAATACAGAATCTATGTTAAAAGTCGTACGACCTACGGACGAAAATCCGAGCAAGTCGCGGAGCTAAACGCACGACAACGACGGGTCCAATGTGACGACAGCGCTAATTACATTATCAACGTTGGGAAGGTTCGTGCGTACAGTCGTGCAAACCAAAAGTCGCCACACGCAGTCGGTTCCAGTGTGAGACCGGCCTAAATGGTTATTAGTTATTACTATACATACTCGTACGACGACGATTTTAGAAATGAGAATAGAATGACATTTTGTCAATTTTTCTACCGAATTTTCCGACTGACGAAAACTCTTTGGGGGGGGGGGGATTACATCTCCATCAGCCTCCTCCCCAGGCCACGCCGCGGAGCTGTATAAAAGGCAATTTATTGTTTCAAACCGATTTGAGTTTATAATATCAACGGATGTTTTATGGATACGTAACAAAACGCTCAAAGCAACAACGACACACGTTATTATGCAGATGATTGAATGCTGAACCCGTGGTATACAGGCTGGTCACGATGAGTTATAAAACGATGAGACTCGACCACCATGTGTCCTCTTGCCTCGTGATATTCTCCGATTACGAAACGTTATATATATATATATAACGTTTGTCGTTATAACATTCGATTTATTTGTAATAAAATATTTAATAACTTATACGTAATATTTTATGTGATTCATTATCGCGGCGGTTACAGAGTAACAAAAAAAGCGAATCAGTCGGTCGGTCACACGTTAAACCGTGTCTAGGGACTACATACATGTGCAACGTAGTGTTCGGCGGTATTTACTTATTAGGCTGGCCATAATATGGCACGCCAATTAAAAATCTGTGTATCGCAATATTTATCGATGGTAGCCGCGCTGACTTAAATATAAGTGATAAAAATCACAAAACACAAGTCTTATCACGACAATGTTAATAATAATAATAATAATAATATATGTTTGTTGAATAACAAATAATACATAATACAATTTAATCGTTTTTAACGCTAGGTTTCGAGATAGGATAACCCTTTAAAACACTCGCATCAAATAAAAAAAAAAATAAATATATTTATATAAATATAAAGGTCGCGGTCTGCGTGTGATTTTATTATTATTATTATTATTATTAGCATTATTTATATAATATTTATTTACTTAAGACTTGACCCGAAGGGTACAACACGAGTTAAAAATAATTTAAACACATATGTAAAAAAAAAATAATATTATCTGTTGGTATACGGATACCTATTTAATGTACACGATATAAAATTACAATCGTTTTTGTAATATATTTGATAGCAAAACTAATCGTTATGAATTATTATATATAATATAATATAACTCGATATATATTATAATGGTATTACATATATATATAATATATATATATATGTACATATATATATATATATATATATATATATATATATACGCGTATTATGCGAACTTTTACGTTTATTTGGATTTTCATAGATTTTTTTTTTTTTAAAGTCTTGAAACCGCGTAAACTACAGTGATGTATGTCGTTCGATATTTTACCGACTTTGGCTGATACAACCGTGCAGAATATTGACAGACTTAATAGGTATACCTATAATAGTGTATTTATAATATAAAATATTGCGGTATAGACCCGCTGTTAGTCGTATTAAAGACGAGACGTTAATTGTATACTTGTTTTTCATAACCTGTATATACATATATAGGTCCTTGGTCTTCGACCAAAGCGTCAAAGTCATCGTAAAAAAAGAAAAAGAATTATTATTATAGGTTTTATGTATAAACGACGACTTCTAAATGAACAAGAATTCACGAAGAATGTGTTTTCAAATGGCATACGTCAGTCCGACAGTCCCTATTTTTATGTGTAATGCCCGTGCTGTACAGTGTGTTATAACTCTTTATTGAATATTAATTATACGTTTTATTTCATATTACAATGTTTCGAAAACCATTTAAGCGATCGCATTACATTTCCAGACACTTGTCAAAACGAATGTGATTGATTTGAAATCAATTTGAGTTTCAACCGGCTTCTTTCAGCAACACAAATGTTAAACGAAAAACACTGACATTGTAAAGTACACCTATAGAGGCAAACAAAACAATAATGGTTTCAATGTGTTTGCTTCGACGAAGCTGAAGTAATTGTCTTTTTAATGTTGCTGAAGTTGAGATGTTTATATTTTAAAGTAGATTAACGACAGGGAGTAGGTTATGTTTAGTAATGTGGTTTAAGTATTTCGGCTTCTTTAAATCAAAAAAAGTAAACGGCACGAGAAACGTTAAAAAATAATAATAATAAATCAGGGACTGAACGACACCGGCGGAATGACGCACATTTCGATTTATTCCTATCGCAATGCGACCGAAAAAAGAAAAATAATAGTGTACCGCAATAATGGCACGTTTAAATTAATACGCATTTGTTGTCAAGATGTGGGTTAGAATTGTGCGCGTTTCGCTTTAAAGTTATCAGTCGTTCAACTGCTCTTTGTATACGTCATACGCATACTGTATAATGTTATGAATTTGCAATCTCGTATTTTCGTGCATGTATTATTTTGAAAAAATATTTTGATTTGTATTTTATGTCATTAACTGCGCAGATAACCGTAAAACAATTAATATATTTCGAAAGGAAGTGCGTGTTATCATCATCTATATTTGAATAAACTAGGTCAACAAATGTAATACAAATTTCCAATCAATCCGATAGTTAAGTTCAAGGCGTATTCTAAAATCAAATAATTTTTAAGTACCTACTTTAAGGTCGCAAGATGACAATTTAAAAAGTATCACCAAATATTCATAACTTTCAACGGATTTTCTTCTTCTTTTTCTTCTTCTTCTTCTTCTTATTATTATTATTTAGGACTTAGTTTAGAAAATGAAAAATATTTATATTAATAGGGGAACTATTTTCAAATCTCGTTTTGTGCGATGTCATTAAAAATATAATATATATTTATAAAATTAAAACGATGATTTGGTTTTAAAACGTCTCGAATGTTTAATGGAAGCCAATATAATATGTAGTACGGATTTCATGGCGATAAAACTTTATTTGTGAAAAATAACGATAATTATATATTATTATACGTATTGCGTTAGAAAATATTATAACGTCGGTTTATTACTGTATTTTTAACTGAAAAGACGATATTCCAGACGGAATTAATAACTCGACGTCTGCTCGAGATCAATAATCGTGTCAATCGATCGATTCTATAAATAAATAAAGAAAAAAAGTCTATTTCAATCTGTACTGCAGGTGGCGATGATGCTGTGTATATGTGTAGTTATCGATAAAATAAATTACGTTATAATATTATATAAAATACAAAAATTATTTCTACCTAATATCCGTTATAGGCTTTGAAACGATCCAAACCTGTTTCATTAGAAAGGCAATAATGTGAATATGGTTTTAGACCACTAAAATAATGCATTATTAGGCACATTCGGTCGATTCATGAAGTCGATTTTCGACTTTTTCCATTTCAAAAATGTGAAAATAGATATCTTTGTCACGCGTTTTCTCTCTGAAACTCATCCGATTATCTCGATTTTGTGTTTTTAGTGGAAGAGTACAATCGCAAAGTCTATAGCGGACATAGAAACAATTTTTGTATTTTATATATATATATATATATAGTTTATTAAATCTTAGTCTGACTTTCGCCATAACCAACAACAAGGTTCAATTGCTAAGTGTTTGAATTTATAAAATTCCTGTATTTCGCACGGCCAATTATACGTTGTTTGCTCCAGAGATGGAACGCCGAAAAATCTTTATGCGTATACACCTACCGGAAAAAAAACTCGAAATTCGATTGTTTGTCTGCTAAAATTAAGATAGAAAAGTTAATAAATAAACGAAATTTCCCTTTTTTTTTTCCAACAAATAAATAAAATGTATTTTTTTTTTTTTTTTTAGCGTAATTAGAACACGCCGGGTATCCGCTATGTTTTATATTTTGATTAGAACTATTCGCAAATAACTGTATTGAAAATATATGTAGGTCAGTGCTGACTTTTAACGGAGTTCCAAAAGGGTTTCAAATCCACGGGCAACGCCGTGCGGGATCAGATAGTATTATTATATTATTGAATTTTCTATAATATCCGTATACTGCAATATCGTTCGCAATGTCCATGACGTGTACAGCCGCCGCAACTGTATTGAACGCGTTTTATACATTTTTCTCTCTTTCTACGTTCTAATTTGTATTAACTATAAAATATATACGACGATCGTCGTATAATAATACGTATAATATATAAATCCATGAGGTGTCGTGTGCTGTATCGTTTTCGGGTATCATAGCACTGTCGCATCGTGTTCAGCTACGCGTGTACAGAGGCCAAGTATAGTAGCAAGTTGTTATATCCATTCATGAAAACCACGTCCTGCCCATGTGTGTGCCACCGCGTAAATGTAATCGAATACGCTAGGCAACTATAATAATAATAATAATAATAATAATAATAATAATAATAATAATAATAATAATAATAATAATAATAATAATAAAAATAATAATAATAATTGTCACAATGGTCGAACGAACGACGGGTTTTCGGGTTTTCGTTTTAGTATTCTACACGTGTCGTTGTTTCTGGCCTTCGTTTCGAATCACAATTACACTATATAAATAACGAACAATATATTAATGAATAATATTAATAAATCGTTTAAAAAACATATTGCGAGTGTTTTAAACAGAGGCACGCTTGAGTTTTCCCTAGGCTCACGTAAAAATTTCGTCTAACGGCTTTTGCGCTGAAGGTGAATTTAAAAGTATCGTAATTATTATTAAAATTCTTTTTTATGATTCATTTCGATGTGCTTAAAAACGTTTATTGATTGCTATACATGAACACGCATGGTCATCGTCGTAAAATCTACAAACATCATAATACATTATTAATATTATATCCGTAATGAAACACTACGTAGGAAATAACGTGATAATTTCTGATTTGTATGCATTTTTTTTTATTTTTGTCACGTCGACTTCAGGTACTCAGTTCGATACGGTTTCGAATTTTTTTTTCACGATGAATTTTTCGTTAACGAATATTAATTGAAAGAGGACATCATAGGTAGGACACATAGGTTACGCTCTTTTCAATGACGATCTTGAACACACGCGTCAAGTCGTTCGATATTATAATATTATTTTACCAATTAATTTCACTTTTATCTGCGAAACAAATTATTATAAATACACTCTTGGTCGTGTACTGCAGGTTATCATTTCGCAGCCCGTGAATAATGTTCTATAAAAGTGTGATATGTTTTTGCAATTTAATTGTCGATAACGCAGACCTATACGTATATAGCATTAAATTGAATATCAGTTGATTACACGTATGTATATGCAATTATGTATTGCGAGAAGACAAAGTAATGTAGGTACATAATACAATTTTGAGACGAGTTTTAGACTTTTTACTATACACTCGCGCTCATAATAATAATAATATTAATAATTAACAATAATAATCACTTCCTGCAATTAAAATAATAAGTTTTTTATATATTAACTTGTGTTCACCTTAATCGATCTTCTCGAACTATGGAAGTATAGAAATATCTAGAAAACACAACGCACACAAGCACAACATCAAGGTTATACGCATCATAATAGATTTCTAATTGGTTATTCGCTATATTAATCCTTTATGTAATTGTCAAACTATTTTTCTATTTAAAAAAAAAAAAAGTTTTCTTTCGACTTATTCTTCTGGTTTGTTTACATTTTAAAGAGGTTATCTTCGATATGCCAATTTAGTAATTGTACTAATGTAAAAAATTATAATATTATATTATGTTGATTTTTCGACTAAAACGTATACAATATAAAAACGACGACTACAGGTACACGGCAATATTCAATGAGATTATTGATAACAGCACGTAAGTAAAACGTTGTCAATTTTCTAATATTAAGAGGAAGCTTCATCGATAATTTTCAAGGTTTTTGAATAGACAATTTTTACATAAAAAAAAAACCGATATTAAGATAGATATAAGAAAATATTTTTCGAGGGAATCTTATATGTGTTTAGTATTATACGTATATAACGTATATTAAAATTACATTTTTAAAAATTTTTTTTTCTTGATCTCTGTATTAATCCGGTTGATATTTAAAGAGAAAACTTAAGATTCATTTTGAAACATTGTCTTTTATCTTTTTTTCATAAAAGATTTTATTTCATTTTTATTTTTTTTTGCAGATAAAAAAATATCAATACCAATACGTGCAGGTGCAAATAATTATTTCTTTATATAAAATGTTAGGTTAGGTTAAGTTAGTTCATAGTGCAATTCATACGTGTTATTTTTTTTTATACGTACCCATAAAGTTAAAGCTAATACATTATATAATTAATATTTTAGTTGTAAGATTACATAAAATCACATAAATCAATTGTTCAATAATCATAAAACAATAGAAATTTTTCAAATGTTATTCTTATCTTTATATAACTAATAATTTTAAGTGAAAACATAATATAATATACCGCATTGAATAATTTAAAATCGTCTTGATCAATGAATCGAAAAAGGAAACATAATAAATTATCCAAAACACCCAAAGAAAATTGTGTAATATTATAACTTAAGTGTTTTAATAAAATCGGGTCATGATATAAATATATAATATATTGTTCGTATAGTAATAGTATTTATATATATATAATGTTATATTATTATAATAAACGCGTTCCACATTATATTAACTTCAATTTATCATTATTAAACTAATGGCTGACACGTATTTTTTTTTTTTAATATTCTTATTCGTAATCGCGGTTGATTGTTTTGTTTTCAAGATGTTCCCGTATATAATATTAATTATTATTATAAAATTTAATCAAATAAGTATTACACGTTTAGAGGTTTTCGAAGTATGATAAATAAAAAAAAAATTATTTATACATTTTTTATCATATAAATGTATCAATTAGGATAGCTAACATTTTTTCTTTCTTCAAATTGATATAGTGCGGGGAATGGTATTTATAATTTTTCATTATATTACTCGAATAGAATAAATAACCTTATCATATTTAACACAATTTTTTACCAATAAAATGACATTTACGTGGTCTTTTATCTAACGCATTCGAATAAACATCATTACAGTTTAGTGTATAGTCTGTTGCAGTGACACATATATCATATGTTTAATTTTAATAGACTTTCAATATGAATCGGAATGTTACAAATCGTTTGTGTACCTACTATTATTATCTACTACACAAATCGAACGGCGTGTATTATTGTTATGTTCGATATTTCATTTATATTCGTTTAATAATTCAATGTTATTATATATAAACAATATTATTATACTGTGAATAATAATATTCGTATTGATGATCAACACGGATTTCGACCTAAACGACCCATAACTGCATTCAATTATTTATTCTTATTCGAAGCCTTTCAGAAATATTCACAAAAATGATGTTACGCTGACTTTGTTAAAGCATTCGATTCAGTCAATCTAAAAGTATTGATCAACTCGAATGGTTTTGGTGAACCCTTCTTTCTTTGTTCGCTTTCCTCTCCTCCCCTAGTAACAGATATTAAACGGGCTAAGAGTTTTGATGGGAAATGTTTTGTGCTTTTCTACACTTACTCTTGTCTCCTTCAAACGGCCACTTTTCATATTTTTCATTCGTTTTGTTTACCAATAGAATACGTCGAGCTTTGTCTCATAGCAGTACACCTCGTTTTGCATGTGATATGAAAATATTTACGAAAATTAATTCTACTGATAGCCGCTTGTCTTGTCTTTGCAAAACGATACTGTTTTGTTTCTTGTTTGGACGGTGTATACTTTACATATATCACTACGGTGATCCACGACGCTAAAGATTTTTTTTTTCATTTTCATCGAATTTCTCTTAAAAAAATTAAAGAACAAACATATGTAGAGAATGACATTTTATTTTATATTATTTATGTACATAATTTTTTTTTATTTTTACGTTTTCCTTAAGGAAGAGTATTTACCTGATACATTTCAAAATACTAAATACAGATACTATTAAGAAGCTAATTCGTGATGTGTTCAGTGTCGAAATACAAGAATGCACTGCAGTGCCAGATAAAATGAAGAAAGAATGAATCAAACTTCAGAATGACAACGACTCTACGGATTTGAGTATACGGCGTGAACTTTGGTGTAAAAGCGCTACCGCGATATATCCAAACATTCGGTTTATTTTATTACCTATTTCCTAATGTTACTATTCAATAAATCAGGAAGCAAAATATACAAAAGTGGTCCGTAACTTGAGTCGAGTTAGCAACCGTAAGATGATTTATTGGGGGGAAATTTTAATAAATTACTTTTTAGTCTGCCAATATGAAAGAAGAAAAAAAGTGAAAAATTCGTCTGGTAAAATCAAACGTCAAAACGACGTTCGTTATGATAATTTATTTCACTCAATTAGGCAGTGAATAACAATAATAATAATAATAATAATAATAATTATAATAAAAAATACCAACTTGAAGCCCTGAAAGGCATCGGACGGAGAAGAAGTGTATCAAATGTGCTGTAAACAATAGACGGTAATCTAATGGGAAGTAATTTAAAGGGGGCAATTAATATTTCTAAAAAAACAAAGTTGTAATAATAAAGTTAATTAAAACGGAGAATTCAGATTTTTTTTTGTAAAGAGGGTACACAGTCATATATTTTTATATTTTTGCGCCAATATTTAAACGTTCAAAAGAAAAAGAAATATATATTATATATATATACAATTATTCTCTATTATGTACATTCAATCGTCGAGTAGCCGAGTAGGTACGATATTTGAATAAATCTAAACGTATCACGTACTCGTACAAACTATGTGTGTACAAGTTAAAAATGAATTTATACTTTCTTCGGCGCGGTAAGCCAGTAATTCTCCACAATGAAATCTCTCGTTAATACTTTAGCCTTCACTTCAATAATATATTTCTTTTGTAATATTGTTTACCGTCGTCGTGACATATTAAAATATCTAATGTTACATGTACCGTGCGTGCGTATTCTTAACGCACCCAACTAGGTCTGCGATCTGCATCGTCTTTCATTCTCGTATAAGTATTTCATTTGGCGAGATAATAATACATATGTACGATACACCGTCATCTCGCCGATATAAGAATTGTTTTCGTATTTTGTATATATGCCATTATTATAATATCAACTCGAATCAAATAGTCTAATTTCTATTCGAACACGATAACATTGATTTTTATTTTGACTACAAATCTATTTTTTCCTTAATAATTGTGTGCGTGAGTGTTATCACAATTATTAGTCAATATTATATAGGTAATATGATTTTTCTTCGAGAAAAACATTATTTATAATTCGTGTACTCGCGTATATTTAATAGTATCATAACGGGTACAGGGCAAAAATAAGCGTCTCGTGTATATATACATAATAAATTAAAAAATTTAATTTTTTTTTGTAACGTAAACTTTTCCTAGGATTTCTATACAAAGCAAATTCTAGATAGAGTTAAAATAGTTTATTATTTTAATAGGTGCAATTTCGTGTTCACGAAGTGTTGAATATTGTGTTAAATCAAAATACGCATTTTCAAACGTCTGTTTTTATTATTTTTAATTTATTTCGATTTGCATAAGTTCGACGGTTTGATTCGCACGTGCATTTGATAAAACCTTGTACACCGTCGAAATGTTGCTAAGATCCGTAAGACAAATAATAATAATAATAATAATAATAATAATAATAATAATAATAATAATAATAATAATAATAATAATAATAATAATAATAATAATAATAATAATAATAATAATAATAATAATAATAATAATAATAATAAAAATAATAATAATAATAATAATAATAATAATAATAATAATAATAATAATAATAATAATAAATATAATAATAATAATAATAATAATAATAATAATAATACAGAATAGATAACAATATTAATTCATGAATTAATTCATCGATATCTATTTATATTTTCTGTACATTCGCATGCACGAGTACACCCCGTTGTATTGTGCTCAATATTATGAACTTCGTATATAATTACAGAAATCGTGTTATGATAATTGTGCGCTGAAATCCGTTATTACTTATTCATGATATTAACGAAATACAATTATTTTAAATAGCGAGAACGATGTTTTGGATGGAAAACCGCTTGTTTCTGCGCCCTCGTTTCTCTTACCTATACGCCACTGGTGTATACACCTATAAACGAATTCACGTCACCGGTTACATACACTTTTTTTTTTTTTAACAACACACTCTCGTGTCTTCGTCGAAACCGTCAGGGAGGACTTGGATAATATTTATTTTGTGTGTGTGTATAAGACGTCGAACGAAAACGAGAACTGTACCACAATCCGTATGCGTACAATATTATACAATTACATATAATTCCGAGTCCGTTGATAAACCCAGTCGTAACCTAGTCGTTTCCGATAAGTGGAACGTTTTGCAATACACCGAAACGAATACTACGTTACGCGTATATTTTTATGATCAATTTTTAATCAAACGACTTGGTGTTTATCGGACGATAATATCTGCGGGGTTTCTAACGTAAAATAATAATAATACTATTTCGTGTTCTCATCACGAAATCCTTACACCTCGCTGTTTTGGTTATTTAATAAAACACGGTGTTTTCGGTGTGAACAGACGCGGATTGCAATTTTTTTTTTTCTTCTTTGTGAAAAAAAAAGCTGCTTTTGCAGTATACACACGCACAAGCGATACCGCAACTAGAGTTTTTAGGGGCTTAGGACAAAGCAAGAGATTAAGAAGGAGCCTTCAATCTTGTCGATTGCGTTACAGTAGCGATTTCTTTACGATATAAGATTTCAATATATTTATATATATATATAAAAATACGTAATTCGTCGATATTTTTTTTGTTAGAATTATAGAAACATATCTTTATGCAATTTACCAATTGATTTATACAACGTAACGACGTAATGCGACGGAGTGTTACAATAACTGCGCGTTTGTTTTTATTTATTTCCGTGTACAAATTTCCGACTATTTCCGTCATTCGTGTTGGGCTTCGGTAGAAAATTATAGTGTCTACTCGGTACAATTATTTGAAAAAGTTTTCGGTTTTCTCAGTGTTTCCCTTGTTCGTAATTCAAAACAATAAATTAGGGGAAAAAAAACTATTTTTTTCTCCTTTGGACTTGCAACTAAAACACATCGACCCCGTTTTTAATAAACGGGCGATTCGATTTTTTTTCCCGCGCATTAAATTTGAACAATTTTTCATCCAGTCCGCGTGTTCCTATATGCCGCAAACGGCACATGTACTGTAAAGTTTTTCGAAATATCATACAAGTTGAGCGTTTGTTTTTTGTAAAACCGACACGTTTCGAAGGCGTTTTCACCTGTATGATTCACTCTGTTGAACTGTGCGGTGTTTACCTTCCGATGCTTTTCGCCGAATCGGTTGTTATCACGATGTATAACAGGTGCGATAAATTTGACGTTTGGAAGTTTAGAAGGCACGCGTTAAAAAAAAAAAAAAAAACGTTAATAAACGTATAAATCGAAAATTGGTTTGGAGGCCTGCTAAGGTAACATTATTGTGTTCAATAATAATAATAATAATAATAATAATAATAATAATAATAACAATAATAATAATAATAATAATAAATATTATTATTATTATTGATTATCAATTTATTCATTTCAATACCGTATAATGTAGTGATGAAATATTAACAATAGAACAGGCAATTTTACAAAACGTAAAATTCGTTCACCTAGATTTCAATTTGACCGGAAACGAGATGTTATAAAATGTACAATTTATTGCAGTATCACCTTGAATTTTTTTTTTTTTTTATTACAACAAACAGTAGACTCAAATCGTATTTTCGAT
The DNA here is from genome assembly GCA_032441825.1 of Chaetogeoica ovagalla. Classification (NCBI taxonomy): domain Eukaryota; kingdom Metazoa; phylum Arthropoda; class Insecta; order Hemiptera; family Aphididae; genus Chaetogeoica; species Chaetogeoica ovagalla. Next base: position 13,708,086 of record CM063726.1, on the reverse strand, counting down.
AATAGAATATTCTAAAATCAAATGCCTATTGGGAAACCTAAGTAACAACAGAAATTCAATAATGGAAAAAAAAAAACGCCGTAACCTTGTTTTAAAAATTTATCTCTCCAATTAGTAAGTGTATAACGTACAAAACGTATTATTACGATAGAACGTAATACACAATCGATACAGAACTATTTTTTTTTTTAACTGCAAAACCAGTTACGTTACGATAACGCGCGTATATTGTAATATAGCAATAAGACTTCGAGTGTTCACGCGTGTTTGTACGAAGTAGTAGATTATATAAACCATTTCTCAAAGTGGGCGATAACGCCCCCTTGTGGGCGTTAGTGGCCTTCAGGGGGGGGGCGGTAAAAGGCCCAAAGAAGTTGGAAGGGGGAGGGGTTGAAGCGGTTTGGGGGGGGGGCGATAGCTGATTAAAAAAAGCGAAAAATGATGTAATCCCGCAACTTTACCCTGGATTATGGTCGATTGTTCAATGATATCTAATAGCGTTTCCATCATCGCATTTGTCCGAACGTGGATTTAGTGCTGTAACAACACTAATAACTAAAAAAAGAAATCGGCTGCTTGTTACCGAACTTGTGGCGACTTACGACTGTATTTAAGTGAATTCGAGCCTGATACAAAAAAACCGATTAAACTACATCGGGTTCATCCATCGCATTAAGTAAGCTCGATGAATTTAAATTCGAAGATTTGTTTGAATTTTAATAAAAATAAATTAAAATTCGATTAAGTATGCGTTTTAATTGCTCTTATTAAAAATAATCCTTTTAAAATGTAAGTTTGAACTCTAAAATAGAATATGCCATGTTTAAATATAATAATTGTAATAACTGTTTAAAGATAAACAACAATTGGTAAGATTAAAAAATTTGGCGGGCACTAAAAAAATTTTGATTGTCAAAGTGGGCGGTGTATGAAATGTGTTTGAGAACCTATGAATTATAAACGATAGAAATGATTTTAGATCCTGAGCAAAGCCGAGGAAACTACCGGTCGTTTTACAACGATATTAATTTTCTGTGTATTTTACATGTCGACTATAGTAGGGCTGCTTTAATTATAACACTCGTTTTCATTTTTTTTTTTTTGTAGCAAACTCTGTTGGTTTGGTGTTTTAGGGAGGCTTTTTTTTTTATTTTGATTTTATCGATAACTCTTAAACGCGGCCCACAAAACTGTCAATAACGTTTGTTGAAAACGGCATGGACGCGATTACATCAATACTGTTTCTCCTGCGTTTCGAAAACAGTGGAGTCGAGTCTTGAAATTTACGCTGAATAATATGTATTGTATACGTATATAAGTAAAAAAAAAAATGTTCAAATAAACGTCTTTCAATTTTGGACTATTTGTAGTAATCATTATTAGATGTCGACTGTTTAAGTTATAAAAAGGTATAATTTTTGATATTAAAGGACGAAAATTGTGCACGACATAAGTCATATGTCTTACTTAAAAAAATAATCAAAAAATCTCGAAAACCCTTAGTTTCATTTTTTTTTCTACAATTTTTATATTTTTCGACAAACTATATTGTTTCGATGGAAAATTATATCTGCTGTTGTCTACAGAGTGTAAGCTATGAAGAAATGAGCTGCTAATTCATTGCAGTCACAACGGAACGACCTTTTAAATGAATTTATTTTATTTCTATTTAGGTTATATGAGTTATTTATAAGAGACTTTTTTTAGAAAAATTTCATTAAATATTTATTTTATTACCGTGTAACTTAACTTGATAAAAAAAAGGAAACCCCCCTCGTTAACGAGAAAAAGTTTTCGGAGAAAAACGTACAATAAATACATTAGAAAATATTGTCGACGTTTTATAATGTCAAGAGAATTTTCTAACGTTTTACGAATGTAAATTTTTTTTTTTTTTACGCCATTCGGTCGATAAAAACTTAGAATTTTCACGACCGATTCACAAATATTAAATTTTCTTGTTCGGACGCACGTGACTCTTCCCTTATATAATTACACGCATATATGACGCGGTTTACAGGAAATTTGGATAAATAATATATTGATCTCGTGTTTAGAGAATATGTAAATGTTTTCGTATAATATTTATGTAGATTATTGTTTCTTCTTGTTTATTAACGTTTTCATTCACTTGACGTACGAACAAAAATATACTGCCGCAAGTTTACCGTGACGAAACCCTGCAATTGTTCTGTTTATCTGTTCTTATTACTATACACTACATTATATGTACCGAGCATTTTTTTTTCACTTTTCAATCGAATTACCGTTTATCGTTATGAACGTACACTCGCGTATATATACACGTTACACACGTAATTCACCGCTGTAAAATATAATAATATTGTAATAATAGTTTTCGTTTTACTCGGAAAACGTTTATAATAATAAAACATAACTCTACATTATTACAGATAAATATAGGTGGCCGTTGTTTTTGTTCGCACATACTATTCCTGCTCGTAATGAACGGCCCGCGCCACTGCGATAATATACTTATTATACGAAACGTGTACCAAGCAAAATGTAAAATATACGTATTTTTGCTTCGGCACACGTATATTATTATTATTGTGTGTAAAATGGAAAAAAAAATTAATTGGCATCGAACGATTGACGTCAAATTTATTACGACTGAAAATACTTTATGAACGGTTTGAATAACAAACGCGCAAATAATATAATGCCCGAACGAATTATTTCAGATGATTCTGATTCAAATTTTATGAATTTCCGACGAGAAACAACGATCGGATAATGTCGTCGTCAACGGATAACCGACCGATCTATCAATCGTATGTAGTCGGCACTTTGTTCGAAAGGTTTTTCGATTTAATGCTGCTCAGTAGTTTTTCAATGGCGCGCATGATTCAAAACAATCGAAAAATTAGATGAAAAACTATTTATTCTCGATAATTTTTAAACGCGGTACAAAAAGAAAATTTACCAAAAAATAGTGGGTCCTAGAGTCTTGCAATTTACACTCGGTGTGTAATTATTCGCACTTCATTTACTCAAAAACAATTAAGCAATTTTTTCCTCTCCAATTTTAGGCTATGAATAGCATAGATGTTTATAATAGATGTTTTGCTATATTATTAAGTCATAAAGACGGTGTAACTTTTGATTCTTTGGGATGAAAAATTTATACGAGGCCTACGTCACTTCAACTGTATTAAAAAAAAAAAAACATTATCTTATATCACAATTTCTTTTCTTTATTACCGCTTGAAATTTTCTGACAAAGTATAGTATTTATACACCGAACCTCCACACAGAATCGTTTTAGCATTGCTTTCAGATTTATATTAACAACAAAACTCTAAAAGTCTTTATCCAAGTAATATTCGCTTAAGCGTCCATCCGCTCTACGTATTCGTCTTTTTTTTTCTTTATTTAAATATACGTCTCTCTGGATACGACGTGAATACGACGCGACAATTTTTTAATTAAAATTTTAAATACGGTTTGCCATTATTCGATAAATAATATAAATAATAGCCATTACATAATATCATAAACACACGTATTGTATTCACAGATACTCATGATAGCTATCATTTTATCAATGAAACCGTAGTTTACGATTGTTATGGATTACGTATTAATAATAATAATAATAATAATAATAATAATACGGTGAAATTTCAAATAATATATTCTTTTCAAATGGCGTTAGGCAATAAATGTTAATTACGTATTAATCAATACTAAACAATATTGTAATTGATTCGACCCGAGATAAACAATAATACATAATGGATTATGTTCAGTATTTACATAATTGATATAATGTGTGTATATATATGATTTTATATTCTAAGTTAAAGTCGACGATGGTATTATATGTTTCACACTGATGGTAGAGACGATATACCTACTACTAATAGTATAGTCCAAAGGCGGTGAAATTACTCGGTCAGCCTGTATAGGCTGGTATAACGTCATTTCGTATAACGTCCTATATTGCTGTGTTTAGTTGGAAAATTGAATACAAATTGTGTTTTTTTTTTTGATATTTTGTTTCTAGAAAATTACGAAAATTCGATTGTGTTATTTATTATTTTATAAAACAAATAAATAAATTTGAGATTTTTCATTATTTCTTAATATATATGTATATATGTTTTATACGTGAGCGTAGTAATTTTATCGTCGAAAACGTCGTTAAATGTCGATACTAAGGAACTACCACCGACTGTTGGTTTTGTCGAGCGATTGACATCCCGTTATCTCGTTATGAGAGAATTATTAGCACGCTGAATTATTTCAAACTAGTTCCAATGGTAATACAAAACACTCGTTGTTATCGATATTATTGGAAAATCGTATAAAAATCATACAGAAATTCGAGACTAATAATAAAAAAAAAAAAAACGTGCGCGAAAACTTCATATTATTGTTGCGCAGAATTACTCGGTGTGAATTACAATTGTCGTTTAATTTTCTTAGAGGATTTTAATAAAAAGTGTTCAGATTCTAGAAATTCGCCGTGCACGCCTCTATATTATAATATTGTTCAGAACGAAAACGTCAATATAAATTATTGTAACGTTCTAGCGTGCAAAACGATTTTTTTTTTTTTGCTTTTCAATGGCAAACAAAACTGCGATTATATTATTATACACAAAACTGTTATGCGTAAAATGATTTCTATAACATTATTGTACCGTACACATTTCGATACCGCGTCTATATCGTATAAATATTGTATTCGCCTTGATGTTTTTATAACACGAACGAATCGTTTACTGTAATCGATAGGCGTATTATTGCTTACAATACAATATACTGTTTTCGATTAATCGTTTCTACGAATAATCAATGTTTACTTTTTATTTATTTTTTATTTTTTGCTAATCTGATCGAGTACTATAATAATAATAATAATAATAATAATAATAATAATAATAATAATAATAATAATAATAATAATAATAATAATAATAATATTCATTATAATACGGTTTCCGATTCGTAAAAATAATAATTGTAATACTTCGTGAATTCGCGTATCAAACTTCCGTATAATACGGTTATTTTTATCATTTACATAAACCATACCCGTGCGCATTATCGTACAATAATACGATGGATTTTTTTTTTTTTTTTGCGAAAAATTATTCGTTTTAGATTAAAACATAATATATGTACAGCAGATAACACACCGGGTATCTGAATAATGCGAAACGATGATCATTTGAATTTTTGTTCACGTGTATACAACGCAAGTCACATGCTGTCTTCGTGAATCTCGATTGAATATAAATTATAAATAAATAAATAAACAATAATTTATCGTCGATAATAAAATTAATGTTATATTAACTCTATTTTTGTGAGCGTACTTATATATATACACATAAGAGAATACTATATAATTAGGGATGTCCCGTATTATGAAATTCTTGTCCCGTAAAAGTGTAATAAATCATTGTTTTATACTTATTTCTATATAATATTCAAAATGTGTTTTGAAATGTGAGGGTTAAGAAACGTTTTAACCACCGATTGACTGATAACACGAACGCTACGTTTTATCAACATAATAAACCAAGTCCAAAAACATTTTCAATTGAATTGACTAGGAATTGATTTTTTTAAACGGTTTCTTGAAAATTATTTTTTGAAAAAATAAACCTAACGCAACGTTTCTCCCCCCTAAAAAATATAAATGTAAAAAAAAAAATTATCCAGGAAACAAAGACGAGTATTGGCTTAGTAAGTTTACAAGGTTATACGATAAAAAATTATAATATATATATATATATTCAAATATTTATGAACATTGCCAAATATTTTTTTTTTGTGATTTCAATGATCAAAACTTCTGCCAAAAATATTCTGGGCGAATGCTTTTCGATTTGTTTTGGGCGAAACGCGCCACGTCCGCATAGGATAATCTGTAGTTTGTTTGTTAATTAATATTTATATACAAATTTAACGATCCGCTATTATTTGATAATATTGATTTTAACAAATTTTAGCAGCGGCATTTTTATTTCACGCGAATAAAATATATTTTCCTCGTATTATACGATTTAATAATTAATTATTTTACAATTAAAAAATACAAATTGAACAATAAAGTGGACGTGTGAGAGCTCTTCCAATCGGTTTGACGCGGTTAAAAATGTAAAAAAACGGTATTATCCTTACGGATGAAACGATTTTATCATTAAATCACTACTAATAATAACGAAATTAAACAAAACCTGATTTATTGTAAACGACTATCGGATATTTACGCTTATATGAGTACGTGTGAAAAGGTTGAGTGCATATAAGGAACACAAAAACAGTCTTCAGATACATGCGTAGGTAAAAAAATATCATAATATAACAAATTAATAAGCAATTATTTCCTAAATAGACCTTGCAATATTAAAGATATTGTAAAAAATATGATTCCGCGTTACAGCAGTCTATTTATAAAGATACGCGTATAATATAACTGTTCAATTATTTATCTTTGATAATTTATAAACGAAGAAAATAAATAAATAGTAGAGAATTAAATAGATAATTTCATATTAAATTATTTCGTAAAAGTCACAAAACTATTAAAAACGTATGTATGGATATAACAAAATTAGTATGTATTTCTATTTAATTATATAAGATACACGGAATAAAATTAATAATAATAATAATAATAAAAATAATAATGATAATAATAATGATGATGAAGATGATAATTAAAATAATACGTTTATAGCAATGTTTCGATTGAAATACAATAATCTCGTATTATATTCTGAACTGAACCTTGAGTTTAAATAAATGGCGTCGAAACAATATGTAGTTTAATAAACGTCATGTATGTTTTTTATTTTATTTTAAAAGTCACAAGTCGTTTGAACGCCGCGAATGATTTTTAAAAAAGAAAAATATTATTTCTATTATTTATAAATTCAATAAATCAAATAATAACTAATACGTAATTATTAGTAGTCAAATCGTTGTTTACCCGTCATTATTATTATTATTACTATTATTAAAAATTATCTACGGTTGTAGAATTGTTTGGTAAAATATTACTTTTGGAAATATATAAAAACGTGTATGAAAAAAAAAATAGAATTTTTTTATATATTATATAAATTATAATTTAGTCAATAATTAAAAATATTAATTAAGAAAAAAATTTCTGCAGGTTTTGTCGTCGATAATAGGAGCGTCTGTTAACGAGTTGACTACAATGCAAATTCATTGCGCGTATTGCCGTAACGTACACAGTCTCGGCACTTATACACAAATCTGACGTTCCGATTGGAAGTCTACTGATTTAAAATTATAATTTCCCGCCGTATTTTTTTTTTCTGGCGCGAGTGTGTTATCATTATTATATAATTGTTGTTAGGCAATCAGTTCTGATGTGTTTCCGACTAAAATAGTTTTCCAACTATTGTAGTTTGTATTATAACGAAAAATTCCTCTTCATTCACTCGTTTTGGAGCTCGAATTACAAAATATTCTCCCCGATAAAAAAAAAATAATAATAAAAACCATCACCTCGGGTTGGTCACATCGCGCGTGTTAAGCACTATACCCGAGTAGCATTTTATGTGCAGACGCCAATTTAAATCATCAATATATGATGGTTCAAGGTACGGTTCAAATCTGGTTCACGGCACCGCGTTTTTGACAAAAATGAATACCGAATTTTCACATAAGTTTAACCGTGCCATGAAAATGTTACTTTCGATTCAAACGCCGTAGTACTGTTCAAAATAGGCACACGAATCAGTGTGCGTTTACATTACAATTGTTAGTTAAATATCGATGACTTGCAAGTTGGTCCAATTATGTTATGGTTTGCTCCATTTTCCCACCCCTTTGAACATCATGTGTAAGACTGGAATAAGTGTTCGACCGATAGTCAGCGCACAAGGTATGCACTGATCGTCAGTCGTGATCGAGCGTTTAGTGCCTTAGCTGACGATAAACTCCGTCGGTCTAGGAAACGTGTAAATGTGAGTAAACCAGTAAAATTTAATAAAATAGTAAAAAATGTAAAATAAATGAGTAAATGTGTAAACGAACGTGCGACGAGGAAAGATGAATCATTACGGTAATTTTATTTCGTAGAAATACTAGAAATAATGATAATATTATAAATAATAAAAATAATAAATGTAACAAACACGCGTACTACGACGATTGATCGCTCGGTCGCAGCAAACTAAAGACCCGCGTATACCGACATAGCGCGTCGGTTGACCGTGATAAAACAGAAAACGAAAGTAATCACCAGATAGCGCTACGACACAACATAGCGGGGGGGGGGGAGGCTAGCAGCAAGACGCATATAAATAGCGGTCTGAAATCGGCGGATCGTTTAGTGTAGTCGTGGCGGGCAAACGCGAACAACCAATTGTTTGCCTCTGACCGCGGCAAAAAGACCGTGTGTGTACACTACTTTCTTTTCTCGTTTTATTGTTATTTCGTTTACGTTCCATGCACTTTGTTTTTCCTTTTTCTACATTCGCATTTCGTCTTAATAGATTCTCAAACAATTCTTTTTTGTTATTATTCTTCGACGTGGAAATTTCTTTGGCAGCAGAGGGAGTTGATTCCATTTTCGCCTTTCCCGCTTTGAACATCATGCATAATCGTCACTGTTCTGATCTAAACATAGCACTCAAATATTTTGTCTGAACCGTTTAATTTCTTCTGGTCACACATTTTCAACACGGTTCAGTGTCGGAAGCACCGACTCAGTGCTATACATTTTTTTTTTTTTAATATTTAGTTAAACTTTGAACCAAAACACTTAAGCTGAACCACGACGATTCTCGATTAACAGTTCATAAGCCGCGTATGAACTGTTAAACTGTCACGATTATTATAAACCGACATTGAACGACAAAAATGTTACTCGGATACTAACTACTGACAGGTAATAAGCGCGGTAAAATTCTATATCATTTTGAATAGACCGAGACGGTGTAGGTTTTAAACGGATTGTTTAAAAATGTACTGACGCGTTTGCAGTTTTTTTTTTACAAAAAACTATAAGGTATAATTATAACGTATTACATAATTATGAATTACGGCGATAATCCTGCACGTGTCTGACGTATATATATTTTGTAACGTTGCAAACGCATGCGCACGCACATAGATTTGTTCGATATAACTTTTAGTTGAGAGTTTTTCTCTCGTTCGCAGTATATTTGTACTCATAAAAAAACACCGAATTTTAAATTACACTATACGTAATTGATTTTTGAAAATTTTTTTATACATTTGTTTTCAGTTGTTACTCGGTTGTATTTTCTGGAGGTGTAAATACTGGCACGAGTTCCTCTCATTCGACACTTCCCACTTTGCGTTTGGTTTTCATTATTTAAATCGCATTATTATTTTATTGCCTCTCGTATTATACGTTATTTTATTGGAATCGTTCGATTTTATACGAGTATTTTTTTATTTTTAGTGCGTGAAGTTTGGATGTCGAAAAACTACAAAGTATAACAAAATAAAATAGTAATAATAAACGCACGGTTTCGCTCAGAATTGTTTTTCGAATGTAAAGGTTTATCATCGTTTTCAGCATACGCGACTCATTACTTTTTTTTTGAAAATAATTCTTTAATCTTATCGAACTTACGGATACTTATATACATTATATTATAACAGGGAAGTTCGTTTAATGGTATACGAGACAATATTATTTTATGACAGTACGTTAATTTATGTAATCGATTGTTATTTTATTGCTCATATGAACGCAAATAAGGAGACGTGTAGTTCTGTGACCGCGACAATAGCGGCAGAACGATTACGACGATTATCAAAACATATTTTCATTTGGATATATTTATCGAACGAAAGATCGAAGACAAGCCGGTGACCTGAAGTAATCTTAGGAATATTTAACGATTAGAAATCGTTTTGTTTTTGTTTTGTATTCATATAAACGCATTAAACGTGTAAAAATGCGAGTGATTTTCGTCTCGACCGCGTTTCCGTTTACTGAATACAATGTGTACATAAAATATGCGATATACACCGTTACGGTTATAAATAGTGTACTATTTTTTATTTTACAAATTCTCACATAAAGATAATGGGACTCCATTGAGTAAACTTGTGTGGTAAAGCCCATATAAAATCTTATTTAAGAGGATTGAAAGCGAACATTTTCTCTCTTCGTCTTACACATAGGAAACAGCAAAATAGACGTTTCCCACTTCCAACGTACCGATCGATCTAGTCGTGTGTGATAAGAAATTTGAAAACAGATTGAATTCGTCGTGAATTTTACTTTAGAACTACTTTTCCACTTTTTCATTTTTTTTTTACATAGAATCATTTAAAAGTTGATTATTAGCCAATTTTTTTATTTTAAAATTGTCCAATTAATTATTAAAAACTTACGAGGAAAAATTAAAAATGTGGGATAGTCGATCTCAAGTAGATTTCAGAACGAATTCAAATTTGTTTTCAAATTTCTTAGCGTACCACTAGATCGCTGGGTACTTTGGAAATAGGAAACGTTTATTTTGCTGTGTTTCGTGTGTGTAAGATGAAGAGAGAAAATATCCACTTTCAATCCCTTTAACGTTAATTTTAAAACGTATTATCTTTCATTAAAATTTAACTATTCATGTTATAATGTATAATATTGCGGAGAAGAAAAACAATATTCGTGTATATGTATTATGGTATTGTCCAGATTACGATAATTTGTAATAACAAATATTGATTCTGCAGCTCGTGGCCTTAACTAATTGGTCAGGTATAATTGTTTGTATTTTTAAGGGAAGTCTATATCAAAACATACATTGGATCCAACAAACGAGAACGAATGATGTAGTTTTTCGCGTCATAAGAACAATAATATTATTGAGTTATTAAAATTACGGCACGCTGTGTTAGATTATTATTTTTTATTAAAAATATAACTCTGGTTTTATAGGTGTCCTCTAAAGTTAATTTTCAGTTCATCGTTACAAGAGCAGACGTTATTATTTCATCTATCGTATATGGGTGTTATAAAAAAATGTAATTCGTATTTGGAAACTATACGTAAGTAGCGTAATAAAATGAATATTTTATTCGAGAACAAATTGTTGTCCAGTCATCAATTTGGCGAAGTCTTGGATGTGATTTTGAATTTATTGAAAGACTTCATTCGTGCAGGAGTGTCCGGTAATAATCATAGTTGTGCCATTAACGAAACAGGTTAATTTGCCGTTTAAATCCTGTGAAAGGTCATTATTATTTATATCGATATTATTTATTTGAACATTAAATGGTGGAAGGGCTACAAAGAAGTACGGAAATTAAATTCAATTAAATTTACTCTACATTAACCGTTATACATTAAATATTATATTGAGATCGTGATTGCGAACATGATTAAATAAGTATTATAATGTTAAGATTTTTAATCCGCGGCAGTTTCAAGCTCGGATAATAATAATATGTCACGGTCAATGGCTGCAGTATATCGGAATGTTTTTGGCAAGGTCTAAACAGTATAAAACAACATTTTATATTATTATTAATAGTATTATTATTATTTAACGCAGAAAATCCAAATTAATACAAATCAATTAGTAAATCCAAATTTAATCCGAATTATAACTAATCAATTAAATTTAATTCGAATATATTTTTTCTCTTCGTGTCAAAGGGGTTTTTTTTATTTTCGAAAATTTTAGAAAACATTTGATATAATAATAATAATAATAATAATAATAATAATAATAATAATAATAATAATAATAATAATAATAATAATAATAATAATAATAATAATAATAATAATAATAATAATAATAATATAATAATAATAATAATAATAATAATAATAATAATAATAATAATAATAATAATAATAATAATAATAATAATAATAATAATAATAATAATAATAATAATAATAATAATAATAATAATAATAATAATAATAATAATAATAATAATAATAATAATAATAATAATAATAATAATAATAATAATAATAATAATAATAATAATAATAATAATAATAATAATAATAATAATAATAATAATAATAATAATAATAATAATAATAATAATAATAATAATAATAATAATAATAATAATAATAATAATAATAATAATATTAATAATAATAATAATAATAATAATAATAATAATAATAATAATAATAATAATAATAATATTAATAATAATAATAATAATAATAATAATAATAATAATAATAATAATAATAATAATAATAATAATAATAATAATAATAATAATAATAATAATAATAATAATAATAATAATAATAATAATAATAATAATATTAATAATAATAATAATAATAATAATAATAATAATAATAATAATAATAATAATAATAATAATAATAATAATAATAATAGGTCGACGGTAATATTCAACTGTGAGTACACTGGGAACGGAGTCGGTGCGCATTGATAACGGTTACTTTAAATAGATCGAAAAAATCATACGTATTTAGTGAATACGTTTATTATGTTCAATTTTATTTATATATATAAATAAATATATATATATATATATATATATACTGTTTTCAATTTTCACTAAAGTCCAGAACGTTTGCGAATTCGATAACCTTGAGCCTAAAATCATCTTAGGTTTTTGACCTTATGTATATATTATGTGTATATATACTTATTTATTTATTATACCACGAAAAACGATAAGTAACGCCACGAATATAGACATATGCGAATATCGCCAATAATATTATGCAAAGGAGTTACATATAACCGCTTATAATACTCATTATATACATTATAATATTATATTATTATGAATAGAGCCGCGAATTTGTAGCAAATGCAATTTTTGTTTTTTTTTTTTTTATACATTGTTTTCGTTCATTGTTAATTATAGTTTTTACCTATACATATAGTACAGAGTTCGGATTATTTATCAATATAAACATTTTATGCGATTTAAAAATTTTTTTTTTTATATCGTTTATATACACATTTGATGACATTTTCAATTTTTATACCGTTATTTTCATTTTTATGTTTATGAATTAATATGTTCATAAGAACCGATCTATAAAAAACATATTTTACACGGTAATTAAAACAACAAAATACTGTAAAATGTTTAACAAATAGTATTCGTTTTACTAAGAAATTTTTCCTTTTGAAATATTTCACAAAAGTCAGGAGGTAAAAAACTGTTGGAGAATCGAAAAACACAAAACATAAGGGAAATGGCGACAATATTTTTTCTAATTAAAAATATTACATAAGAATTTGTTTTACATATTTTAATGATTTTTACATCTATATTATATATATATATATACGAATTTTTTTATTTAATATAAAAATAACGTTTCTTTTAAAAGTATTTATTAATCTTTTGCATTCGAAATGGATTCTAAAGTTTTTTTTACCGCATTATATTTATACGACTATTGTAAATTAAAAAAAAAAATAATATAATATTTTTTCAAATGAGATATAGCCGATAATAGATACGAAGACAAAATAATTACAAAACGTCACAATACTCTCGTAAAATATAAATACTATACTCTAATTATTATATTTGTCACACAAATAATTCATTTTATATGAAAAAAAAACGATATAATTAATTGTATACGAAATATATATATATTTGTATTCAGTAATTTCGATACGGATTGTAAGTTTATAAATAATATCAATGAGCGGATGGAAAGTACTTGATGTTGAAATAAATACAAAAAACATATCTGAACGTTCTAAACACGTTGTCTAAAATTATAGTTTTGTGTTTTTAAACTATCAAAACTTTTCGTAAGGTAAGATTCAATATATATTTTTTCTTGTATATATAAAAGTAAATAAAATATAATATTATTAATGTATCAGATAGTAAAATTATTAAACTTCAAAACGTTAAATATATTTATTTAAAATCATGTCTTATGAATTGTGATTATTGAAATAGATTAAAAAATGGTGTCGAGTGGTTATATGATACAGACTGTTACATATCAGAACCAATTGGACATAAGTTCCAGTGAAAGATGATGCAGACCGTCTATTTTGTAACGGCGAGACGTTCAAGAAATCAAAATCAAGAGAACTTTGGATTCAATGTGGGATGTGCCAGAAATGGAATCATATGTTGTGTGCAGTGGGTGTGAAAATGATGTTGTCATTAGCGATTTCTGTTCATAAAGAACTTTAAAGACATTTGTACCTATTGTTAATCTTTTTTCTTATCTAAAAATATAATTTATTTTTTTTATGTTTAAGAATATCAAACTGTAATAATAAAAGTAATTGTACTTAAAATAAGATATTCATTTGATTTATTTTTATACTTGTTTCATATTACCACCCTGTTACTTTCTAAAACCAATATTATATGTATATAAGTATATTTTTCTTATAAATATATTTTTTCATTGAATGAATAACGTTAATTTTAACAGCGAATATTATTCGTCTTACATATTATATAAAAAAAAAAAATTCTATTTTCATATTTTATTAATCGAGGTTATCGAGAGTGTTACACAGATATAAAAGAAGAGATAAATTGTTAAGCTTGGATTGCAAATAATCCTATAGGCTCATATTAGTAATTAGTGTATAATACGTATTAATTTATACATTTAAAACGGTTAACGAGATTAATTCAGTGTTTTTTTTTTTAATTAAAAAGCAAATCGTTAATCATATTTTGTCGGATAACATTATATTTCCATCTCCGTAAAAATATTTCTTTAATATTGCATTTCTTTCTACGTATTTGTAAAAACGATTTATCAGTAAAACTTAAGACTTTTGTAAAAAGATACTGCAGGAGCGTATTGCCATAATCGCGTGTGGACGTCACCCTCTGTACATCTTATTTTCAATAAGAACGAATAAGAACGTAAAACTCTATAATACCTTATACTACAGTAGCCCATTATTGTTACTAAGATTTGATATTATTTTCCATAATTTTGAGACGATTTATTAAAAAAGGTATCTGCGTTATAAAAAAAAAATTTAAGACGATATCGAGCACATTGAGTCGTCTCATATATTCCATTTGAGAATTTTTGATAAATTTGTCCGTAGCTTGTGGTTCTTTTCTAAGTGGTTTTTTTTATTCCGCCAAACGATTTTCTTTCGAAATTTTTTTTTAAACATTTTCTGTAATAATTTTCATTTATTATTAAAAGCAATGGTTTTGGATTTAGGAAGTATTCAAAGGGTGCTGTGGACTATAGTCGTCATCTTAAAGACTTAAATAACGCAACTTATTTTATTTACTTAGTCATTTATCGAAATGAATAATAAATTAGCTTTAAAATTTCAATTATCCTATTTAAGTCCGAAACATTTGATCGAGATAAAAGAATTAGATTTACAATATTTTAACTTATAATTGTTAAACAAATTATTATATATATATTATATAATTATTATATATTTCGAAATATTATAACCTTGGCCTTGAATAAATAACGTGTTCAATTATTATATATATACAATTTAAAATAATTAATTGGAATACCAAAAATAAAATTAGTTTACTGTTTGGCGTCGGTGATAAATCAAAGCTTGCACGCGATCAAAATTTTCAATTATAATAGCTATAAATTATACGCTTGGATGTAAAAAGTTCAAAAATCCTATCACAGAAAATACTTATGTAATATAAACTACTACGAATAATCATTCAGAAAAGTTTACTAAAAAAAAATAAATATTATTTTAAAAATTTCAATGATTTACTTATACAAGCATTATGAATTGCGTACAATGACCTCCGGTGAAGTTTTATAGGTAATTTTTTTTTATATTTAAGCAACTTAGAATGAGTATAATCTATAAGGTATAATAACGATTTGATATATTAGCACGATAAGTCATTTTTCGAAACACAATAATTATTGTTTTTAGATAAAATACATATTGTTACAACACAATGATTAATACAAAAAAACAAAACGAGTTCATAACGTGATCACTGGATAGACAGACTATTAGTAATCGTATGATAATTAACGTATTTTTAGCCACGTGACTGGAGAAATACGTGAAATATTTAATAAAGAACGATAAGATAGTTTGTGATTAAAAAATGTGTAAATGTATAATAATATTTGTTGTTTTCTATACACAGATCAATTGTTCTCGGATATTCTTAAATTTCGTAAAAATTGACAACTGTTATGTAATGGAATATTATTATTATTATTACTTAAAGAAGCATTATTATTATAATTATAATAATTATTGGTGGTCCAGTTTTCGACTAATAAAATGGAAACTGGGAATTGGCTGACTTACAGTTCCTCTAACCCTGGATCCACCACAGTAATAATAATAATAATAATAATAATAAAATATTATTTACCATAAACTTATTTTGGTACTCATCGGACCCATTACAGCCGAACATCATTTTAGATGTTTTTCAAGAAACAAAAAATAGCCCGATAAAAATAAGTGTCATATTATATATATATATATAGGTAGGTAGTCATGATTCATAACATAACCATCAGGCGTATTTATATATATAGAAATTAGTTTAATTTTCTTTGGATCTTTTGTCGAAAAATTAAGTTTATTAGGTCTTTTCTAAGTTCATCACACTCCGGTCGAGAGTCATGGTTTTAGAGATCATATGTCGCAGTATATTCATTATGAATCTAACGAGTGTAAATCTGCGAAATTGGATAGATTAATATAAACACACACACTGTGCTATTATGTACATACTTAAGAAGAATTATATCGAAATGTGGCTTTTCAATAAGGTTTCTGTAGTGTTCTAAATCCAAATTTAAGTCGTAATGTACTTAAAAAACACCGAGTTCGGGTGAAGGTCATTCGGTTATTTACTTACTATACTGGATTATTGTCACATGTAAAATAGGAGAGTATTATTTTTATTCGTTGACAAAAATGTTTGGCCTTCTGGCTTCTGCCAATAAAATGATTTTTGAACGAAACTTTTTCAACGTTTTTTTTTACCATTATACTTAATAATATTAAACATTTTTTTTGTAATTCTAAAAAAAATAAATAAATATGTGTATAACTCTCATCGTTCACCTTCAGATGAATTTCAACGAGGCTATTGAACGCGTTGAAAATTAAAATTGAAAATTGTTGCAAACGCCTTAATTTGTTTTTTTAGAATTTTACTTTTAACTTGATGAGTTATTGTTATGACAAATTATAATTTTAATAGCTTATAATAATCGTCTATTAGGGACAATTACCGTATAATATAATAAATAGTCTGTTTTTCGCTATATACGACAACATTTGTTTCTCTCACGCATGCGGAATTGAAACTAATTGACTATAGCAGACCGTAGGCCCTATAGGGGTTTCAGCTCCAGCCACTATCGAAATTTAATATTATTTCTTTTTTTTTGTTTATACACTTATATTCGGTTCAGAAATCTCGTTTGCTCATATCGTCTTACTCAACGGAGATTATATTAACCGAATACTTTATCATACTCTACGTATTATTATCATAGATTATAAAACAGAGACTGAATTCAAGTTTTATAACACGTTTGGTATATTTCAGTTTACAGAATGTATTTTAAATAACACATATCATTGGTTAACGGTATATGTGATGCATACCAAACATTATCGTTTATCATATTATATACAAACAAATTGAATAATCAAACGCAATCATGATTAATTGATACTTGATGGATTAGCACTTGTAAATAAATAAATGTATATATATATATATATATCATCTCGCTTCTTTTAATCCGTGAATATTATTTCCCGCTTAATTTTAATAAATTAGCGCATATGTGTCTACTCATATTTTCAGATGTCGAAGTGAATCAATAAATGTATGATAATAGTGTATAAAAATAACAAAAATGATTTCGATTTAGACGATGTTTTGGAAAATACACGGAACCCAAATTCGTCACATCAGTTTCCAGCTAAACGTTTTGGAAAACACTGCGGAAAGTTTACCAATTTAATACGTCATTTAAACGATAAACCGATCGAAATATTCAGATGTGCACCAATACTTCACGAATGAGGTAATCATATACATATCGTACTGATTATATAACAAAGTCGACATTTATAAAAAATATTACATAGGCAATCAAAATAAAGTCAGGGAAGGACATTGCACAATTTGTAGGATAATGGTGTCGGATATATTTTGTTTTAAATCATCTAAAAAAAAAATAAACATCATTGTAAAACTAATACATCCATTTGGAATCTAAAATCAGTAACCCCATACCGAAAAATAATCCTGGCTTCGACACTGGTCCATACGATTCGCAATACTGAAACGTAAAACTTATATTTATATACTTACGTATTTGTCTCTCGGATCTGTTAGACTGAAGTATTTTTACGAATTTAATCTATACTTCGTGTAACGTCCTGTACGTATGCAGTTACACGAAATCTCGCATTTGCGAGATGTTGGATCGAGGATTTTCTCTTCAAAAGTGGGCAATAGAAAGGAAAAATCGCATAAATACAATAAGAGGTTTTACCTTTTTTTTTTTTCTTTTTATAATTATAATAATTTTTATTTTGATTTGTCGGCCAATTTACTCGTTTTGTTGCGTGTTAAAAAAAGACGTATTGCCGTGAATGCGTGTTGGCGGTTTATTGCAAATACCGAGTTGTTCGTTCTGAGTGTATTTAAAAAACAAAATACATAAAATAAATATCTCGTTAATTGACGCGTTGTTCAGAAATTTTCGAATATTTTTGTTTACGAGATACGGATATTACGTGCTATTTATATAGATAAATCTTAAACGATTTATGACCAACTATTACCCGCAAGCTAGCATATGTTTTCCACGATCGCGAGAGTTCTCTTTTCGAGTGGTTCAATAAAGTATTATATTGTATGTGATCGGTTGTTCCCTCTCCTAGATACTTGTGCATGTGCCTATATCTACTGACAACTAAAACTAATCGAACTAAAACTAAAATAATGTAATAAAACATTTTTTTATTTAAAACTTATTATTTTCATATAATTTTCCGATAATTCGAAGTTGGCGACAGATTCGACGGGCCGTTTTCGACTACTCGCCCCCCCCCCCTCCCTAGGGGATGAAGTAAATACGTCCCTGGTGGTCAGTCGTGATTATAAGAAAGCCATACAGGCTTATAAAATAAATAACGTAACCTATAAAATATAGGATTAATAATTAAAAATTTCACATTTTTAGACCGAGATTAACACGAACTTTTTTTTTTTAATGCGTGGAGTATACTTACACGTCGTTTATGATAAACGAATAAAAAAAAAATTGATTATAATATGGGTATTTATTATAGCAGGGCTCGAGACTTCACGAATTTGTATATTTTTTTTAGCAAAGTCGCATTTTCAAAATTTGATTCGATGCGAATTAGTTACATAAGACGTACAACTGAGAAACGAAAATTTACGTTAAACGTTCTATTAAATTCATGTGACTTAGCATATTTTTAGAAATCATTCGTGCGTAATAGACGCTCATAAATCAACTATCACTCACTTTCAATAACAGAATTTCATGATTTCAAAATGAAAAGCCGCGCTTTCGTGTCGTCTATATTTTGAAATATCCGCCAATGCTGGCACCGAGTATATTATGCATGGAAATTTGTAATAATCTGGTGCCGCGGGGGAGTTTTTTTTTCAATAATAAATACGTGTATTCCGATCGAGAATTGTCACACTGCAATACTCGTATCGACAAAATGTCGGAACGATTTTACGAAAATTTTCCTAGTCACAACGGACGGTCTCGTTTATTAACACGAAAATAGAAGGTAAAAACATCTCGTCATTTCGCGTGATTCAGTAACAAATATGTAATAAAACGAATTCGCGATTTCGCTGTATTTGAAATACATTTAAATGTTTTTTGTATTTATAAGTCGGAGCTATTTTAAATAACCGTAGATCTACAAACGATGAGATTTTGTAAGATATATAAATATATTTTTTAAATAACAAAAAAATATTACTCATATTTTTGCAAAATCATTACACAATTTCTCGATAATCGTACGTTTTTCCGTTTTATTTATTCCCGTATAAATATTTTTTTTATTACCGATTTTCTTCAGCGCACGCGGCCCTGTTTATTAGTTTCTCGGGACAACGACGACGATTCACGTTTATTAAAACGTCGTTTGATTTCAACATTATTTTCAATTTACACGTGTGATAATAATATTATACGGTTCGTTACGCGCCGGATATTTCATTTTATTGCGAGGACGCGCACAATGTTTGTGTAATTTAACGGAATAACGGAATACCTATTATAATGACATTAGACGGGTCATTGATAATTTATTAAATATGATATGCGGCACGCACAAATAATACAACAAACAGTCAATAAGATTGTTTCAAAAATAACTGTTATCGTCTTTTCTTCAATTAATTAACGTCGAATTGACGACGTTACAGACGAAAATAAACGTGCGCAATGTTGTAATGGCTATGGAAAAAACAAAGAAAAAGGAAACAATATTCAAAGACCATCCGGAAAACCGTATAATAGATCGGTAAATGTACGCATATTGCGCAATGAAATAAAACAATTTTCCTTGATATACATCAAAACTACGCGGTGAATTTCAACGTGACGTTCGTTACAGAAATATGGGATGTATTACGTCCTATCATCAGCAGAGTGTATTATGAATGAGGAGGACTCCGCGATATTATTGTCGTGTAATCCCCGTTCCGCGTAATTCATTTTTTTTTTCGCTTCTTCCAATTCGTGCGAATTATTTTTTTCACTTTTATGTCGTCGGAGATAATCTCCGACAATTATACATATCGAAAATAGAGACTACTGCGGCCGTGACGCGAACGAACGGTGGTCTTTTTTCTTTTTTCCCCCCGTCAATTATAACGCCGGTAAGGGGATTTTAATATTAGGAATACATTGATTACGCGTAGTATATTTTTCTCGATTATTTTCTTATTTTTATTTTCTGCAGCGTACGATCTGCCGACTAGATGGAGTCGTAGTGCTCTCCGGGATCGTTACGTGCTCAAAAGAAAAAAACTAAAGTAAATAAATCTCGCAGAAAATTTTGTTTTCGTTTATAATAGTTTAACATTACTGGACACCAAGTGTTTAGGTTGAGTTCATGCAGGATTGTCCTTTTGTTCAGCGTTTTGTCCTGACCAACTTCTTTCAGGACGTTTTTTGTCCTGTATTTTTTCTGTCGATGCTAATCGTTCCGTATTGATTCCTACGTTATTAAATTAGATGTAAACATTTTATAGTTTTAACATGCACAAATTAAAATTTTATTTGATTTTTTTAATAAAATACATTTGTTGAGCAAAATCGTTCGTTATAGATTATGACAGTGGTAACAATGTTGTATTCATAAAATATATAATAACCATAAAAAACGATTCCGGTGATAATACATCTACGATGGCGTAATCTTATTGGAAATCACACGGTTATTTTAAAATCGTTTACTTTTACGCTTTCGAAATTCGATTAGATTTGATTATCATTTCATTAGTATTGTTATAATAATCGTCGTAACCGTATGAAATTCTAATAGTCTAATAAAGTTTTCAAAATTAAATTAAAAAAAACATTTCGAAAATGTTTCATGTACAGAATCTCATACATTTCTTTTAGAGTACATCAAATTGTTTAATTTAATAAGTTCTTCGGGAAAGTATGAAAAATTAAAATATTAAAATATACAATCAGAACAATCATCGTCAAAACGAAGGAAAATTTTTTTTTAAATAAGTAAAGTGTTTATTTTATTTTTAAAAATCGAGTAAGGTTAGTTTATTAAGTTACTTTTAGTATAACTATACTAACTAATCGAATAAATATTGCTCTGAATGTAATACTGAAAGTATTTTGTCCTGTTTTTTTTTTTTTTAAATAATGTCACCATAGTCTACGCGAATGGTCTAACATAGTTATGTTATAATAAATAAATAATTAATACAATCGAGTTTTAGTGTTGATTAAAATGTAATTTAATATACCTCATCCTCCCACCGTTATTTTGTTCTGGATCGGTTCCTGGATCGAACACATTTTGAGTCACCTACCGACGGACTCGATTGCTTTATAATACGCATAGCGAGCACGTGACCACATCGTGATTTTATCGATGAAACCAGACTGGCGAAACCGTAAAAACGATCGTTTTCCAATATCGACCGGACAGTGAATACGTTATTAATAACGAGAAGCGGAATATATAAGATTTGTATTGTCATTACAAAAATAATAATAATAAAGCAATGGTACTTCGTACCGTATTAGAGAAGAACATTTCAATTGTACAGTATAAAATGTTTAATAAGTTTTATCGTCATTTTCGATATCCGTCGGTGACAATATAATATATATGAATTCACGTATAAGAATTTTATAATGGGATTATTATAATTATTTACTTATTAACAGGAGAAATACGAACGAAATCGTATGTGCGAGTTCTGTTGGACACGCACTATGATTTATGTCGAACAAAAAACAAAAAAAAACCTTCGTAAAATTCAATGTAAAATATCCGAGACGTGACGATTATTCGGCAGGTACGCGATATGAATTTCGTTCGGATTATTATTATCGATAAATTCGATATATTCGTGTGCTTTGAAACGGTATTATATGCGTTTTCCAACAAACCATTTACAGTATATTTCATCCGCGAGCAATGGCGGTTGTTCCATACGTCTTCGAGCCAGTGTTATTTCAGCATCGCCGACGAAATGAGACGAGCGGAAGATTCCAGGAGGTGGTCAACGTAAACGATTACGAAATATTTGTTATCGCTCCGCGACTTATCGGTCGACGCTAAAACGTTCTAGAAAAAAAAAAAAAAAAAACCGTCACGAAGTGTGATCGGGGGGCCGAGTGTGCGTAATTTATAATAATCAAAAATTTTCATAAAAATATTTCTTTCTTCCGAAAAGTCGTATTTATATAATCGCTATTAATATATAAATTTATATAAAAATGCTACGGGGGGCTCTCGGTCCGTTTTTCGTGTTTAATCGTAAAGAATGCGCACTGAAAGAAACGAATATTTTCTAAAAGCCGAAAAAAGTACGGACCGTGGTGAGCGCTGAGCGACTTCTCGTTGTAAATAAAAAATTTGAAATTCGACCCCGTGGAGAATACATTCAATGGAGAAAAGAGTCGGGGGGAAAAAAGAAACGATAATGACAACGTATGAAATACCTGTAGACGGTTAATAGGCACGTAGTTGACTGGCGTACAAAAAAAAAAAATACAAAAATATAACGAGCGCTCGTCGCAATCGTCAATTTCGTAAAGAACAATTTCATACGGCCCCGGTATGCGGACAAATTAACGACAGTCCCCCCCTCCCCCCGGACTCGGGTAGTGGTGTAAAATCATTTTCAGCGATTCCCCGGATTTGTTTTCGCCCCAACACAAAACAGCCTCACCCTGTGTTTCTTTCAGGCACTGTATGTCCCCAAGGCCCCCCACCACCCGGAGAAAATTTGAAGAATAGTAAAGAAATACCAAATATTAGACAAATTTGTCTGTGGCGTATTTACGGAGGACCGGGTCAGGTTAAAACCCCCACCAGAACCAAAAAAAAAAAAAACCTAAAAGGTTATACAAAAAATTTTGTGTATTTAATAATTTTGTTCACAACAATAATAATAACAACAGACATAGGTAATTATTACCAAAAAATGCATTTTTCTTGATGTAATATAAATGACCCCCCCCCCGATTTTTTCAAATGCCCCTCCGGAGAAAATTGTCTGAAAGAAACAGGTGGCCTCACCGCAACCGTCCACGAGATACGAAGTCGTTTTCCAATTACCGCCGCGCGCCGTTTCAATACAATCGTTTACCCGCCCGCCGGGGTACTCTCACCGCGGCGAACGTTCAAAACGTGCGCGAAAAAACAAAAATCCATCGGTCGCGAAACCATCGCTTTTTGGTGCGCGACTCGACCGGCTCCCGATCGAAATCGCAACACCGAGATTTATTAAACGCGTTTTACAGTTTCCGGCGACGGGAGTTCGAGAATTTTCCGGAAGAAAAAAAAAAAACGTTTTTTTTTTTTTTCATTTCAATTCCCCTTTCTCCCCACAATTGGCTTTAATAATAATAACAACAATTATTATCACGTTAGATAATTACAACAACAACAATACGCGTTTGTTATTATTCCAACCTACCACGGCAGCATAAACGACGATAATAATATTTTTATAAAAATACAATTCGTCGTCGTGCGATGGTGGGGCGGCGGCGGCCGATTGACCGACCGACCGTCGACGGGCGTTTTACGCCACGAGTTCCCCGAACGACGTTCAGTCGACGTTACAGAGGACACCGGGAAGCAAGCGGATCTCTTGAATACCCGACGGCCGAAATATCGGTTATTCTTTTTTTTCTTTTTTTTTTTTTTTAAATTTTATTTTGACCCGCCCGCGTCATGGTTCGGTCGAGCGTCCGACGCGCTTTATCGTGAAAAGCGCGTCCCTCCGGGTTCTCGCGGAGCTATATAAAAAAAAAAAAAAACAAAAAAAACGTAAAATATCGTTTTTGTAATAATACCGCGGAGAAATCGATTCTTATTTATTTCCGCGCGGGCGGCGGCGGGAAAACGCGTTCGTTTAAATAGAGAAACTTAGCGAAAAACAAATAAGAAATCGCATTCGCGAGATTTTCCAATTCCTTCTCCCGGAGGACACACGCGCGTGTGGCAATCGTTCGTGCGGGTGGTGACCACCACTACTCGCTGCGGCAGCGTCCCGTGGAACGAAAAAATCATCGCCGGGACCACATAAATTGTTGGCCTACTACTTGTTCGCCTACGCGCGAATAATAATAATAATAATTACGCCGACCGAGGGCGTAATCCACCAGTGAGTATATTTCCTTTATTTTTTTTTTTATTTTCTTTTCGCGTACTTTTTCGTCTTGTTAACCAAAAAAACAAAAGAAAGAAAATATCGCCGCCGTATATCGTTCGCGTTTACCACCGTACCGACGCGATGCGCCAGGAAATTCCCCCGCGTCCCCCGGTGTATTTCAGACACCGGCGGAGTTTTCCCTTCGAACACAATATTATTATATCTCGTTTTGGGATATACGGCCGAGCGTATCGCCCAGAATGCTATTATTATCATTATTATCTACAATGTTCTATTCGTATCGAGAATATCGCGCGTTTTCGGCGTACACGTCACTCCCCTCCACCCCGGTGTATTTCGAACGGATTTTCAACGACGCGGCACCGCGCGCGCTCGTCTCTCTTGGCACCGTTCCGAGTTTATTTTCGGCCCCGCGGATCTTTTGCGCGTGAAGGGTAAACCGACGACGAGGCGGCGCGCAAGGTGGGGGGCGACGGCTGTGGTCGTTTTCTGTTTCCCCTCGTGCTCGACGTAATGATAATTTCACTTGCATTAGGAGAGGTACACGTAATTCCGATTACGGTGTGCGCTCGTCGTGTATTGTGTCCCATGACGTTTTTTGTCCCGTGTATTCTCTTCTTCTTTCTTTCTTTCTTTCTTTCTTCTTTTCTGGCAAAACTCTTTTTCCGTTTATTTCCGTCACGGCGCGTTTGAACGTTATTTTTACGCGATTATTCGGCGGCACAAAGGCAAAAAAAAAAAAAAAAATGTCACCTCGTGTCGCGCTTTTTATTTTTTCTTGAAACACTGCGTGTCACCAACCGTAATGAATTTCGGTACGGTAACACAAAAATCGATGCGCCGAAACAACGGTGGCGGCCGCTTTTAGGGGGATGGACGGGACTTAACAGCGTGCTCGAGAAATTATCCGAAAGATTCTCGAGGAGTTCGCCGAAAGATGTTTTTCGAAATTAAATATTATTATTTAACGGTCTACGGGTTGGCTCGAGAGACAGAATTTCCCACCTCGTTATTATGTGTCAATTCGTGAAAATTCGGCACTGCATACGATTGTGTATAGTGGTAGTACTTTTGTTTGTTTTCTCGTTATGAAGCGAAGGCAAGAAAAAGTATTTACGTTTTATATTTATAATGTGGGTTTTTTTTCCTTTTAATTATAAATATTTGAATTACGCGATTTTTTTCTCCCATCGTAATATTAAACAATAATTTAGTTATTATTTTTCTTCTTTTTTTTTTTAAATATATTTCCGAACAGTTTTAAACAGAAACATAGCGATTTACTTGAATCGATTTTTAATTAAATAGCTAAAAAGAAAATATATGTAATTATAACGTTAGATTTTGATTAGATTTTTTTTGTATCGATTAGAGCTCGAAGTTCCTCGTTGACGGAACATAAAAACGTTATTCCTCTTCCCCCCCCCCCGGATTGATACTAATGAAAAACCGCCTAAATCAAATGACATTGGCGTCCTCGGGGTTCTCGCCCCGAACAAATCGTTCGTTTTTTTTTTTTTTGGTCTCGCGGCGCTTTTTTCAGAACATGTTTTGTGTGTGTGTGTGTGTGTGTACAAATACGTTTTCGGTGTTTCTAAATATCCGAGGTCGGTTTTCAACAGGTACGCACAGTGCAACAGGTATAACGGTGGTGGTGGTATAGTGGTGGTAGAATGAACGGCGGGCGGCACAACGTGCAGAGAGTGCAGGTGCTGCTACTACTCGGCGACTGCACGGGCGACGGGTTCCGGACGCGACGGCCGCGTCCTCCAAAACTCCGCTGCGTGTGTGTCTCTGTGCGGCGAAACGCGCCGCGGCGGCCGACGTATACTGACTATACCGCCCCTCACCCCACCACACTCCGTAGACATGTTTTTATGTCTCACTCTCTCTCTCTCTTTCTTTGTTTCTCTATTGATCGCCGACATTTTATTATACGTTTATACAGACGAATAAAAAAATTATATCGCGATTTCTTCCCCCCCTTCCGGATTTTTATTTGTTTTTTTTTTTTGAAAAAAATTTAGGACACGTCGGTTCTTCTTCTTCTTCTTCTTCACTCGTGGTAACCAAATATAACACTTGTTAAGAAAAAAAAAATACACTTGCACGCGGGCTTATTATTTGTTTAATTTTCTTTTTCTTTTGTACGGATTTTGCATGCGTTTCTTATATTGTAATTCGATATATTAAATCGAGAAAAAAAAAAAAAGAAACAATCTACCCCGAATCTTCAAAAACTGTTTTTGAGCCGCGCGTATTTCCGCAGTATTGTGAAAATCGGTTTGGGTGATCGCGCAGAATGCGGCGGTGGTGGTCCGACGGGGGAGTCCTCTAATGAATCTTATTATTTCCGGAGAGAATGCTGCGACTATAATTTTGGAAATCGTTGGTACATCGACGCGCGATAAATATAAATTTTAAAGTATTCCCATTTAGTAAATAAACACGGGTAGTAAAAGACGTTTTTGTTTTTTAGACTTTTTTTTTTTTTGTTGAAAAATTTAACGTATTTAAAACGCGTCACCACAGTCTGTCAGTATCATTCAAGGACGTAGCCGGGAAAATAAATTTTTTAGGGTAGTCTTAACATATTGTACTAATATAATAATGGTTAAAATAAGAGAACATTTTCGATTAGTGTTTTTCAAATAATGTTCGACGACTCGGTTACGCCCGCCGTGTGTAAAATTTAAAATAATAATTTGCGAAAAACCGTAACAAATTTTCAATATCGTAATAATAATAATAATAATAATAATAATATTAATTATTATTGTGCAGCACGTGTGCGACAATCACGCGTTTCGTTGAACATTGCGAATAACATTTATATTCAAGCGCATTTTTCTCTTCGTATCATACATGATCTTTATACCGATCACGACTGCAAAATAACGTACTCTCGTAAATATAATATAATCTCGATAACAATTCACCACAAAATCACGTCCGTATGTGTGTACCTGCTTGTGCTTATACATTTTATTATTTAATTTATTTCAACGTGTGTACGTTACGCTTGCTGTGTGGAGGAGAGCTGCTGCTGCTGCTGCTGCTACTATTCGATAATACTCGTTGAACAGTAATAATCGTATCGGGGCTTGACCAGGTCACGTAATTTTTCTTAGCGTTCGTTCGCTGCTGCACGTTTTTATCATCTCGTAGACACACACACACACACACACACAGCACCCTTTAACCCAAAATAACGATAACGCCAATATATTTTTACATTTTATACATACACTCGATAATAATAATAATAATAATAATAATAATAATATAAATATAAATAATTGATAATAATAGAAAAACGAATTTTAGAAGAGCGCTGTTGACTGTTTTTTTTTTTTTTTGTGTTTCTTTTCGTAAAAAGGAATCTGTCCTATATTGTCTTATTGCGCGTGTGTGTACTAAACTTTCTGTTGGAGTAAAAATGACGAAGTGCTGCTTAGTGGTTTTCTTATTTCTATAATAAAATATTCTCTGATAATAATCGCTGTACAACACATTGTATAACGTAATCACGCCATACATTTGTGCCACGTTAACGTCGTCATTTTACTTCGAGTAAAATTAGTTTTTGCTAATCGATAAAAGCGATACCGTAATCACATGGTTTTTTTTTTTTTTTTTAAACACAAAATACGTTTTTCTTTTTTTGACGATTTTAATATATTATTTATATTATTTAATAATTATAATAATGAGTTATCACTCACCCATTGTTATATATATAAAGTAGAGTGTGTGTGTGTGTGTTTTTTTTTAATACGAATAACGCGTTCATAAAATATTTAAACAATTATTTTATTAATAACGGGACATTTAACAATACGTGGTGGTCCGTATACGTATATTTGATCGCACACGCGCATATACGATTTTTGCATTCTACGATTTGGTACCATTTAACGATATTAAAATTTTTTATTTTGTCATAACTTTGTGCTAATTTTTCGGGCGAAAAGAGCAACGATAATTTAAATAGTTTTTTTTATTTTTAAATCCAAAGATCGGTTTATAACAAATTTATTCGCAACAAAAATCCTCTCCGCGTTTTCCTATCGTCTGCCTATCTTTGAGCTCCATGCAGTTTTCATTATTCAGCCGTATCCATCTCGTTAGTCATATCATCTTCGATTTTCAACAATAATTTCCTCGCGTAATAGACAGTTTTAAGATTTTTTTTTTTTGTGTCCGTCGTTGTGCTTGAAAAAAACAATGCATGTGGTGCGTTTAAAAATACATAATATTATAATAATATGGCTTTTGTAGGTCGATCGCCAGTACTGGTGTATTCATTCGAGATCGCTGATTTGTCTGGTGACTACTCTCTTGTGCATTACACGCAAATGATAAATCGATTATTACTGAATCACGTTAAAAGTTTATTTGGAAATATATCAATACAGTGATACGCTTTATTCGATTTTGTTTTGTTTGCTAGTATCGTCGGAACTCTGCAATAAATTTCTATTTCAGCGTAACACGTTTATATAATAAGCGTATACGAATCGTTCAGAGGGTTCGCTGCGGCAATATTATATTGTACGAAAACGCGGATTTAAACAGAAAATCGCATTATATATTACGCATTAGAATCATCGTCATTGTCAAGCTTAGGATTGCCTAGAAAAAAAAATTATCGGATGACTGATTTTGGCAGAGGGAGAAAATAAATGTTAAAATGTATAATTATTTAACGTTTTTTTTTTTGTGTATACGAGTGATTTTTTTTTTTTTTAGTGTGACCGGGTGACGGAGAAGTAAATATTTAAGCGTGTAACGCGTATAATATATTAATTTTAAGACGATATAATATTGTATATTTAAATATATATATATTTATTTATTTTATATATTATATATATTTATTTACGATATAATATGTTAATGAACGAGTAAAAAAAGTGTCCTTTTTGTTGTATTTCTCGAAATTTAAATTTGAATTTGCTCTTTTATAACCGAGATATTTATTTTTTGTGTATAAAAAAAAAAAAAAAAAAAAAAATGAAAAAACGTATTGACTTCTTAACGTCTACTCCTATCGCGCAGAAATTAATTTTTTGAAATTTTTAATTCTTTTACATTACACGAACAACAGTTGTGTAATTTGGCTTTTGAAATTCCCGGAGATTGGGTTCGGAACGTTTTTTTACGCGCTTGTTCACCGCGATTTTATTCGTTCATATGCGTACGAACAATTCTGTATGGAACAGATGACAAGTCGATGTTTTCAGTTTGACATTTGTCATCGGTACACCGATTATTTTATTTTTATAATAAAATATTTATGAAGACCCTCTGAACGCGCGAGTGGTGTCGATCCCGTTAAGGGGGAAGGGAATAAAAATAATAATAATTTTTTTTTTTTTATGCGATTACGTTACTTTTTTTTTTTTTTTTATTGCCCCTTGTGATTAAAATACGTCCGGTCTGGGCCGTTGTTTTTTTTTTTTTGTCCACGTAGATACTGCGACGATAGTCCACGTCGTCACCACCACCATCACTACCGGCAACGGCAAAGTATCCGCGATCCACATCGATCCGTCACAGCCGCCGCCACGACGACGAAGAATTCCACGATGGCCGAGTGTTGCGCCGACGTCATTGTGCCCCACAGCCCGCCGCTGTTCACGGCCCGTGGCGCCGCGCAACCCGAACTCTCAGCGCTCTACAAGAACCTGTTGGTCATCACCCAAAAGCAACAGTCGCCGTTGTCCGTGCGCCGGTACAACGCGCGCGGCGTCGAATCGCCCGCGAGAGACGACCGGGGGGACGGTGGACGCGGAGCGGTGCCGCCGGTACCGACGAAGCCCAGGAGACCGTGTCTGGTCATCCGGACGGACTCGTCCAAGAGCGTCGGGAAGGACGCCGCCGATTCGTCGTCGTCGTCGTCGGACGAGAACGAACCGACCAGCCCGACCAGGAGGAAGAAGAAAGTGGTTTTCGCCGACGACCGCGGATTGTCGCTGACACACGTGAGTGTGTCTTATTGTTTAGTTATTTTTATACGAATGTTGGCCTAAATAATTTGAAACGTCATGCGCCACGGAGTTCTTCACTTTTCCATTCTCGTCTTTTTTTTTCCACCGCAAACAAAAGAATACTCTAATTTCTCTTATTTAGAAAATTAAAAAAAAAAAAAAAAAAAAAAGAATTTTCTTCCGTCACGGAATTTTCAAAACATATTCAGTATTTTATTCGATTTGTATTGTATATGTAGCGAATCATATATAAAAAAATTTTTTATCGTTATACCGTCCTTGTCGCCACTGTTATGAAAATGCGAAAATGTGTTTGTTGTTACGTTATTTTCACGCAAAAATCTGCGAGCCCGATTTGAATAAAAGTTACGTCAGTGGACTCTTTAGACACGATAAGGAGTGCGCGTCCTCTTTTATCACGCTACGGCGGCGGAAGAACGATGAAAAAAAGGAAGTGAAATATATTATTATTATAAGATTTACCCCGAATGTATAAATATGCGAGAACAACGATACAGAATAAGCGGCTGATTTTTGGAAAATCGCAGTACACCGTCTTTCGTAACACCGGAGAAAGAATTCATCAGTAAGATTTGTCTTAAACTACAAGTTAATATGAAGAGGGGGGGGGAGAATTAGTGATTTGGGCATTATAGGCCAGACGAATATAAGAGTTATGTCACAAGTAATACAAAATATTTGCCTCCGATGGATAGTGTGAAGGACGTTGAATCTTATACCATCCAGTCGAGTTTCTTGGACATTATAGAACCGTCAGGAGTGTGCGTTGGTTGTACGTCGTGATTGAATATTGTTATACTGTTACGGTAAATGACTAATTTTGATGCGCCAAAAAATGTGCGCTCCGTTACAAATTACAGATGTGGAGTGAAAATGTGTACAATAATTATTGGACGACTGGATAAGCGAAGGGAAAAGATGGTGTTAACGCATTCCGTTACCAACGGATTATTCGCCACGAAAGGCAGTTTCCTTTAAAAATAGTATTTTATGATGATTATTTTAAAAAGCTGAGGGACAAGTAATCCGCAAAGTTGCAGATGTGAATTCGGGGGGAGGGGGACAACGTTTTTCTCAAGAGCAATTGTGGTGTGTGGATCACGTGAGTACTTAGTGGGAAAAAAAAGTACTTTCATGTCTTGGACGTGTATTGCGAACAGAAGTGTTGTACAGGTGTCACTAAAGTGTTGGAAATAAAACACGTTATGGATAAAGAAAAAATTACGTATTCCGAGCAGGCAACGGCTATTATTATTACTGTATTATAGCGGAAACAATACGCGAAAAAAATAATGCGATGGCTCGCGGCGAGAGGTCGTCGAGACCGCGGTGTGTAAAAAAACTTATCGGAAACGTGAAATCTTAATCGTTTAGACGTGCCTTTTTCCGAGTTACTGCGCAATCGTTATAATATTGAACGCGTTACGAAAGTCTCGAATATAACGTTTATTTATCGTAAAAAAGAAAAAAAACACATCACGTTTAATACTATCCACGTTACAAACTTCAGTACGGTAAACGTGCGATATACAAGTCTAGTCTAATGTGAACTCTTCTCTTCGTATCCTCGGCACGGGTCGTGTCGATAATAACACGTTCTTTTGGTTGCAAATACACGTCGTCGGGCGTGTGAAATTAATTCGCGTTTTTATTATTATTATAATAATAATAATAATCAGTCACTTCGGGTTCCTAGTAATAATCATGTACGTGGGATAAGTGGCAACGCGGTAATCGGCCAAATCCTCTTAAAATTTAATACGTTCTTTCTGTAACTCCTCCGTCTGATCTCGTATTGATTATACACAGCGACCTTACTGTTCTTTGGTCCATCTAAATTTTGCCTCTAGATTTCTAAATCCATAATTCCCAATATCCGAAATAAAATTTTATTAAACATTTCGGCCTCAGCCAGATTTTCCATCGTACAATCGACTCCCTCCCGAAAATCCGCCAAACTATATATTTTATCCGGCTCTTTTAAAATGTTTCTTTCCATCTCTTTGCTATTATTCTGAATTCCTAACTCCGTATCTGCTATTATGACTGTTTCCCTTTTTTATTCATTATAAATATATACGGAGTGCGTGTGAAATGTGCGTAGGATTGGCATCGTATACAGTGACGTTTTTTTTTCTTCTTTTGAATACTTCAGTTTTAAAATAATACGTTACGATTTATTTTTATATAAACATTGAAATTCTTTCTTTTTTTCACGCGCATTTTGTGAGAAACAGATTTTCGACTTTTTTTTCTCTCTACTTACAGTGCATAATATAGCGTGTACTATCATTACGGTGTTCTCAAAATAAACTCGTTATTTAAAGAGACGTTTGAAATAGAAAATGAGATATTGCTGAATGAACGTTTATTCTTATTTCCGGCTGTTTTGTGTAATCTTATTTAATCCTGAAATAATAACAACGAATCGACGCGAATTTTCGCAATCAAATCCGTTCTGTTATATAATACAAAAAAATCCAAAACCAAATTCGTAAAAACGTGATAATTCTAGTTCAGATTATTTCAAAGACGAGCGCGTAAATTAATTTGAAAAAAATATTCTATTCGGACCGTCGCAGTTGTAGTCTGTAGAGATACACCACTGTGGTTTATGGCCGTAAAAACAAAAAAAAAAAAAAAAGCTCGCGCCACTGATAATCACGTTCGACCGCTTATTCCGTGCGTTACAGGTGCGATTGATGAATGAACCGTCGAACCAGCCTCCGAAACTGATGACTGCCGGTTCGTACTTGCAACAGCAACTGCAAAGCACATCGGTGTCGTCCGGTACGTTACAGCAGCAGCAGCAGCAGCAGCAACAGGTGGCGGAACAGCAATCCCAGTGGACGGTGCGGTTCTCGCAGCCGGCGTCCAATTACTTGGACTTCCGGAAGCGGTTGGACGTGGGCA
Organism: Chaetogeoica ovagalla; assembly: GCA_032441825.1. Taxonomy (NCBI): domain Eukaryota; kingdom Metazoa; phylum Arthropoda; class Insecta; order Hemiptera; family Aphididae; genus Chaetogeoica; species Chaetogeoica ovagalla. Next base: position 13,674,268 of record CM063726.1, on the reverse strand, counting down.
ACGTGTCGCTGGAGAACGTGATTGTGAAGTCGACGGAGAGGCGAATGCTGGGCACGGTCAAAGTGCGGAACCTGTCGTACGACAAACAGGTGTTCGTGCGGTACACGCGGGACAAATGGGCCACGCACCAGGACACGTGGTGCACGTACGTGCAGCAGAACAACACGATATTGAACGGTGGCGGCTGCGGCGGCGGAAGTGGTGGCGCGAGCTCGACGTCCGCCGCAGCGATGCAGAACGTGACGGCCATCTACGACACGTTCTCGTTCGTCCTGCCGTTGCCCAGCGACGCCACGTGCATCGAGTTCGCCGTTTGCTACAAGTGCGACGAGTTCGAGTGTTGGGACAACAACGACGGCAACAATTACTGTCTGTCCTGTACCGGCGGCGGTCAGTCGTCCGCCGCGGCCGCGTCTACGCAGCAACCGTCGCTGCTGGTTCCGTCGTCCGCGTCCGCGTTGTCCACGTCGTTGTCGTTGTCGTCGTCGTCCGGTCTGGTGCCGCAGACGTCCGTCCCGGCCGATTTCAGTCATCTCCATCAGAAGCATCCCGTCCACTATTTCGGCGCTCAGTCCGCCGGCTCCAGATTCCAGAACTCGTGGACGCCCGGCGCCACGTGGAGGGACCAGAAAAACGACACGTCTGCATGTTACTGGTGAAAATGGCCACCGTTTTCGCGCCGACGTATAACCGCCGGCTTCGCACACACACATACATTACAATACGTGAGTAAACGCTCGATAACTCTTTTTTTTTTATCGTATTTGTTTGAGTTTTTCGCCCAAAAAAAAAAAAAAAAAAAATAATAATATATTTTACGTTTTTCGAATATTTTTGAAACACAATTATTAATAAAATCTGTAATTCATATTTTGAAAACGGCACTTATTTTCAAACGCAATAAAACGAAAGAATTGGACGATTTTCCACTTGCCATTATTAAAGAAATGTATCGCTTTAACATTTATCAAATAATATTACGAAAATTGTGGACAAAACGTCCGCGTGAACGCGATGAACGTGCAAAATGTGTGCCCAACTCACCCACCTAAAAACATTTTTTTTTTTTTTTTTTATCGAATTCGTCTTTGACGCGGTCTTAGAGTTTTTATTTCAAACTGAAAAAAAATCAAATGTAAACGCTGCGAGTTTCTAAACTCTGTCTACAAGGAATAAACAAAACGTTTTATACGATGCTGCTTGCTGGATTGTATCTGTTATTGAGCCAATACTGACTTTTGCATCTTCAAACTTTTTCACCGGTCTGGGACGCTCCTTACCTTCCACATGAAAATCACCATTTTTATAACACTGAAACCATTCGCGACACGTTCTATCATTAACAAGAGCCTCACCATGAGTTTATGTAATTATTCGACGCGCCTCAGCCGCAGACTTTTTCGAATTGAAAAGCAAAAAGCAAAATTTCCCGTAAATGGCGTTTATTCAGTTCAAAATTTGACAAAATTTCACTCACAAAAAAATATAAGACGCTGATCAAAATTCACAAATTTAATGATAAGCGATTGTTGACAGATGTCTAGCTGATCATTTGATTTTTCTGATCTGAACTTTTTGACGTGCATTTTACTGCATCTAATGGAAAACGGCGGTTTTCCACTTGTACACCTAATGATAATATTTACGCCTACGTGAACCGAAAACTGTGATATTTTACAAAACGGATTTCTGTAAAACCTAACGGTGTAATATAAAACTTAACAAAACGTATTTTCAATCTTGAATTCATAACCTGCATGTTTTCCATTAAAAAAAAGTAATTTTATTTATTTTTGACAAAAATATTTCTTTCCAAACGATAAAACACTCGAAATCCGTCCGTCGTATGAAATGCGCAATGTTTTTACTAGAATTTTCGATATAAAAATAACAATTGGTGTTAAGTCCGTGTGCGGATCGAGGTGGACGAGATATTGGAGTTCATGGCTGTGTATACATAGTATATAGGTTATCCGCCTCGTTCTTATATCGCGTTCAATTGCAATAATAATTGTTTTTTTATTTTATTTTCGAATTAATTTTCATTTTTTCGTATATCGCTTTGCGTGGGTGTCCGCGTGTTGTTATTCCGTTAATTTAAATACACAACACCACGGTATCTATATAAGAAATGACGGGCGGGGGATAGGGAAACTAAAAAAATTACGTCAAAAAAATTAGTAGTCGGAATTAATAAAAACTTATATAAATCATTAATACATCTACTGCTAATCAGCAATATATCGATGTGCGATAAAATATTATAATAATGAATTATGACATGTGGCCGTATTATTATTATAATTATTTCTGACGTAAGTACCTCTTAACGATTCAGCAATATAATCGCAGTCGCGTATATGTTCGGTTTATGTAATAACGACGCAAATCATATTTTATATATCCAATATTAACAGACCCGACGTCACTATTAGTAAGCGGTTCGTAAAATTATTCTAAATCGGTAAAAAAAAAAAAAAATTAATTCTTCTAAACTCTCAACATTAAGACCACGAACTTTGGAGGATTTTATGTGGAAGTAAAAAAGGAAAAAAAAGTAAATAAATAAATAATACAAATTGTCTGGTCGTGTGTAGGTGTTTTAAATTCTGAGCGCAGCGAGAAATTTATTGGTTTTACAATGATATTTTTCTGATCTCTACAATCGTACCTAAATAATTTTTCAAACGGTCACTTTCAATTTTCGTGGCAATATTACATAGATTTTGGCGTATTTAATTCACGAGAGAGTAGGTGATTTTTTTTTTTTTTGATTTTAACGCTTAACAAGTCAATACGATGTCGGACGTACGTTACTGTATTCGAAAAATCTCGGAAAATACGTTGGTCACTCGGTTCTCTTATAAACGTTTTAAGTTTTTCTACACAGAGTGTATATTATTATTATTATTTTTCGTGCGCGTGGAAAACTACGTCATTTCATTTATTTAATAATAAATAATTGTCACGACGCCGAAACCCATCCGACGCGCTCGGGGAATCGTTATATCCAATCCAATGATTTTATATAGCATTTCTCATGCAGATTTGTAATAATAACGGAAACTCTTTAAAATATCCTTGTTCTCAACGTGACAATAAGCGACGTCCTCAGCTACATTTTCGTCTAGTCTCGTCGGTAACGCACTCGTTTCCCCTCGACATTTCAAATCAAACCAATCGTTAGGTTTCCTCAAAGTCGCGTTACTTTATGACTTGTTTCAAATAAGAGATAACCGCTCGTTCTCGTTGTATAACAGTCACGCGTGTGGTGGTGTACCGGTCGCGGGTCATACGCTGCTGTGCTAAGCGTCTTCACGTAAACCGTGCCGCCGTAAGCCACAGTCGAGCCTCAGAGTTCAAGGCACCACCGGCGTCTTATTATTTATTTATTCCCCCGCGCGCGCGTTTTTTTTTAATTTTTCTAATATAGATTAATAATTATTTTATTTTTATTCTAACGCGCAGTTTTAACGAACAAACGGCGTTCTTCTCTGTTTCACCGGCCGTAACAACAGTAGCAGCTGACGATTTCGTCTCCGCTGCAACGGCAGGAGCTAATACTTTTAATGTAATCGGATTTCGTTTTCAGATCGATTCGCGCGCCAAAATATTATAAACGTCAAATCGATTCCGATTTCTTCCTGCAGGCGTTGTTGTAGTGCACTCTGCGGCGCTCTCACGCTCTTCCCGTTTCGCAGTGATAATATGACGACTGTACAACGCGACTATACATTATCGTTATGAACGCGATCGAGAATATATCTCGTCTTACAGGTTAACTCTGTATAATATCTTGTTGCACGAATAACAGGGAACAGGCGGTGTAATAAAGCGCGATTTATTACATTAACGTACACCGAATCCATACCGGCCGTTATTCCCCCCAACCGCCCGTTTCAATTGACATTTTTTTTTAAATTCGACATCACACGATTAATATGGGTAAACGTATCACACACACACACATTCGAAATCTTCTAATCCTTTAATCGTTATACCGTGTTGCGGTATCCAAACGATGGCATCTGTGAAAAATCATCGTTCCAAAAGTGGTTCGGAGGCATAACGCAAGCATTCAATTCGAATTCTAACGCACACGTCTTTTCTTACCGTAACACCTAAGTTACGTATTATATAACGCTTGTGTGCGTGTGATGTACAATGATTCTGTGTCGTCCGCTACACCGCACGATTATTGGTTTCTGTTTTCTTAAGTTATTTAAACGAATGTTTAAAAAAAAGAGTAATAAAAACAGTTTTACGTATATCACGACTAGACGTAACGAGTTCAAAAAGAGAAAAAATAAAGTAATTTACCAGCCTTTGAAGATTGTGGTGATAATATTCTAATGAATACTATAAAAAAAAAAAAAACGAAATGTATATTTTTTGTTAATACGTTTTTGTAATTGCGTTTTTCACTTTTGTGTTTTCAGATCGCGGGAGAATTGTTTTTTTTTTTTTTAATATTATTTTATTATTATTATCTATTTCTAATAATTTTTTTTTGTTTTTTTTTTTTTTGACAAAAAAAAAAATTCACGACAAATCGACGACGCCCCGGAGTTGATACGATCGTCGTCGCATATATAATATTTCTTTTTATTTCGTATACACACCTAACCCGTACGTGGGATAATCGTCGTCAGTTTTAGTCGTCTCATCGCGGTCCACGGCACTGGCGGGCGCGTATCAATCATCATTGGAGACGAGCCGAACGACCGTGTCGATGAAATATCATTGAAATGTCGAAGAAATGAAAAGAAGAATGAAAACTGATTCGTTATTTGTCTAAAATTATAATATACGCGTATATATATATGTGTATGTATTGTAATGTGTATCGTACCTATCGTATACGTTTTTTTCACTCTCTCTCTCTCACTCCCCCTCTCTCTTTCTTTAGATAAATAAGTAAAAAAAAAAAAATAATTTTAAACGAAAAAAAAACACACTCGCAGTTCGAAATTTTCACGTATACGTTTTTGTTTTTATAACATTTTTGAATTTTTATACACATGTAATTTATTTATAATATTATACATATAGATATATACACATATAGGTTTAGATTTTAAGAAGCGCATAATATCGTATATATATATATATTATAATATTTAGGTAGGCTCGTATATGTATTTATTTTTAAAACCGTATTTTATTCGTTATCACTTATCACGTACTATGTGTATTTAGGAGAAAAGAAACAATTAACAACAACCAAAAATATTCAATATTATCTAAACACCAATAATGACGAATTATTATTATTAATTTTTTTAAATTTAATATTCTACACACAACACACGAAACGCACGGAAATAAATTATATATATATATATACATATATATATATATATATATGTATATATATATTATATAAATTTATATATATATATATATATATTGTATGTATAATAGGCGCATATTCACTGCGGGGATTTTTTTTTTTTTAATACCTATTAAAATTTTGTTTTCGAAACGTAAAATAGTATGAAAATAAATCTTAAAAGTAATTATTATTATTATTATTTTTTAACCGTTTTTATTACGTTTGTATAATAATTGAATATTAGTGCGTGGTTTTTTTTTGTTTTCTTTTTTAGATAGGAAGTGATAATGCGTAAATCAAAGAGACTAAAATGGCCATCTCATAAGACTGATTTACACTCGTAACGAATTTACTTATTCTTCTTCTTTTTCTTCTTCTTCTTCTTCTTCTTATTATTATTATTAATATTATGTATGGAACACATACCGAATTTATATCGCGGAATACCACCACGACGGCATCACGTTTTTATAATATTAATTTATTGTTTCGTATAATTATATTTATTATTTATATTTATACTATTACGCTATACTATTATTTATTGATTTTTTTTTTTTAAATTATTTATAATCAAATTATTATTTTAAGTCGAAAAACAAAAAATAATAAACTCGACGGAAACAAACGCGTTATCATATATTTGAATAAACACGTTGACCGGTCGAATTGGCGAAAGCATTTTTTTTTTACTACACACATACGTACGCGCTGCAGTAGTAATATTTTTGAGATGGCCATATATGTATATATTTTTTTCTTTTTTATAATATTTAAATAATTATTTATGTGATCAGGAATGGAAACGATGTTGCGATGGCTGTACGAGTCGGTTGAATGATAGACGAGGGGGTGGTGGTGGTGAAATATTCAATTTTCATAGGACTCTGACATTTTTTTTTCCATCACCTCACACGAAAACAATATTTAAGTGTTCAAAAAAAAAAAAAAAAAAACCTCGCACTCATATAAACGATTCCCTGCAGCGCACTACTCGCCGTAATTACACACACACACACACACATTCATATTTATACAGTTTTTACGTACATTTTATATAAATCATTTTATATTCGATGAATTATTTACCGTATACATTTGCATAATATCATACGTATACGTAGTCCTTAAAAACTCCATAGTTTTTTCAAAATAACTTCGGCCGCGCGACTTATTGCACTACCGTTTCGCGTTTTCTTATATAACGATTATTGCGCGGAACTGAGTAATTATATCTAGTCATTACAATATAGTCAAATTTTTTATTATTTATTATTATTATTTTTTTTTCTTTCGTTTTTATTAACACGTTCCCCCAAATCACGCACGTGCGTATAACGCGAAATTATGCGCGCAATAACTCAGTATAAATTTTTCGTTTTTCGTTTCGAAGGACTGCGTATATTTGTTACACGTATGGTATACCTCTCTCACATTGCTGCTTTATGCGTTCCTTTTCGTAAAACCTATATAATATCATGTACATACGTACGCGTATATATATATATATATATATATATATATATATATCGTTCATCAATTTCGCGAGCCGTATTGTATAGAATAATAATAATTATTATTTTTTTAAATTATTATCTATCGAATTTATAAATTATATGTTTATACATTATATGTTTATATTATCGCGAAGATATATTTATTTGTAATTATTTAACACCATATTATTATTTATACTTTAGTGTGATACATTATTATTATTATTATTCTTGTAGCAGGCATTCAGTCGCGCAGGAGTGTTTTCACCATTGCGTTTGTGTATACATACAGACGAGTTTTATCGTCGTGTATACACGTTCCGGAAAACAAAACTTCGTGAATTTTAAAGAGACGAAAGTAGAAAATAAAAAAAAAAAATTATGATTTATATTTATTATCGTCATCGTTATATTTTATATTACAATTGTTATTTATATATATATATATATATATATATATATATATATATATATATATATATATATATATATATATATACATCTAATTATTATTTATATTGTTATCGAAACGTCATATTATTATACTATCTTTATGTTATAATTGGTTTATAAATTTATATTATATTAAATTTATATTTTATACGAACGATAAATAAATCATTCTCGTTTTACATTATAATATTATATATTTGATAAATATATACACGCGCGTTATATTATTATACCTGTAAAAAAAAAAATCCTCCATAATTTTTGTAAATATAAACGAGTGTTTTATTATTCGAATGAATAGTCGTATACAATTTTTTTTCTCTCCCATATCCAGACGATTTCGATTTATTTTCTACACATCCGCGTAAATAATACGCTTTGTTGCGTAGTTTTTATTTTTCTTTCTTTTTTTCTCTATTAGCATTTGTTGATTTTCTAAAATGTGGAAACGGACGATTTCCCGGTCCACTCTTAGAAAAAGAATCATGTGACCCTCGACAACAAAAGTAAAAAAGTGGTGAGTATAATCGTTGTACCGAATTCGTGTTTGTTGTACATCGTTTCAGATTTACCTCGGCGAATAAAAACTACGTCTAATGGTGTTTCGAAATCGATTTTTATATTCTTTTTCGGCGTATTTAGACGTTATCGTATTTTATGATTTTGTAATCGTTCGAGTCAATTGTTTACAATGCGTAGTAGGATGATTTCGATATGTTTTAGATAATCAACTTTTAATTCCTAACGTATTCATTTATTTACCTATATAATAGTTTCATGTCAAGCGTGTGACTACACACGATTCAACATAATCCGCAGTGGCCAACATCGAGTTAAATAACACGACTTAAAGCGCTAAAAAAGCCTTTACGTATAAGTAAATAAAATGCGAAAAAAATTTGCGATTTTAAAATCCCCTGCGGTTGAGACACTAAATTAGAATATAATTTCGATACGCCTCGTTCTACCTGTCCCGGAGTCGGTAATAAGCAATTTTTTTGAAATCCTATAAAATCTTAGCCCAATTTTTTTGATAATCATTTATCCTACTAGCTTTAGCTAGTATATCTATATATTCATATTTTTCCCACTTTAACCGAAAACGGTACCGAGAAGGCATTAAGTGTAATAGTACTATATTATAACGTTTGCCACATAGGTGACAATTTGACTTATTAACCAAACTAAATTTAATCACATCGCGTGTAATTTAACCGACAGAACGTGCTCACTCAGCACGTATATATATATATTTAAATGGAATTTAATTGGCTATCGTCATTGATAGTTTTCGATCTTGGCACTTGGACAAAACGTATAAGTAAATAAGGTAAGTATGTGTGTGTGTGTGGTTTCTAGGCCGACGGTAAGTATATTTATTCGTAGACGGTATTTGGCAAATTTTACTTGTACCTATACGCAAGTCCGTTACGTGCTTATAGATTGGAAAAGAAATGGTCTATTGGATGGCATTCGTGTTCGGCGTATTACGTATTAAAATGTTGAAAGCTCCTTTCTTTTTCTTTTCTTTCTCCCATTTCTTAAAATGATAATTTTGTTTTGCATACAGTTAAATCCGCTTATTAAATGGTATATTTTCACTTTTGATACAAATATATATATATATATATATTAAAATAAAACGATAACAAACTGATGGTTCGACGTAACTCATATTTATCAAGACGTGTTTTCGACAATATAATATTATAAGTAAATTCGTTTAAAAATTATCAATATAATACAATGGGCTTATTTATGCGCCCAACGAGTATGATTAATGTAATGAGAAATAATATAATTTATAGTTTGTTTATAAAATAATATAAATAATCGTATTGTATAGATTCTGAGCGAAATATTTCGAACCTATATAAATAATTTTCAACGATATTTCAATTAATTACATAATAATTGTTGCTATTTAACGAATTATTTAATTGATTTTTATATTGCTTCTCAATACGACGTTATTATTTCATATCCAATTTATTCGATATCCATCAGTTTATGTAATATCCAAAACGTTACGAAAATTCTAATTGATATTTATAAATTATAATTTATTTAAGTTTAATACATTTTGTTATACAAAACATGTCGTTTTATTTTCACGAGGATTTTAATTTCACAGTGTCTTTTTTATTAGTAGTATAATAAAAAAGTCAATCCTGTTATATATTTACAAGTGCGAATAATATTTATTACGTTTTATGCTGTTTTATAGCTACGCATATATACGTATACATAGGTATATTTCATCATATTGAAATTCCTTCCAATTTATCAGAGCGATAATAATATTTATTACGTTGAATACATTGGTTTATTAATTCGTTCGACACATTAGCGGATTACAAAAAACAATTTATCGAATTTTTTGGCAATTAATTTGGAACATTACAATATGATAACTAGAAAGAATAAATAAATGAATAGTCCTGTAACGTATAACGGTTATACGTGTTGTTTTGTCTATAGTGCTGATATGCGTCCATCATCTTTTGATTGCTTGTTATCAAGTCATATTGCGTACATGCGAAATTGGTCCTGCTAGGCACACAAGTAGGTGTGACATTGTCTGCTCTTAACATACGGGTAATAACTTGACGATATTACTCTATTACAGAGTCAATAATTTGAAACCAGACATGTTGCGTATAGGAGTGGAATGATCAAAAGAAAATAATGCAAAAAATCGAACAACGTGTTCATAACGTTTTTTTCGTAAGGGTATATACGAGTATATCCCATGTTAATTATTTAATTTACTTAATTTTTTCGTTTCGTTTTGTTTGTTTATTCCAATTATATTTGTGTATATGTTTAATCTAATCGTAATTGTCATCCGAAAAAATAGTGCTTAACTGTCTCTACTCGGAGATGCATCTAAATGTTTTTTTTTATATATAAAAAGTGCTAAGATTTTCAGCAAATAAAAATGAAAAATGTAATAATTTTTTTCTACATAATACATAATATCTGTCAAATATCACTCGACCAAAATTACGTGATAATAATTTTGTATTATTAATCTTTTTTTATAGAAAAAAAATTTACACGTGCAGTAATTAAATGATAAATACGTATATATGTAATTATAAATAATCACGAAAAATAATATGAAATACAAAGGCAAACGCTGCGATCATTTTTAATTAAAACACGTCAAGTTTTTAATTTGCGTTACGTTAACAAGAACAAAAATTTAAAACGGTCGATTGTCTAATTAAAATTCATTTTTAACGCTGACTTTTCATAATAACGATTTTCATAAATCAGTTAATCAATGCACATCATATTATATTCTATTATATACGTACACAATCAAAATTCCACCCATCTCCGTCGTATAATTTCGACTTTTGGCACGTATATACTTATAATATATTTTCGTTTTTTCTTTTCCTTATACGACACACGTCACGTATTTGTACTTCCTCTATACATATACACGTTACAATGTTTTAAAGTAGAGTATATTATATTTATTATACGAAACGTAAAAATTTAATATAGGAGTACGTAATATACTTAGACTTTTTATTTATTCCTAGCACACGACCGTAGCACGTACCTACCACCCTACGTGTTTGCAGATTTATTATTATTATTATAATTATACGGCGTAGTTGGGCGTCCGTGTTTGTGGTTTTTTTTCTTCTCGCCGACAGAATAGTATTCTACACGTTTCATTTGAGCACATTTTTGTACATCTACACCGATACAAAATAAAATATAATAATATAATACGCGACTCAGTTCTTTATATAAAATGATAACACGTAGATATAATACGTATTATTGGTTTTGAAATCGCGTAAAATAATTTCGAAACGTTCTAGTTACCAAATAATTGAGAAACGTTTATTGAAAACCAAGAGTGTTTTATAATAATACGTAAATTGTGTATTATTGTTGTCACTATAACGAAATAGGCATTTCAGTATTTTATTATACTCTGCGTGCGAGTTAGTTTTCCGTAAATTTGAGTTTCTAAAAATTTAATTAAATTAGTTTTTTTTCTTTTTGGATTCTCAGTGAAGCGAGGAAGTTGTTGATTTTACAATGATATTAATTATATGATATTTTTTTCTGTGTACAAGTTTTCGATTAAAAAAACGAATGAATGCTCGTCAAATCGTATCTATTTGGTACATTATTGGAAACGTTATTCGATTTTCTCTGCAGTCAACTTATGCGTAATTCAAAACATTTTCCAACACCGTTGTAAGTAGAATGTTATTTTTTATTCGTTAATTTGTTCTTTTTTGTTTGTTTGTTACCACTTTAATCAGTTTTCACGTAATTTAATATGTCTTATATTATTTAATAATATCAAATTCTGATATATTTTTATTAGAAAAAACAATTAATATAAAATTCTGCGCATAGGGTGGCAATATCTAAAACGTATTATACTAAGAGTGCTTCATAAATAGTTTTCATTTTAGAAAATATAATTGGCCGGAGTTTTTTTTTTAATAAAATCTCAGAACTTCTGATGTCACAGTAGCGTTTTGCATAGATCTATGTATTCTTTTATATGGTATTCGTATAGTAAATATTATTATATATTTACGAAATTACGAACGATAAACTGAATAATAATAATAATTTATTATTATTATTATTATTATCCCGACGATGACGGAAAACCTTCGGGCCATAAGTCGTGGTGATTTAACAACGTTTGAATGACGTTTGTATAAAAATAAATATTGACATTCACGTGTTATCGACGCGTGACTGCGAGATGTGTTTACGCGCGGTGTCCACGGTATTATAACGATCCGCGGAGAGCATACGCACCACACACGCGCGATCTTCTTTTAATCTTTCGATTCCTGCGTTCGCATGTGCATACGAATATAGAATATTTCAAGTTCTCGAGCACGTTTAATATTATTTAAACATTTTTTTTTTTTTTAGGGGGTTTTAAAATTATAAAACAATATTAGGGGATATTATGTGTCGCCTACGCTGATCTACTAAAATAATGGTATAGCTGTGAATTCGACGATCGACAATTATCACCGTTTTAATATCGGTTGAGTAAAAACTTTGAAAAACGTCATTTATCACTATAAGACAGACTTATGAGAATGAGATTAGAGAGAGAGAGAGAGAGAAAAAAGAATAGCTAAATAATAAAATCAAATACGGACATTGAACAATGTCAATTCATTAACTAATTACTAATACGGACGACATATCACGCGAAGTCATTATAATTAAACGTGATACGCATACGTTTTAATAATAATAATAATAATAATCATAATAATATGAGAAATTCGATAACATTTACTGCAATCCTGACGGTTTGAGATTTGGACAAACTACAAAACATTAAGTAATATTATACAACACGGTTGCGCAAATAAACTAAATTATTAATTGAAGACTTTTTGTATTATTATATAGTTATTTGTGTTTCAAAGAAAACGTGCACTGTAAACGAATAATAATTGATAAAATAAAATCATTATCATTACAAAAAAAAAAAAAATAATAATAATCGTTGTGAAGCATTAATATATCACACACACACACACACACATACATACTTAAATAATTTTTATAATAATCTTACGTATTTTTAATATTATTTTATGTATTAAATCATTTAAACCTCATAGACGACGTGATATTAATAGAATTGATTAACGACGAACGTCGTCGTGAATTGGCAGTCAGACGCACGGCGATCTGTATAGGCAATTTAGTTAGATCAAGACACCTTTATTTTGAAAACAATATTTTATTATATTGCACTTAAGAAAAACGTGCAGTGCCGGATTTGACTTCTGTGCTGCTGTAAACTTGCCGCCTTTTTACATATTCATTTTTATACTCAATTTCTATTACGAATTATTGAAAAAACAACTATAATTCAATAACTCTAAGATAGTATTCGATCTATCAACGAGTAATACATTGAAGATTTGACCAGAAATGAAATAGGACTCGTAGGAAAACTTAAAATCGTTATTGAAAAATGCTTGAAAGTCCGTTTGTTTTTCGAGTATTTTCTTCCGATGAACGTTGATACAAATGAATTGGAAAATCGTGTTTTCTAAACATGTCTTTACATCGTTTTTCTGTTTCATTTTCAATCCGACTTAATAATATGGCAACACATTATGCGTTTAGCTAATTTTAACTTATCTCTTTCGCTTATACGCACTTGGTTTTCTCGTTCCACGTCACCTTTGAAGTTTACGTCGTGTAATTCTTCTTATTCTATCCAACTCATATCGTTCACTTTTAATGTTTTTTGCTAAATTAAAATTTTTGTTGATTAATAATTAGATTAATAATGAAGACTGATACAGTTCTATTATTTTTTCCCTAGTCAATATTTACTATTTAATGCTCTTTAGACGTGATGTCGTTAAAACGCTTCAAATACGGTCATAAAAAAAAAAAAAACTGTAAACTATAAAAGTACCTATGTAATATATTTATACGGTTTATTATGGTTATCTAAATATTAGAAATTAATGTGCTCATTGTGTTTACTGGAAAATATAACACTGCGCTGGTCGTACTATTATAATATTATAACGAACCGTCTCGATACCAGTGCCATCTGGATCGTGGCGACAGCGCGAATTACACCCTTCGCCGTTTTCGAATACTTTGTAGAGATAGCGCCCGCCGTTATTTGTAAGTGGTTAATCATTAATATTGCGGCTTTTTTTTTCGTTACAATTATTAAGACGTATTTTATGTGGAATTATGCCTGCGTATCGGATTTATTTTCTCACACACGCGTTGTTAAATTGTTATTACTTATCCAATAATAATGAATCTATATACGTACATTTTAACGTTTATTGTATCATCAATTTCAACAATCGGATCTCGAATATATTCTAAAAACAAATACGTTTTTTTTTTAAAAATATTTAATTTCTATGTATGTTTTTCTATTGAAAATTGTTAAAAAGTCCTTTTGAGAAATGCCGAATTTTCGATTTAATTACGCGTCATCGTCACAATAAAATTAGTGCGATAGAGTGACGTAACAACTTGTGGCTGCTCCTAATAATAATATAACGGCAGAGTGGCAAAACTATGTTTATGTTCAACTCCCTCGGAAACGTATCGAAACATTAAAACACACGTAATAATTATATCGTAATGTTATTTGAAATATTATAAAATACATAAAAATAATCAATATTAATTATTAAGTTCTATGACTTTAATTCGAAAGAAAGAAAAACATCAATTTTACTTTACCATCAATGATTAACGAGTAAACATAATGGGTTTCAATAAAAACAACTACTGACTGATGATATTATACGTAGTTAATATTAACGTTTATTTCCGTTAATTTTTATTCATTACTAATAACAAAATGTTTTGTTCCGATATTTTCGTGATAACGTCCGATGTCAGACTTCATACAGTAATAAAGTGATAATTTGATGATGTTGTGGCATTTACCACGCTCTATTACGATCGCGCGTATTTTCTCGATTGTTCCATTCCTCTTAATGTGTAGGTACGTATTTACGGGTTTGTTCGTTCTACAGTGTTCGAGAAAATTATTTATCTCGTGAATACGTGTATACATTATTTTTTACTGACCATTTCTTTAAAAAACCGTATGTATATAGAATCTAACAAAAATATAAAAAAAAACAGCGAAGAAATTTTGTATATATCGAAATGAATTCAAACAACAAAAAAAAAAAACAATTATGGCGTATTGTTAACGTTCTTTAATATAAACAGTATATCTTTTTATTGCGTAATTTTCATAATTCTT
Source organism: Chaetogeoica ovagalla (assembly GCA_032441825.1). Taxonomy (NCBI): domain Eukaryota; kingdom Metazoa; phylum Arthropoda; class Insecta; order Hemiptera; family Aphididae; genus Chaetogeoica; species Chaetogeoica ovagalla. The sequence continues at coordinate 13,659,198 of CM063726.1, read as the reverse complement.
TCTACATAATTTCGTTTAGTTTTATTTTGTATTTTGTTGTTGTATTTTTCTTATTCGTTTAATGTTCGACGATGACTTTTTTATGTTAAAACCCGTAGTAAACAGAAAAAAAAATTTAATACAACTCCTATATATATATTTATAGTTTTTTTCATAATACTCTTTGGATTGATTGTATATATTCTCACTTGCAAATATAATATATATATATATATATATACTTATAATAATTTAATATTTACGACAATTAACTTATAGCTGCTCTTGTTGTTTTATTTAAATTTATTTCGCGTATTCTATTTTTTTCCCGCGTTATTATTAATAAATAATAACGAATATAATAATATATTGACAAATATAAAACTTATTAATATTTTATAATTGTATCGTTGTGAGAATATCGTACACTCGTCGTATTTATTACATTAATTTTTTCGATTTGATATATTTATTGCGAATCACGGCGGCGGAGAAAGCGAAATCCTTCTCCTTATTTTGTCTAAAGTGTTTGGTCATTTTTGCAAAACCATAAAAATCAGCTCAATCGATGCGTTCGGTGTGATACGACATACAATATATTTATCGTGTGTGTCGTAGAAGAAATGAATAAAACATGGATAAGTATAAAAAAAAAAATTGGAAAACTACTCGATAAAAAAAAAAAAAAATAGAAAAATAATAATAAATAATGAAACGAGATCGGATTGAATAGTGTATTATACGTATAGTTATTGCCAAGTGAGCGATTCGATCGCATCGGTACCAAAAAAAAATTTTTTTTAGATAAAAACAATGGGAATAAATATTATTATTATTATTATTATTATTATTATTATTATTATTATTATTATTATGTTCAATGACCGCAGTATAGTGTACGATATCGTTCAACTAGGAGGCCCGTTGTAAGGTATATGCGCGTCGTCTATTTTCAAAGGTGAAAAAATCATTATTTACGTATTATATGTATTTATTGTGTGTGGGTGTGTGTAAATCTCCACAAAAAGCCGTCTTACATGGACGCGTATTGACAATGTAACCTCGTAATGAACGGGCAGAAAATATTTTTAAAAATATAAAAAAAATTGATTTGTAAGAAATAATTGGTGTTTATTTAAAATCGTGTGACGTCGTATTGTAATAATGTGTAAAACGTGGGGCGATTAGCTAATAAATAATAATAATATTATTATTATGATGCTACAACGGCCACGGCCTCTGACACCGAGCGGTCACTGAACATTAAATTATTTTCCGTTTCAATTTTTTTTTTTTTTTTTAAATTATAACAGTCTAATCGCATATTCGTTTAGTCTTCTTTAGCTCATATCGCGTTTGGTCGGTCCCCTTTTATTTCGCAGCACTTTAGTCTATGTTGTTTTTGCATTTTTCGAGAGATTTTATGCAAAGGAGTACACTGTGCGTGTATAATAAGGCGGAAATCCAAAATAATATGAAAAAAAAAGAGTCACAAATGATTGGTACAATATTGCGAACGGATATAACGATTGTTTTCATAACCCATCGTAATACGCAATTTAACAAAAAAAAATATTTAGAAATTATTTTTCGAACAAGAGTATTTTTACATTTGAGTGTACTCCACGATAGAAATGATTACGTTTTGGTATTGATTTGGTTTTGGTAATAATATTTTTTTCTTATAGTCGATGGTCATTGTGTTAGTTTGATGACCGCGTATTATGATATCAGAATACATTATTGTGAGTAGTATGCAGTTGTAAAATATTTCGCTCGTTTGTCCCCAATTATTGTACATTTGAATTTATTTTTAATTTTTCGTTAGTAGATAAAAACAAAATGTATGTGTAGTTATACTCAATTAATAGTGAAATGAAAAAACTATTATAGTGTATAATAATATTGACGCGAATATTAAATTATAATGTATAAATCATTAATTACGTTATATCGTTATAAACAATTTATTTATAAATAATTTTTGCATTTAAATTGTCTACGCCGAGCGTTAATATTAAAATTATTTTTATTTATTAGTTTCCGTGTAATCTGTTATTTTTGATTCTATAAAGAAAAAAATAACGTGACCTGTATTAATAAATATCGTATTATGATAAACATTAACAATCGTTACTTGTGTATTAAGGGATTCAGTAGTTTTTGCGAGTTTTAAATTTTTATTACTTTTTCGATAACAGCAATTATAATTATGGTAAACACCAAAACACTTCGACACAAGAACAACATCAACGGTATTTCAGGAATATTTAAATTAAATTTTTATAAACAATTTTAGAATTACATAAAATTATCGCATTTAATCGTATAATAACGAAATCGTTATGATTACAATTCGAAATAATATTACGTTAGTTAATAAAAATAATTATTGTCAATATCTCAGGGGGAATGAACGTACGAATAATACGAATTAATTAAATAATATTCGTACGGAGAGTAGGGAAATTCGTCGTAAAAAAAAAAATAAATAAATTATTATCGTTGTTGACAAATCAAATATTCGCTTATGAGTAAACGGAAAACGAAGAGATTTTAATGCAAAAAAGTCATTGACTGTTATAACATTTAGTCAAAACGCGTGTGTATCTATATTTTCTTACGATTGATATTTCTTTGTAAATATTATTTAGAAAAAAGATGAATTACATTCTCACGGTTGAAAACACATCACGCACACGTGTATGTATTATAGTATATTGACGCGGGGACAAAAGAAAACCGAATTCGACGTCAGAAAAACAAAAACAAATTCCTTTTTAATTTTAAATGTTAAATATAACGTTCTACGGAAATGTCACGTTTGCACGTCGAAAAATACCATATAGTTGTGTATATTTCGACAGGCGCGTCCTAGGCAAAATTGTTGTTCCTCACTTTCATATCGATATAAAAGATAATTTTTTTTTTCTTTTTTTGTAAAATTTAAAACGGCATAAAACGGAACAAATTTAACGACTAAAACATTCGCAAACTCAAATAACGAAGAATAAAATTATAAACACGTATTTCGAGTAGTAGTCGAATAATTCGCGTGATCACGCTCATCATCACTTTAATGGTCACGAAACGAAAATTAATTCCGATTTTTCGCGGTGAAGAACCACCACATTGAGAAGGTAACTGCCGGAGAGTATGGATTTCTGGGTACTGTCATGTTTTTCTGATCCAAATTTTGTCGTCGCCCAATATATAAACATTGTATGTTTTGCACGTCGCCCGTTCTTAACTACTGCCTGAAAGCTCGAGACCTGAAACGCTAGTCGGATAAGTGTCTTCATATGGTCATACGACGACGGCATCCAATACGTGACACGCCATTAGGAATGTTGTTCTTTAATCAAACGTGTTACGTTATATTATATTATAATAAGGAGGAAAATTAAAGAAAAATTTTAATATTAAAAAGGTCTAACATGTATATTATGTTTACATTTTTTTTTTTTTTTTAATAAATATCATTTTTATCTTTACGGTTCAGATACGAACCACCACCAGTAGTAGTAGTATGTACTGTAATTTGTAGAGCACGTCAATTGAATGTGCCATTCATTAAATATGACGCCGATAAAATAAAAATATTATGTTCACGAACATAATAAAAATTATTATTATTTATAATCTTCAGTTTCCAATATTTTGCAATAAGGTTTTCATAATCAATTGTGAATTATCGGTAATAATTTACGTGGCGATCGCTGTCCACGAACGGTTGAATCGGCGAGCTGTTTGAATCGGCGATGTTAAATGGTACATCCATATTATTTTAATGAACGCAATCTTTTGAAATGTACGCTATCGAGAAGAAATAATTTCAATAACCATGGACACCTTTCGTTTTATGAAAATGTTATATTTTTATAAAAACAATTGAATCTGTCTTCCGTGTTTGTGTTTAGAATGCATTACCCGACTGATTTGATAAAACTTTCAAGAGAAAGGTTTTTTCTGCCTTGAAACGCGTTATTTATGACACTTACCGTTGAAATGCCCGAGCATTACTAATTGTTGTTTCGAGAACTCTCGTTTTTTAATTTAATTCTTTAAACATTCGTTTAGGATAGAATTTACGATAATTTTTTCCCTATATATACATATATACTTTTTTTTTATCTTAAAATGTATAAAACAACGAAATAAAAAAATTTACAGTTATAATAAACACATCATATTTTATACGAATATTATTAATAAATTACCTAATACCTGTATTACTGGTATACTGCGTTCGTTTTGTACAAAACACTTTTGAAAGACTATGTGACTGACAAAAAAATGTCATAAAACACGATGAAAAAGAAATAATAAGTAATGAGTAGTTATGGATGTGAATTAATCAGAAAAAGATTTTAGATTTTGATTTTACCATAAATTTGAAAGCAACGAGAAATCATTGCATTCACGATTCTGGCAGAGCTCCAGTGTAATATTATTTATTAAAAATATTTAATAAATATTATATACAATAACTTAGTTTTACATTTTTAATTATAAAAAAATGTACCGCGCGGTACTGACATTGTATTAAATTTTCAGGTCTTAAACCCAAAAATGACTTTTTTATAACTTTAATATTTCAAAATCTATAAATGTTATAATAAATAACGTTATAACAAAATTACAAAAAATATTGTAATTTTTGTACAAAGTTACATATTTTTCAAAACTTTCAAGACTCTATGAAGTCTAGCTAAGGCAATTTATTTTCGAAATTATGGTAAAATATTTCAACGAAATTTCATTTTTACCGTTTTTATGTAATTTTTCAGTAGTTTTAAAAAAGAATTTTTTTTTTTAGGTGTTATAGAGAAAATTGAAAAATGATTGGAAAATAAATATCATAAATATCAGAGAATTCCCTTCTAGTTGAATTTCGAGGTATAAACACTAAAAAAAAAAAAACACATTACTGTAAATCCAACAAATTCGTTGCTCTAAAAATGTCTTAAACAAACAAAACCATTGACGTAGACCACCGGGTTTCGCTATATAAACCCCATTGAACATTGAATTTTATATATTTTTTTCACAAAAAAAAAAATAAATAAAAATGGATATTTTTTCAATTTACGCTTATCCTTTCTATAATACATACAATATGATATATACTCGTATAATTGAGATTAAGTGTGTGTGTGTATAGATTATTATTTTATTATTATTTTAATCACGAGTATATTTATTTATGCGGTGCAAATATGTTTCACGTGACCTGTCAAATAACACGCAAGACGGGTTTTTTCAATTAATTACGAAGTTCCGAAGTGCGAACATTGTATATTATACTTTTGAAAAAAAAAACAATATTTCTATTTAATATTTTCCGTTGATAAATTAACGCGTAGTTATATGTAATATAAATAATAAACAAAAACACGTATATATAAAATATATATGTGCGCGCGTTTTTATTTATTATTACGAGTATTAATCTATAATTTTTATTTTATTTTTTTTTTCACTTTGTTTTCACTATTTTATTAATAAAATAATATATTATAAACTCATAAAAGTATCGCACGGATAATAATTAGATGGAAATTATTTTAACACGCAAACTTTGCAATAGCTCTATGACAATGCGTATATAATATATTATTTGAACACAAAATGTGTATTATTTATATTATCTAACGACAGTATGCGTTTCAGAAACGATAAAATATTATTATCGCGGTTGTTTGTTCAGAGTTCAGACTTTGTGTGTGCGTTATATCATTCCGTATTTGATAATAAAATAAATAAATTGCGACGTCTCTGCTGCGTGTGTCTATCAGTGTGCCTCGAAAAGGGGGCGGAGTTCTTCTAGACTTCCATTTTTTTTTAAAACTAAAAAAAATTAGCCTTCCTCTATTATACAGAATTTCAAAGGAACGGCGAGCAAGTGTTTATTAAATCGCGATATATACTGGACACCATATTACACGCGAAAACTGTACAAAATAAAGTATTAAGTTCTCGTGATTGTAAATGATTTTATTTATTTGAACTAACCTGCGCTCGTGTCCATGACGATAACACTGTAGCCGAATGAAATCAGCGCATTTCGACGATACAATAATATTATGTTTGTAGTTTGTTTTGACGCAGTGTTCAACTTCCTTTTGTAATTCATAATGCGTGTATATTGGAATTATATGCGTATTTAAAATGTCACGATCACGTGGACTTGCTCCATAACGTCTTCCTAGCCGACGACGTGGCGTCCCTCGAATCATTGATTCTGTGACCATGAGTTACTAATCGTGTCACGTTGTCGTAATGAATGCGGTATTCTCGTGGATCAGACATGATCAGAGCAGTCGACGGCTGAGACTTGACGAGAACCATCCGTGCACGATTAAACACAATCCCGATCGTTTCCAATTTTCGGAAAGGGAACACGTATATAGGACGATATCGTGTAGTTCTCTATTGTAAAGTGTGTGTGTGTGTGAAAAGGAGATTTCGTTTTGGACGCGGAATGTTATAATTTTTTTGTTTTGTTTTGCCGAACCAAATTACCAATTGGACATTGAGTTTTTGATTGTTATGAGACTGTGCTATATTGCAAGACTACGTTTTCGCATTCGCGCGTAAAATTATTATACGTACCAGGTGGACAATTCGTTAATATTATTCTCTCACGAAATCATGAAATTTATACTTGCCGCGTCTCACATCCCAACGATAATAACATTTTTGCTCATTAAAATTAACACAGTGGTCATACGTTAATGTGTTTTAAGCCGGGTTTACACGTAACAATAAATCGTTACGATTTACATGTTCCAACTTATCGTTACGATTTGGAGAAATTGATGCCGCTCGGCATCAATCATCCGATCTAATTCCAATTCCAATAAATTGTTACTATGTCCTATTTATACACAACGATAAATCGAAACAATTCGATCGTTACGATAAATTGCTGGAATTTATTGTTACGTGTAAACCCGGCTTTATATCGAAAAGAATAATTATTAAATCGTTGTTATTGGAAACGAGGAGGTGTTATTTCACATTACGTCTAACGAGTACACCGTTTTTAATTATTACACTGTCGGGTAAATTTGTATTCGAATATTTTCTTATTAATCATGAACGAGTCGAGTGTAAAAATGTGATATACAGTGTTTCGTGAACCTGCCCCATTATATTGAATGCCTTCGTACGATTATAAAATAACATTGACGAGTCAATGAGTTGTAAAATACAATTAACAACTTATGCTATCGGTTTAATATTATTTGCCCGACTCAATGCCGATTTAATTTTCTTTTTTCTTTTCTTTTTTTAAAAATCTTTTCGGATCAATTATGATGAATCCATTATGAATTTTCGCCGTTTTTATTTATCGATATCGTCAACGGAAGATGAGTGGTGTGCAGGGCAACAAAATATTTAAGCGAAGATTAATTCGAGTATTTCCGCTGATATATTAAAACGCGGAGGCAAAATTATTCTTAACATTCAATAACAACTAAAATTAATTATAGTTATGTAATTGGAGATTTTATTTCCAATAACCAAATAAGAAAAGAAATTACGTTAAAAGAAAAATCTAATTCAATCGCGTTAACTGAATAATAATAATTGTTTTTTTTTTTCTTTTTCTCGATTGAGACTCTCGGCGTAATAAGATAACGAACTCGACGCTGGTAAACACGAGTCGGTGGTTTCCATTCGTTTCGCTAACAGCGTTTCGTCCGTTTCGGGTGCATCCGCTCGGCGATTATGCGCCCGCCCAGGCGGCCGTGCGTCCACCAGTACTCGGACTTGTTCTCGGCGGGCGGTTCGGCGGGCGCCGGGCCCGAGTACTTGACGTTCGTCTGCGGCCACACGGTGGCTCGTTCGCAAGCCGTCCTGGCGGCCGCGCGACAGCTGCTCGCAGTTGCCGGCGGTGGCCGTTTTCCGGTCACTCGGCTGGCCACGCACCCGGGCGGTACGAAGTCGCGCGCGTACGTCGACAGCTTTACGTCCGCGAACAGTCCGACCGCGATCTCCGGCGACAGCTGCGTGTCCCGAAGGGACGTCCGGCCGTCAGTCAACGACCGTTCGAATCGAACGTCCGCCCTGTCGTCCATTTACCGATTTCGTATTACAGAAATTCGTTTTATTATATTTCGTTTTATCTATAGCAACTGTTTATGGCGCGACGGTGTCGTTTAATAATATTATATCATTTGTGTGCGATTAATTCTCTGCGGGAAGAAATTTCGGAATATAGCAACAGACGGAATGACAAAGGATAAGGGGAAATGTGATGTTAATAGAGGAGTTATTCACAAACCGGAATAGATAATACATCGGTGTCGTAGGATCAATATGTCTTTCAACTAATTCTATCCCTTTCTCCCGTAAAAACACCCTAGTGCGAGATTACGCAGGATTACATCCTAAGGGGGGGAGGGTACAAATTACAGTTTATTATTAAATAAATTGTAATTATTATTTTATAGTTTTTTTATTGCAGATGTCTAAGTTAACAATTTCGTTGGAGACGTCCAGGGGCTATTCGGCGCAGTCAATCCGCTAAATGTTTGAAGGGATCCCCGGGCAACTGAAGCCGAAATTCTTGCCACTGCAATTACGTTGCGAACAAATATATATGTCTATTCGGAATATATACAACGTTGGCAATTGTTTAGAAAAAACGGCGAGTTCAAGGATGGTGGTTGTGTGAAGGCTGTATCACTGTCATCAAAATCGAAATCGTTACCGAGTTATATAATCAGTTTATAAAACTTTTTAGAAAATTATCATAAACGCCTTTGTATCGATACAAAACTTTTACAGAGACTATCATAAATGTTATTTGTATAAAGCAGCCATCAGCTACGTGCGGCGGTCGTGCCTCATTTGGATTGGATTTACCGCGGGAGTGGGTCGCGTTATATTTTTAAATAACACATTTTTTTTTTTTTTAAATATATACGTTACAATAATTCCGCGTTTCTATTACTTTTCGTTGATGTTCAAATTCAGTTTTATCCTAAATCGATGTGAACGCAGTAATGAAAAATAGGAAACAATTACATCCTTCGCATCAAGATTATATACCCGCTTTTATAATATACATAATTTTTTTTTTTTTTACTATTCAAATATATAATTAAAAATATACCTTGGATAAAAATAAAAAAATAAAATCTACTGTTCTTTTTCTGTCGTAAGCAACTGATCTACACGGAACAGCAGAAAAAAAAGAAGATCATAGATATCATTGCGGGTCGCCAAAATTCATATAATTCTGCTTTTGCAGTTAAATTCCCTCGGTGTCCATTTGTCAACTGTAAATCATTTCATTTCTACCTCTCCACAGACCGTATATATATATAATTATTCGATTCATTTCGTTAGCTGTTTTTTTTTCTACTCTAATCTAGTCACATAATACATCAATTCGTTAGTTATTAGTTTTGTTTTAAAGTTATTGTTAATGTCATTTAGTACGTTTTATCGAGATAATCTTTTAAACACAATATGGTGCCACGGAATTTCTTTTAAATAATAATAATAATAATAATAAAAACATCGTTATTTACTTGACTGTAATGTATGTGCGTTATCACCAAAGGCGTGTTAATGAAAAAAAAAAAAAAAATTGCCGCGTACTTTGTTTAATTCGTTTCGATTATTAAATATATATATATATATTTTATAAATTAAACCGTTGATATATTCCGTATACTATACAGGTATTTGTGCGCAGATAATATAAAAATACATTTTAACGAACGACAGTGGAAACGACTTTTCAAATCCAATTATTTCTTGAACCTCATTATCGCAAATGGAAAGAGTGAGATAATATTTTTATTCCTATTTATACATATTCTTTAATAATTGTGCAAACTTTAAATTAGTTTTTTTCTCTTTTTTTTTTTTGTGCTCTTGATCTGCGCACAAAGCAACTTTTAATTGAACGTTCTATTTTATAACCAATTATTCTTATTATTCTCGCCGTGTTTCGATTATTATTATTATTTTTCTTTTATATTTAATTAACATATAAACTCTCGTTTTCAAACATAATACATGTATTTGTAAATAGTGCCTTATCTATAGATTTTAGAATAATAAAAAAAAAAAATGGAAAAAAAAATTTCGACTGTATGTGATAATTAAACAGTTTATGCGGCCCCGCGTGCGTGTTAACACGTCGACTCCGAAAATAGAACTCGACGATAACGTTGTTGTACATGTTATCTGGTAAACAAATGAAAATGGCGATATTTGCCGGTTTGCCGTTATTATAGTGATAAAAAATTCAAACAATTTATTGTATTATGAAATCAAACAAGCGTATCCACCGTCGTCGAGCTGATTCGCGACCACCAACCGGTGTAATCGATGTCGATTGATTCCATTTCGTGTGTCGGTAGTGCTCGGGGAACAAAAATCCCCCCGGTCGCTAAATTTAAAAGAAAAAATTATTATTATTATTTCCTTGTAAAATATATAATTATTATTAGCGTTGTGTTTAAATTTTGTTTTATTCCGTTTCTTCTGCATTTAAATTTGGACTATCGGCTCTGTGTCCGCGCGGACATTACGTTGCCAACACAGCGTTTTAATTATAATTCCGGGGGATTTCGTATTCGATTTTTACAATGTACGCTAAAAGACTTATTTGTCCGTTTCGTAACTTATTATTATCATCGTGAGTTTGACAATATATATATATATATTTTTTTTTTTTTTATAATACTTTTATAAAACATCCGATAAAATTATTATATTTTTTTTTTTTGCGTAATATTAAATACTTAAATTCTTGTCGACAAATAAAATATATTTTATATAACTCGTTTCGCCATTCACACGCACATAACTAAACGAATAGTCTGTTACGTATATACGTATATATTTTTTTTCTATCGCCACAATTTCTTCCTTTTTATTTTTTTCCCATAACAATACGCATATTTAATTTTACGATTTATAAATAAAAGTCTCTTATTGTTCCGAAGGCTACGAAATATTTGATTTTTGCAAGTCACGTTTTTTTAAACAAATTCATATATAATTCGTATACATATAAATACGGAGACGGTAATATGAATTTAAAATATTTTTCATCTCGGATCCGATATCTCCTAGCCACTGTTCTCTCAGCATACATGGCGGCATGTTAAACTCCCTCGCAAAGATCAAAATGTCAATTTGAAAATTATTATCGTGTATTGGTCAATGTTTTAATGTTAACCCGTTGTACAAAGCTATTTTTGACACGTAGTAACCGATTGTAGCGAGCGCATTAATCTCTATTTAATTTTCTTGAATTGTTTTACCGTAATTTTCTATTCAAAACATAGTATATTCTTCGTAAAGAAAAAAAAACATTTTATCGAAGAGACGGAGGAGATTTCGCAAAAAAAAAAAATCGATCGAGAAATTCTACATCGGATATATTAATCAATATATTGATACAGTTAATATGCATTCGTGGAATAAAACGTTAACATAAGATCGGTTATTGTTATTGTTTTTTTTGGTTGTTTTTTTAACATCGAAATATTCGCAAACGAAACCCGAAATACTTCTCACTGAGCCGTCTATAATAGAAAATAGACTTTGGCAATTTTCAATATAAGTTTTCGTTTTGTAAATTTCAATTATACGTATATTATATCAAAAAAAAAGTCTTATTAGTAGAACATACAGCGATTGTCTAATTTTTGGTGTGCCTGTTTTATTTATTTCGGAAGGGGGGGGAACAGTTTAATTCAAAAATACTCTAGAAAATAGTTTCAAATGTTCTATTTTCAATCCCAAAGAGCGATATTGAAATTACGCCACTGAGATTATATTTTATATTCCCGAAAATATCCCCACGCACATTATAGTGCATTCCATTCGTATCAATCGACCGGTCATAGCGGCTTATTTATTTATTTAAAATTTTTTGTTTGTTTGTTTCTGTTTCGAAGACGAGATGAACGGCACAATACAATAGGAAAGCGAATTTTTGTTCGTTTTACATTTGTTACACGCGTATAATACAATATAAGGATCCGTTCGCTTTGCTCAGAGAAAACAAAATAAATAAATAGAATAGAAAATAAATAAAACCCACGCGTTTTGTACGAAGTGAATAATAAAGAAAAAAAGTACTGATCCCGACGTGTACGATCAAATATCGGAATACACGTGTAATATGTGAGTTAAGCGATTTTTTCCCCCCTTCCACCCATTGAATTTACATATGATTATTATTTGAATTCACCCCATTGTTGTTTATAAGCGCGTGTTGCGGGGTTTAATATTATATAAAAAAAAAAAAAGACGCCGCGCTTATGTACGCTGCAATTACACGTGAATATTTACAATGGAAAACGTAATATATATATATATATTACGTATATTGTGATTTGCGTATAATAAAATGTAACCGATCGTGTCTTGACTATTGTATGGCACGAAAAATTCGTGTGTACGACACGAGTCGTCGAGTAAAAATTATATATGAATTTATAATATCATAAATTATATGGCTCCGTGTGGATTTCCGTTTCGATGGAGAACACCTTGTAAAATGTAGAGCTCTACGCATTATTTATACATATGTTGCGTTATCGTTTGCGGGAATTCGAAAAACAATTCTGAAGAATTTTATACAGCAAGAGTTGTTCGTTTTTATGAAATCAGTGAGTCGTCGAAGTCGTGATTAATAAAATGTATAAGTTTACAATCCTTTTTTATTAAAAAAAAAAAAATTACATTTTTCGTTTCAACGGATTTTTAAGAATTTATGTAATAAAATATATCCCGTAATACGTTCGGCTGATAAATTCAGAACATGCCTCTTTCAAATTGTTTTGTTACACGAAGCTTGAAATTTAAAAACATTAAAAAATTTTTATTGTGACTATATCGGTTTATTTTCAAATGAAAAAAATTTTTTTGTAATATTGTACGATAAGTCTTGTATTGAGTTTTCAGTTTTGCGGTCGTGAAAAATTTGAAGATTTTCCGAATCGAACGAATTTTTCAAAAGAATTTATTGCACTCGTATGTATTATTAGAATGAAATATCTGTTAAATTTCGAAATATTAATATTATCCGAATATTACACGGCGAAACGGAAAATAAACCGATATGTACCGTATTTTGACGGAGTTCTTTTTTTTTCAAGTTTTTATTTTCTGTAGTTTTTTTTTTTTTTGCGGTGCGCATATATGGAAATCACTTGGAAAATCGAGAAACGTGTCGAAGTTAGAGACGATTTAATACCGGAAAGTGGTATTACGTGGTATTGTACAGAACGGAGCAATTCGTCTATAAGAAGAAGTGTTCAAAACGAAAAAAGGAACACCGTTGTGAGTCCTCAACACATTTTTCGCTTCAACGAGGACCTATAAGATGTTCTTTTTTTATTAGTCGACTTTTTTAACTTTACAAATCTTATCGTTTTTATTAAAATATTCGTGAAAATTAGTTTATGAAAAGGTTTTCGTTTCAAACAGATCGCACGTTTTTTTTTTTTTCACTAATATATTTACGTTACCAAATATTTTGACGATATTTAGCGTAATAGATATTTTTCGCTTTTTAATAGAAAACTATAAATATTTCATGCAGGGCGATATCATTTTTAAAAATCTTATCGCCAATGTTAAATAAATAAATAAATATATATATATATAGTTAAATAAACCATCGTATTCGTTTTCTTCTAATTGGTACATTTTTAGTTGTTAATATTTGTTATTTGCAATCGACTTGTTTTTTCGAGATTAAAAAATAACGAAACACTGTTATACTATATTTACTCGTAATTCTATTTTTATTTCTCAAGTCGATTAAAATAATAATAATAATAATAAAAAAAAAAATTGCTAATTAATGTATTTCTAGAATATTCGAGGAGATATTTGGAAATATCGTTTTTCTTAAACGTTGATTTGACTAGAGAAATTCGATCGTGTTTAATAAAACGATATTGTAATTACTTATAATTTTGACTCGTTTAATTTCGTCAATTATTTATTTTATTCTTTAAATGTCTTGTGATAATTTTTAGTTATACAAAAACTGTATGTCTAACAATCGTTTAAATTCATTAAGTAAACATTTTTTTTTTTACTATTATAAATGCGTATAAAATTATTCAATATACTTGTTACGATTTTATTTTGGAGTATTATAATATCGCGACACTTAAATTTGTACCAAAATAATAATAATACGAGTATATTAGATATTCTGACTTTTATTTTTTTAGTTTTTTATTTACATTTACTTTTTCGTTAAACGAGAAAAAATAAATTCTAAAAAATTGTCATATTATTGAAAGAAAAACTATTGAATAATCGGATTTTTCTTAAAAGCAAATGCATTAAATTGGATATTTTCAAATTTAACAGAATTTCGGTAGCAAAAAATGTATTTGATATAAAATAAAAAAGTATAATAATTATATTATTATTATAGCGCCTAATCAATAATTTAGAAAAAATAAAAAACGGATATCAACGCCTTGATTTATCGCGAAGAAACCACAATTAGTAGTAAATCATTTTCTTGGTCATCTGTGTGTTTCAAAAAAGAGAAAAACACGTGTGTTAGGAACTCGATGACAACGTAGGGACGAACCGTTTTCCCTGATTCACGGCCCAAAACGGAGTTTTTTTGTTACACATTAAAACAAATAACTAAATTTCTTTTGATTTAAATACCGGATAGCGTTTGGTACGTGGTTCAATTTGAACCGTACGAACATAATATGTAAACCGAGCTGAATTACATAACTCGTTCGGTAACATTGACTCTGGATGACGCAAATGGTCGAAATAAACGTACAGTTTTCACGTATTAATTAATTAATTTTTCTCGACAATTTATTCAAAAGTCACCATCATTGTCTTTATACGGAAACGTTGATTTATTATTATTATTATTTTTTTTTTTTTTGTGTGTGTGTAATATAACGGGGAAACGCCCTTCGGAGTAATTTCGGCGCGTCTAAATTACTTTGAAAAACGAAAAAATCCACACATATAATATATATATATTATATTAACAGCGTTTCTCGTGAGAAATTGTCTCTCTAATACGTTTACTCTAAATAGTGTACGAGGCATCCAAATTAATATTAGACGCCGCGTTTAAGTAGAATTCTCGGTTTTTCGTTAACATGAATCGAAAGCAATTTCGCAAACAGTACACTAGCCGTTTTCATCGGTGTAATGTATTTTTAATTCGTTTCGCGAATCCCCTACGCGTTTAAATTTATTTTTCGCCCGGCGTACGTATGTTATTGCATATAAGAGTAGACACGTTTAATACGGGAATCAATAATACAAGCCTATACACGTATTATATACGTTTTTCTGCATTTGGTTTTATTTCTTTTTTTTTTTTTTTTTACAATCCAAATAAATCAGACGAGATCAGACTGTAGATTTTCTTTTCGCTCCCCCCCCCTCCCACTTTGAATTTCAATAAAAATATAAAACGCATATTATAAAACGCTTGATACGAATTTATTTATCTGTAAAAAAAAAAAAAAAAAAATTTCGTATTCATAATATGATAATATCGTTTTTATGTTATTAATATTCCGCAACACTAACTCGTTATAAATATTCATAACAGTATTATAAATAGATATCGCGCGATCGTATTTAATTTAATGTGCGGAATAATTTTTTTATTATTATTATTATTATTATCACGAGCCGGATAACAAAATCTCGGAAATTATAAGTTTTATTCAATTATATCTGGAATGTCTTTCGCACATAACGTTCTGTATTCTCACCCGTCTCGTCCGTTATTCGTTATAATCGTGTCCGACTTTTGATTATTAAGAATACTATTATTTTTTTTTTTGGTTTGGAATTCACGCGTTGAAAAACCGACGAATATTTTTGGAACGATAAACGTTTTTTTTTTTTTAAATTTAAAGACCGCGGAGTTAAGAAAAACACATCTTGTCGGATTCGTTTTAACGGACACTTTTAAGTCCGGTACTTAATTATAAACTGTTCTATCGGAGAAAAAGTATACGTACATCCGACGCGAACGTATTATTTTATAATAAAACCGCCAGTAATTTAGCGTTCCCAGTGAACTATACGCAAAAGACCGACTCCAATATAATATTATATTACAAACGTTTTTTTTTCGCAGTAAAATGATTCGTAAACGGAACATTGGAATATATGAAAACACGTAAATGAGTTACGTATAAACAGAGATTTAAGTGTTTTTTTATTGCGATGAATTCGAAAGCAACGAAAAATCCTTGTATTCGAAAAACGTGTTTTTAATAGGCATTCTGGTTGTCATCGAAAAAAGATTTTTGACGAAAACGCGTTCTTCATATATAATAACGAACGTGTAATGTGAAATATTATTAAGAAAAGCGAAAAATCAACTCTCCGAAATACCAAATAGCAAAAAAAAAAAATTTGCTACTGGATTTTTATTTAGCACGTTTTCCTGGTGCACACTTTCTAGCTGACATGTTTTGTACACGGAGCAAGAAAATAAAAATAAATAAATAAACGTTATTGTAAAATCGCTCAGCTCGTGATGTAAAATTGGAAAAAAGAAAAGCAATTTCATTTATTTTATATATATATAAAAATACCGCTAAACCGTTTGAAAATCAAAATGTTTACATTTGATCGACGTGTACGAAGTGAAAAAATTAATTTTCGTAATTTTCGGCCAAGTAAACGCCGACTCGTGTTCAAAAAAAAAAAAAAAAAAAAAAACACCATTCTGCATAAATCAAAATTAAATAATAAACGAGAGATTATTATAAAAAAATATATAGGTATATATATGGATTTAATTACACGTTTTGGTGTTGTTGTACATATTATATGTATTATGTACGTACGGCGATATATTAAAATAGTGTACGTAAATTATTAATAATTTATACGGATTTTGACTGTGCACAAACTTCCCCCCTGAAATGAGATGTAATGAGCGAGCTGCGCAGCAATCAGAAGCGGGGAAACGTTCGGCGGCGGTGTCGAAAGGGAGGAATATATATTTATATACATATATATATAATTATTATAATTATACGCAGTAATCACAGTTACCACGTGCCTAATAATAATAATAATAAAATATTCAAAATAAACGCGTACATAAATAATCACCGTACGACCGCAATTTATTATTATTTAAATTTTTAATAACGAATTTATCCTGCAGGGCTTACGACGATATGGATATTCGTTCAGCGTGCTCGTGATTTATTGACATTTCTTTTTATTAGTGGTTTTTTTTTCTCGTATAAATTATTATAAATTCGTGTTTATTTACGGTAGGAAAAACAGAAATGTATTTATTATTTCATTATAATAATATATCGCTTAGTCAGAATTGAAACGCGTTCCCATACTTCACCACGTTATTGCTTTTCTAAATACGTTGTTCTAATCTGTGTGTGTGTGTTGTTTTTTTTCATTTAAATGTACGTTTATTTTATATAATATATATGTAGTTGGACGTTAATATTTTGAATTTTGTTTTCGTTTTTTTTTTTTTTACACGATTGTTCAGCTATTATTATTAAAATGTTTTTCTTATTTCTAATCGCGTCTCACTTTTTTTTGTAACCACGCGAGTGTATACGTGTCAAAAAAAAAAAAAAATAACACACATTCGGTAATTTTTCGTTGAGGAGTGCACAAATTTTTCGACGTCGGAGACGGACTCGGAATAAGAAAAAAAACCACATTTTTTTACGATTAAAATGAAAATTAAAAATATACTTAGCCTATAAGTCATGTGTATTGGAATGCAGCATTCCATGATTCGATCATCTCACAAAATGTTGCTCAACTATTTTTCCGTTTTTCAAACACGTCTGCAAACATTTCCCGAGAAAACGGCAATAACGGTTTTCGATTATTATTATTATTATTATTATTATTAATAACGAAGAACGTGTTCTAAATGCGTCTAATTTCATCTGTGTACGATTCGCATTCCGAGCAAATTCTCACATAGAAAAGAAAAAAATTAAATGAAATCTATGTATTATCGTCGGATTTAAAATTTCACGGTTTCGTTGTTGAAGGAAATAAATTGTATTACCGCGTTATTTCGGGCGGTGTAAATTACGAAATTTGCCACGTAGTCTACGATTCTTGTGCGCCCAATGAACTTCACAAATTAAAAACGTGTAACGTTGTAGAAAATATAATATTCAGAATAAAATTGTCACAAATTGTGCAAGAGTACGCGAATTATGAATAATAATTGTCACGTATTATTATTATTATTATTATACGCGTTATTTTCGTCCTGCAAAGAGTATTGTACATAACGGCTTATTTTACTGCAATAAACGGTATATTTTATTAATAATTCAGTGACTGGAATCAGATGAAATCAGCAGAGGGACGCAAAAGCGTATTAAAAATAATATTTTGCATTCTGAACAACCTATAAACTTCACACACACACCCCAAGCACAACCGCGATTTTCGCAAATCATATTTCGTTAATACAGAAATCAATTATCGGCGTTTCTTTTCAAAAATATATTTAAATACATTGATTAGATGTCACGAATGATCATAGCATTCTTTTTAGTATTGTTTTAAACGACTTCGTTTCTTTTATCCGACCCTCGGCGTAAATAACATTGAACGGATAATGTTCAATACAAATAATAAACGCACAGAAGTTAAAGCCTCTTCGTTTACACGGGAATTTATTCGTTAATCGTGTACTTTCTGTTTTTGTCACTACTGATACATACATTTACAAAAGGAATTCGGTAAAATCGTTATTATATTTGTATTAAATACCAAACGAGTACTAATTACGCGACAATACGTAAAGCGAAATAATTTATAATTTAATTGCTATTTTTTTTAACGTGGTAAAATATAAAAAAAAAATTGCATTGTAACTTAAAATCTTTTAATTTTGTACGAAATCAAAAGATATTTATCTAGTTGTTATATACGTAGGACGTACGAGAAAACGAATATACACCGTCTACCGAATTGCTAAAATCTGTAAAAAAAAAAAAAAAAAAAAAAAAAACGATACGTGACGTTGAAATTAAAGTAGAATTTTTCAATCGTTTACGAGTTTCCTTTAGTTTTTCCCCCCAGGCGTATTTCAATGTGTAATCTATTAAAAACCAGTGAAAAACTATTTAAAACGACAGTTTTTTTTCTTCTCTGTTTTCTTCTTCTTCTTCTCCCATCACACGATACCCGTTACTCGTTTTATGTGTGTTATTCTTTTTAAGAGAATTATTACTCGGTACGGCTCGTACACGATTGTCGAAAATTCCATTGAAGAAATCATTAAGCATAGTTTTCTTTTTATTTTTTGTCCGACGAAACGTCTTGTCGTCCCCGGCTGCGTGAACGCACGGCGAGTTAATTAACATATTTACATATATTAACGATTTAAACACACTACACGTATAATTTAGTATATTTTGTGTATACATTAAAATCAAACATTTTTCCTACGTACTAATTATTGTTATTATTATTCCGGTGAGTTTTTTTTTTTTTTAATCTCTGTAAGTATACTACAGCGTCGTCTGGACCACGATGTTATAGATTAATTACACAATAAAGCAGACGCGTGTAGCTGTCTTACCGTATGTCTTAAACCGTCTTCGGCATTTTAATAGTATTCAAATATATATATATATATATATAATGTATGCATATAAATAATAATAAAAAAGTAGTCTTACATTGTTTTTGAATCTGACATGTGTTATATGACTTTATCTTGATTCAACAATTCGAGTCGTATGTATATATATATATATTTTTTTTTTTTTAACGATATCAAAAATATTCTCGGCGTTTTTCGTCGATTCATCGTGTGACAAGTACGTTTATATCGTTGTTATAAATATAAATTATATTTAATATTTGTCTTTCATTTAATATAACAATAAAAATGTCACTGTTTTAAAACGAAAAAAAAATAATAGTGTTTAGACATTTTAATGCGTATATATTATATTATACGTTATACCTCGATGCTGAAATACAACGATTACGAGTAATAAATTATTTATGAGTTAAATGTTGAAAAACAAAAACGATAATTTAGTTAATGTGGTTCGATAGTGGGCAACGTCTCGATAATATTTAATTGTACGCATATCCATATTGTTAATTTGAAATTGTCCTCTTTGCTGTTCATTATATACTCGTTATGTGTTTGATCCGTCGGAGTTTGGAACTTTCAACGTTTTTGACGAATGTGGTCAACGCGCGACTTCGAGTGCTCTCACGCAATGCAACAGTGGTGATTTGACTTCGTTTTGTACGCTGAAACGGCGAAAACTCACTAGTTTACAGACATCTCTGTAATATGATTTATTGAGATTCGGCGAAACAGCGACTACGAATAACGAAAGAATGAAAACGTAGAAATATTAAATATACCTACAGTTCGTAATTATATTTTCGAGATGTTTAAAAAGTACAAAAATCGTCTACTACCAAAACGAATATTTTACCGGGATTTTTTTTTTTTTTTTTTGTTCAACAATTTTTCTTAAAGAAACTACTGTGGGAAAATCAAAAAATTTGTCAAAACCATCACTTCATCTATACGAAAAAAGTGTTTACATAGACAAAAACACAATAAATTTGTCGTTTCTATCGGAATCGAAAATAATGAGTCCACTAAATACGATCGCTTGTTTTCTCCGGTTACGGCACTGATCGCGGTTGATTAACTGAAGCTTACTGGCTGATGTTTCGATTTTTAATAATAATAATAATAATTATAATAATAATAAATACAGTCAATTTCAATTATCAGTTAATTACAATCCGAAAACAATGAAAAATTCCATACCGAGTTTGCTGTTGAAGTGAAGACGCCCATAACGACTTTCTCAAAGAGACTGGACTTAAAAAATTTGACGCATAGAGGTGTGTTTCGTAATAGAAAAAAAAACGTGCACGTGAGATGACTTCATCACTATCTGGCGCAGAATTCTATAAAAACGAAAAACGTAAAAATAATATTTCGGGGAAAAATTTACATTTCGTCGTAAAAATAGAACAAACTTTATTTATCTATTTAAACTTTTATTGATTTACTCGACAAATTCAGTTTACGTTTCGTTTTCTAAGATTCTACATTCGAACAAAACTATTTTGTGTTTAGTTCGGTTCGAATATTTCCAGTTATGAGATCGATTTTCGAACAGTTCGTTACATAAGTACATTTGTTATTAATAGACCAAAATTAAGACATTTTTTTTTAAAAATTAGCCCCGTTAATACAGAATCCAGAGTTACATATTTTAGGTTTTTATGACTGTATTAGTTTTAAAATGACGAAAAAAGAACCGATAATCTATTTTGACGAAATTGCGTTTTTACCGTGTTTATGTAAATTTTCGGTAGTTTTTTTTTTTTGACGTTTAATAATAAAAGTATTGGGAGATTCGAAAAATGACCTATTTGTTGAAGTGCCGACAAGACGCAATTTGCTACCAGAAAATAGTGCGCTACACATAAGGATCGGATCACACCTCCTGGTAGAATTTTCGGGTACAGATATAAAAGAAAATGTATCGTTTTTTCGATATTTTTTTAGTTATATTTTCACAGGCGCTTTTGAGAAAATCGAAAAACGACCTGGGTCTAACGTACCACCAATTTGGACGCTACAAATTTGATGTCGGAAACAAACTGTAATCGTAATGATGCCGCAGCGCTCCTTCTGGTAGAATATTTGGATAAAAAAGGAGACGCGTCATTGTAAAAAACACAAATACATTGCTCTTTCCGGTCAGAATCTAAAATCCGGTAGTGTGAAATGATGATTCGAGTGATGGACAAGCGACGCTGTTGAATGAAACGACCTGCGGCGAGTTTGACGTAACGAGAATTGTTGTCACGAGAGTGGCTCCGGAGTTGACTCACGATATTTCGATAAAAATCCTTTGTAAAAAAAAATAACGAATAAAATATATATATATATATATTTGACAAGTTTTCCTCTCGATAAATACGGTATGACAAAACGATTCGTCTTCTTCTTGCGTCCGTACTGTGCGAAAAAAATTGTCGACCAAAACGTATCTTGCGCCTTACCGCAGCACCTTTGTCTATACCAAACGCGTTTCTACGCCGTCGTTTTATTCATTATGTCTGTTCTACAGCTTTTCGTCGTTTTCAGAACCGTTAACGAGCACATATTTCGGAAACGATGACACACACGCGCACGATATGTGTGTACGACGACGAGTTATCATCGGTTCACGGGTTTGTCAAGACGATCGTCGTTCTGTTAATGAGCAAAATATTGTCCACTAGCGAATACCGCGTGTCGGTGTGCGCGCATAATATAATATACACTCAGATATACTCTTACAGCGCGCGGTAACGCGACACTCGTATTTGACCGGCGCGCGTGCACAAAAGATACTTATATGGACGATGGCCGGGAAAACGGCGATATTTCCAATATATAATAATAATAATAATAATAATATTATTATATTTCGGTCAATTTATTTTTATTATACTCCGAGGATCCGTTGCCGCATCGGGAAAACGTACATAAACGTATATTCAACGGTACGCAAACTGCCGCAGACGACGGTCGAGGAAAATTGGGTCGTTATACGCCGCTGGCCGAATATGATGCGTCCTTATATTTTATTTTAAAAAACGTTTCGTAGTTATTATTATTTCATTTTTTTTTTCTTTTACTCTCCGAACAAGCCGGGGTTAGGAACAGTAGTCGAACAACGAGCATTGGACGATGACCACCGTCCACTCGGCGGACCCCTTTCCATAAATCCAGTTTAAAGTTTATGACGGTTTTATGACAATTTACGACGGCGGTGTGCTCGAATCTTTCCAACGAGTACGTTTTTCGTCCACGGCAACCTAAATAAAGTGGATTTGTAGTTTTTCAAAAATAAATGGTCAAAAAAAAAAAATAAATATTAAATTACGCGAAACGTTCTGTACTTGAATTAGGCGTTTGTAACGTGAAATCGGTGCGACGTCTGAGCTCGTTGACTGCAACTACGTAGTGTTTTCTCGAATCTTGGAGCAATCTTCTAGCAACTCTCGTTTCTCGTTCCGCCTTAATTTTAGAACGATATTTCGTCTTTATTACTGCAGGGATTGCCGAAAACTCAAGAAAGACAAGACGAACGAATACCCTCGTGGCCTTTGCGCTCGGAAAATCTGAAATTTATTTTTAAAACTCAATCAAGTCCGAACCACCGAATTTATTTTTAAGAGTTTGGTTCAAATTTCAAGAACTAGCTACCGCCGTTTTACTTACGAAATGTTTCTCTCGCCTTTTTGGGAACCTCCGCTTTACAACATTAAAATATAAGTATTCTGTTTTCTTTTATTTCGCCTAACCGCCAAACTCCAAGTCCGAAGTCGAGAATATCTTTTACGCCCTTTTCTGCCGATACACTTGCGCCGGTTATTCAACGCGAAAATTATTTCTGCGTTCAATTGAATTTAAATGGAGTTTCGTCGAAATCGTCAAACACACATTGCGCATGACTGTATAATTTGTTAGATCAAAGGTTCCCTGGAACCTGGTTGAAGAAGCTGAAAAAGAATTTATTTGAGACTTTGAAGACAATATGCAATAAAAATGAATTTACCGAATAATTTCCGCTAAAGCTATAAACGCTGTTCCTCGTCAACCAATTCTTCGTATAATCTTGTGAGATTTTCCGACAAATTTTATAATTTATTAAAAAATATTGTTAATATTCTAATTATTTCATACAAAAAAAAAAAACCATTTGAACGGGTCACCTAAATTCGAAAATTGTCCAAGTGGGTGGTGAAAAAAAAAAAATAAAAAAATATTTGTGTTATTAGATAAAATAATTACTGTATTTCTGTCGATGAAAAGTAGTAAAAAAAAAAAAAAGCGTACGAAAAGTGTACGCGTTATTCATCCGAATGATTGTCTCTTTTTGACTGTTCAAAATTCAAAACGCTTCGAAAAACACTAGTACGAGTATGAATTATTAACAATATCATTTCGCGTGTTAATTCATCATCGACAGCGACTGTTGTCGCGATGGTTGTGCGAAATGAAATTATTCAGATGGAATATATTATTATACCTCGCCGCGTATATAATAATAATAATAATAATAATAATTATAATAATAATAATAATAATAATAATAATAATAATAATAATAATAATAATAATAATAATAATAATAATAATAATAATAATAATAATAATAATAATAATATGATTATAAGTGAGGGTTACACCGGGAGTGAAGTTCCCGCGGGTCGTCGTCGTATCCGACGGTCATCATCGATTAATTAAGCAACGGCTCGTTTTCAGGAGTATCCCGCGGGACGTTTTCACGCGCGTTTCGAAACCGCGCGCGCATTATGATGTACCTACAGAAGAGTCTCGGGGCTCTGGAATAAATAATAAACGGGAAAAATAGTGCATATTTTATCGGAATGTTGAACCGAGGATGTGTGTGGTGGTGTTTGCATTGATTCGGATTAACCGGGAAATGGGCACCACGAAAAAAAAAATGCCAATTTTTAAAACGTAAATAATAAATAACAAAGTAGTAAAAACACAGAGGAATTTAGAAAATTAAAAATAAAAATCAAAAGGATTTGTAAAAATAAATAATCAAAAAGATAGAAATAAAAAATTATAAGTTAATACTCGTGATAATAAATAAAAAATATATATAAAATAAATATATACATATATCAAAATGTATAATTAAATATACAATAAAAGCCAAAGAGTATTAAATAAAATAAAATAAAAGAAGGTTGTTGTATAAATAATAACTGCGTGGTTAGTTTTTTCCCCTGTAACGTTTCAAGAAAAGAAAAAAATTGTACGCGAAAAAGCGAATTTAAAAATAAAAAAAAAAATGATTACGAATGGTCGTAACGCGTAAAACAGTCACCAGAGATCGCTGTGATAATTTATTTCTTTAAATATTTCTAATCGCTGTGCGTTCGCATTTGTTCATTATTTTACTGCTTAATAATAATAAATAAATACTAAACACAATAATATTGCTTAAAGAAGTCAATTAGCGAATTGTTTTAGAAATATTGTAATAATATATAAATGTATTTCATCACGACGCGTTTTTATCGCGTAACAATGTTGTGAATGTATTTTATTGAACGCCGTATATAATAATATGTCGTTATTTTTTTTCCCCGATACGAAATACGAAACCTATTTATCGATTTTTTCTGATCGACCCTGCAAACACTATCGAAACGTTCATGATAACGGAATATTTCTATATCGATTTATTATGATATTTGTTAATTATTTGTTTTTCTATTATTTATTCGACAACGCAGTCGTTTCGGTATCAAATGACTTTTCAACAGTATAGCCGAATTTCTGAAGGCAATGCAAATAAATATTTAATTACGAATGCCCACGTAATAGTATATTAAAAGATGGAATTATAGTGACGTGTTTTGTTCGACACATGGCGTTCGTTAAAGTATACGCGAAAACAGATCGTCCGTTGAACTCCTCAGTAAACTGCCACACATACGATTTGTGCTATTAATATAATATAAGTAAATATATTTTCAATAAGAAATGTCCAACGGAATTCTATCGTTCAATCGTACCGAGTGTTGGCTTTTTATTTACGAAATATACGAGTACATCTAAAAATCCTATTCACCGGATACACTTAGTCAGTACGTTATTAACTGGTTTCTCGGTCACCACTTTACATGTAACATTTCATTTATTATACGATTTATAACGTCATATAAAAATACTGAATAAAACAGAAAGTCCATTAGGAAGGAATAGTTTATTACGGTATATTTAAGATATTATTATTACGTTTATATATTACTGTTATTTTTTCCACCCGAGGTCTTAAGATATTATTATTATTATTCGCCTCGGGCGAAATATAACCGTAAATCACAATCATAATATAACCCCTTCTGATAGAAACGAAGGAAAAAAAATGCTTTTTACACGTCTTACTATATAGAGTTATGCGATTACATGTAATGGTTAAATTACAATATATAATAACGCGAAAAAAAAAGTCTAAAAGTGTAATATAAAAGCCTATTCGAGAAAATTATCGCGTTTTCGTTATATACGCGTTTTTAAGCAATTACGTTACGAAAAATCAACTCTGTAGCCCGTTACTTATTACAAAAAAAAAACAAAAAAAACATTTATTTCGTTAAACTCGCGTTATGGAAAAATAAATAATTTACAAAATATTGAAATTACCCGGTGTTCCACTGTCTTCATCGTCCTATTCGTTTGTCTTTCAATAATTAAAAATAACACTGTCCGCGAACTAGAATTTTGCGTTTTGTACGTTTAATTCGACGATCGTTTTTAGACATAAAAATCAAATTGCGCTCTACTCAAGAGAATTTGAATGAATTCTGATGCGTAGTTATTGACGTGGGCCTATAAAATTGTATTCCACTACTGATGTTTAAAATGCAAACGGGTTTCAACGCGATATCGGTTTTTACACGGGAAAAAGCAAAGTGGAAAGACAACAGAAATCGTAAATATATATAAATAATAACCGGCAAAAATTTCCTATGGAATTTATTTAAAAGTCTCAAAAGTCCTCTTCCTTACGTTAACAAATATTATATGTACGTTAAGAAATTGCGAAATATAGTCATATCCTCGAAATGATTTTCTGAACTTTCAAAAAAAAAAAAAAATTGTTTTATATAATTTAAAATAAAATGTCGTGCGAACTACGATGTTTCTGTCCGTAATGATTATTAAGAATATTTCAATTATATAAATACTATTTATTATTATTAATATTCTGATTTGCAGATCGTACTCTGATGTTCTTAGACGGGGGGGGGAGGGTTCTCTAAAATCATTCTAATAAATAACAATATAATATTTTAATTCAAAAATACGCAAGACTACGTATCGATTGAAACATGTAATAAGATACGTGAACGAATTGAAATAATGTTTACAAACTGACATAACAGAAGAGGAAGAAGAAGAAAAAAGAAACAAATGTTTACCGAACAAAAACACACACACACACACATCTATGTATACAAGTAAAATATAATAAGGCATGTTAAATCTAATATATATATATAAATATATAACTTATTCGCTTCTCTAAAATATAGAAGAATTTTGTTTTGTTTGTTGAGATTGTATTATTATTTTTTTGTTTTTTTTTTTATAACGTTTGCATGCTTATAAAGTTATCTTGTTTACACTATATATATATATATACTTACAAGTAAGTATATATATATATTATATAGTACAATAAATTTACTGAATTCTCGTACGTTTACTCTGCACCGGCCGACGCCCGACCCTCTCTGTATATTTAACGTATAGCATGGCCTGAAGGGTGTTGAATATTATAATAGTACCTTATGAGAGCCCCAAGTACAAGATGAAAGCCTCGTACTTATAGTTTAATCGTAGTATAAATTACAACTTACCCGGGTATTGTTCCGAACAACGTTTAACGCGTGCGTGTGTAATTTCGAATTAGACTCACTTGCGGTTATATATGCTAATATATATATATCCGCTCGATTGATTTTACAGCATCCATACATATATAATATATAACGTTATGTATAATTTAATTAGACACGGACGTCGGTGTAGAGTGTGATAATAATAGTAAGACTTCTTGACACGACTAGCGCTTGAATATTCATCGCGTTTGCGGCCGCGTATAAAAATTGCCAGTCCGCATTTAAACATTAACGCGATCTGATTAGACATACGCGTGTCGCGGCGATTGAAATTGGAATTTAAAATTCACTCATCCATAAGACGTGCGATCATAATATTGTAGAAGAAAATAGTCGACAATTAATTAGTGTCACAATAATTACAAGGACGAAACAATAATAATATTGGATTTTATTTATAAAATTAAAGAACTGGGCTGATAATATACGTATAATCGTCTCAAATAACTTGTATCACATCTCTTATCTACAGAGAGTAAAAAATCTATAATATTCAATTTTCGAGTTTTGAACTGATCGTTTTTAAAACGATTCAAATAATAATATTAGTTTTCTATTCGTTGAATTTAAATAAAATTAACGATATGTTTTTGTAAATTATTAATTTTTGCAAAAAAAATATATATATATATTTATACATAAATTATATATAATTATATATATATATATATATATTATAATTATTATATTATATATAAATTATAATATTATATATAATTTTCTTTCGACATGGCGATAAGCGTTCAGACATGGAAAACAGCTTATTGCGAGTGAAACGACATTATACGCCTACTGTTACACTGAAAAGAAATGCTTGTCGATTGTCTCACGTGTCAGACCATTATGACATTTTATCGTCTAAATTTCCATAATTTGTTATAAAAAAATAATGATAATATTATACAAAGTATTGTGTCGTTTTTTTTTTAGTACCTCATAGACACTGCTGTACGGGAAAAATCCGCAACAATTCGTAGGATCATCGGAATTACCGTTCAATATTCAGATTGCAGAGACCGTAAGAATTTTGGTCCTTTTTTTTTCTAACGTACCTTCCTGGTATTATTACTTTAGATTTTAATCGAAAACCGTAGTCCGATTCGACGTGTGATAGTATTTTTCGCCGAAACGGAAAAAAAAAACGATCGGAATCTGACTATTGTACAAGGAGAGGTCTGAGAGTTTTTCCCTTGTAAAGGCGTCTCTTTTTTTTTTTCGCTCATTTCAATACCATTTGGATCCACGACTTAATATATTTTACTCCTTAATAAATACCGGCTACGACGCCATTTATACGTAAAAGTATTCTACAAATACGACGTAATCCAATAATATAATTTTTACGCGTCTTTCGTTTTTACCGTATATTTCATTAGAAAATTACCGTAAACGATATAGTTTTTTTTTTTTTTTAATAATAATAATAATAATAATCGTCTTTTGTCCGCATCATCAGCCATCGCGGTGAACACGGTCTTAACGAGAGAATAATCATCTTTCTTATTTTTAAATAAGAAAAAAAACGAACTCTTCGGTATTTGACACGAGAATTTCACGCGTTCAGAACGCGGTGGCGATTTTATCGATCTCTCTTGCGTTAAAAGTCATCAGTAATATTAATTAATAATAAATTAACCGCGTGTTTACGTATTTAATTATTCATCGTTCGTCAATACTATATGAAACGTGCGTAAATAAATCGATATTTCGGAACAAAAGTGCATCGCTGTTGTTACTCGTTTTCTTTTAATGTCATTGTTAAGACTATAGTATATTACAATGTTTTATGACAGTGGTTCTCAACCGGGGTGACATGGACCTAGTGACACGGAATCCTCGGGGCAAAGAAAAAATCTAAGAGGCCTTTCTGCCTTTACAGTACACTATTTTTTTTTTCATTACCAAAAATATTTATGAGTTGATAATTAAAAAAAAATCAATAATAATGTCTTCTTTTATTATTATTATTATACAATATACGATTACAATTTGAATTAATGATTACAAATTATTATTGTAAATAAGAAAAGAGTTAATCACTTTATTTTTAGAAATAAATAGTCTCGCGTTTTTTAAAAGGTGTAAAAAAAACAAAACGAGTTTGCTAAAAATCAAAAACATTTTGCTATATTATAGATAAATTTATTATACGGAAAAGAAAAAAAAAACGACGATGGTAAGGGTACGGAATATAACGCGATTAGTTCACCGTCAACTGCTGGCACGTCAAAAGAGAGCGGAGGTCCACCATCAACTGCCGGCAAGCCAAAGAAGATTTCAACATTAAAAATCAAATCGAATGTGTGTTTATTATTATTTGTGTACTCTATTTGAATAAATAAAAAATATATGTACGAGTATTACGCATGTTTTGACGATACAGCGACGCCGCGTTGGCATATCGTGGATAAGGATGATATGAATCAAAAATGTGGTTGAGGACCACTGTTTTACGATTTAAACGATGGTATTGTTTTACATCGATATGTGTGTGTGGGTTCAGTTCACGTTGACTGCCAGTCCACTGGTTTCGAACCGTTATTTATAAGCGACTACTATTTTCTGTTCTCGTTTTATTGTCATTTCGTTTGCGTTCCATCCACTTTGTTTTTCCTTTTTCTACAACTACATTTCGTCTTAATAAATTCTCAAACAATTTTCGTTCGTTATTATTCTCCGACGTGGATATTTCATTGCTCCCCGTCCTTAAACATCGTGTATAATCGTCACTGCTCTGAATATAGTATACTCAAACATTTTATCCGAACTGTTTATAATTTCCATCGGTGCGATAACAAATTTTCAACACGGTTCAGTGTCGAAAGCATGGACATAGAACTATAAAATATTTTTTTTAAATATTTAGTTAAATTTCGAACCGAAACGCTTAAATTGGAATACAACGGTTCTCAATTAACAGTTCATAAACCGTGTAATGAACTGTTAAACTCTCGTGATCATTATAAACCGATATCGAACGGCAAAAATGTTACCCGGGTAGGCGTATTAGGCATTATTTTTTTTTTTCTGGAAATAAAGCAGAATCTTAGGAATGCGAAATTTCTGTAGAATCTATTAACGAGAAAATCGGGAATTTCGCCAATGTAATACGCTATTGTAGAATTTATTTTTCTAAAATGTACACGGTTTCGTCATCGTGGTAAGCTATTGTTTGCTGTCGGCCGTCTCGTTAGGAACAGAAAATGATTTAGGGACGTCGGTCGTTGTTTCGATCCGAATTTGAAACCCGAGCGGCTCCGGTCTGTTTTGCATTTCAAACGCATCTTCGCGCGCCATCACCTAACCGCCGCCTTATGTATTTATACGGCAGCATCAGCAACGATCCGTCCAAAGTGCCGTCATCTCGTATTCATTAAAACCGCCGTTTTCTCTCTGTTATACGTCTATACGTATTCTGTGTACATACCATCGAAGTGGGCCGAGGGATCGACACAATGTGTAATACACAGCGCAGGTTTTAATCCTCGCGTGGCTGTTCGTGAACCGGCATATAATCACGGGAAACGCGTGACTAATGTGCGACTTTGAACATCTGCTTCTCGGGTTTCTCGCGCGATATCCGATGAAAACGATTTAAACGCGATCTGTGGCAACACCAGTGTTGGTGATGGTCCAAAGGGGGCGCGGAGTGCTTTGTAACCGCACCTTCCTCTGAAAATTGTTGTTAAACATTCTAATAATATTATATCGATATCGAATACCGTATGAGTACGTACGAATAAAACACAATAAATAAAATATATATAAATAATAAACTGAACTAGTGTGTAATTCATAATAATAATTAAAAAAAAAAAAAACGATTTAATTTGTTATATTTTTCTTTTAATATTATCCCCGAAACAAATTTTTTCTTTTTTTTTTTTGGATACGCCACTTTTCAGTTCACACGCGGTCGGAGAAATTCGTGCAGTTTACGCGTATTTTTGTACCGGAAAAAAAAAATAGAAATTTAAAAGAATAAAAAAGAACGCAGTTTTGTCGAACGTATTACAACTGTCCATAGTTGTATGATAAAAATCAAACATTTGTGTTTTTTTTTTTTTGAACGTTTTAAACCACTTCGGGGACGTATTACGTGCGCGCGTGACGGGAGAATGCGTTTTGCAGGGTATAGTCGAACGCGTGTTTGTTATACTACGCGTAGTACGAACTAATATATTCGTTAACGCGAACTAGAGGGCTTTGCCATTTTGTATGATTATAGTATTATCAGTAATATGAACACAATCGTTTCAATTGAAAAACACCAATGGACGAATTCGTATTTTATAGTGCCCGGAAATCGGAATGCACGTGATGAATACAATAAAATGTCCGAATATCCGAGGGAAATACGATTCCAGCGAATACGATTTTTTTTTTTGTAAGATTCTGCAGATTTTTTTTCTTCAAAATTACTCTTCGAAAATTATACAAAAATTAAGGGCTGATGAGAATTACAATAAAACTTTACATCGTTCTGTTTTTTCTTCTTCCTTATATACACACATAATTCAAATATTTATGATATTATTTCTATAGAATTGAGGAGACCTATAGTATTTAGAAAAAATAAATACATATTTTAATTTTGATAACTCACTTATGGAAATATTTTACTATGAATTACGGCATTGCATGTAAATCGATTTACAAACGTATAATTATTGTTAATATTTGTGACAGCTAATACAAGACAATATGATATATTGTTATTAGTTTTATTGTTGTAATTTGTTATGTTTTTCAACAAAAATAATCAACAACGCGTACTTGCGCATTGAGTTTTCTTCAAACGTAAAACCTGCGTACGATTATAAAAAAATTATTAAATAACAAACCGATAGAAAATTATTACGATATTTATAAAATAAATAAACCGTACCGGTATTTTTTATTTTTTTTTTTCAGCATGATAAACGGAATTGACTGATTCATTGTTTGAAATTCATGATTGATGGAGCTGAAACAGCGTCACTTTTGCGAATGTGATATTTTGACGATTTGAATAAAAGTAATAAAGGCATTTTCTTTTTCAGATTCCATTGTTCGATAATATATCAAGTGCGCAGTAAATTGAACAAAGCGTCGGAAACAAAACCAGTACCGCTTTTATTGAGAAAAATAGAATTTTGATCTCGAAAAAAAAATAAATAATAACGGAGCAATGAATAAAAGAAAATTATTTTTAAAAAAAAAAAAACCTTTCTTACGGAGTTTCGCTTTATATGGCCGTGAGGCATGCGTAACAACACGGGAAAAATTAGCTGGACAGAACGACTTGTGGCTATATGAAAACCGAGTTGAAGAAACAAAATCCGTATAAGAAAAGCCCATGATGAAGCGACGACGACGGGATAACGTTGTAGAATTGCATAGAATTTTAATAGAAGGACGAGAACCACCAGGAAGAAACCAGTGTATATGTCAAGTGATAAAATAAAAAAGCAGGAACAGATACAATTACGCCGGATTAAAGAAATTATTCTTGTAGAAATTATTATCTATCGCGTTTTCTTTTTTTTATCGAAAAACCCGCGAGGACGGCGTTAAAGGACGTTGCGAACCAATCTATTACCGCGGCTGGAAAATAAACAGATTTCGTCGCGGTAAAGGAATGAAATTCGATATGTTTCGAACACACGATTTGTACGATTTCAAATATTTTCCGAAACAAAAAAAAGACATCGTTTTCCCTTTTTTTTTATTGTAACTCCATGACATCTCGGAGACGCGCATTACACGCGTACAAATTGTTAGAGGCTTTGTTTACGGATTACGGTACGACGCAATACAGTAACCCTTTGCCGCGGGCACTTCGTGACCGATTCATTGAGCTCGTGGCTTAACATATCCGAGTACATTCCGCCACGACGACGAGACGCGCTCACTGACTTATTACCACCTGGTGGTCGCTCGTGTCACAGTGTTTCCTACTTTTATACGTAATAACATTATTATTAGTTTTCTGAAATTCGAGTGCGTATAATAAAATAATACTCGCGTGTCACGTACAACGCTATATTACTTTTCACCGGTTGACAAAAAAATATTATTATTATTATTATTATTGTACACGGACACAAACGTTTCGTTCGTTGCACCGCATAAATATATTGTATATATTCCGTTGTAACTCCACCGAAAATATGTTAGGTATTTCTGCAATTTTCCATCGTGTGCGACGTCGTTTCATACGTGTGTGATAAAATATCATTATTCGAATCCCATTGCGCAGTGCACATAAAAAACAAAATCCCGAACGCGAAACAATTTGTACGTACTTTAAAGTTAAAAAAAAAAAATTTTTTTTTTCTGTTCATTCGTTATGATTTCGTGCTACAAAAACGAAAACGTATTCGATTCCCGCCGAGTAATGCGAAGGACGTAATTGTGCGGGTTTTATTCGACGATGTGTTTTATTTTTATTTTTAGAAAAAGTGCTCGAATGATTTTGACGTGTTTTACCGCGTGTACCGCGGTTTATTTGACAAGCATTTAACCGGTATAGTTACACGAAAATTGTAAAAAAAAAAAAAAAAAAGCCGCAGAATAAAAAAGATAAACGGACTAAATTTCGTCGAACAAATTATAAATATTACTCGATTAAAACAAATGTGCAGAGTTGGAAAATACATAAATCAACAGCAAAATAATATTGTGTGTGCATAAACTGTGAATTGAAGTTAAAAATAAAAACAACAGTGGCGAATTATTAACATAATACGCTGATGACATTATTTTTTTTTAAATCTGTTTGTAAATTTCAAATATATTCTTAATTTAGAAATAATATTATAATATAATATTTTTTTAATATATATATATATATATATATATTATGTATACGATTTCATCGCCGTTTTGTTTTCTTCTGAACTCTGCGTATTTTTAATATGTAATATTTCTAATTTTCTCTTTTTTTTTTATTCATTTTTCGTTTAATACCCGAGAGGGCGACTTTTTGTCGAGACCGAGTAGTAAATAAAACAATTCGCGTACGCATTTCTTCGTATTTCATAATACTTACTCGTTTGAATTACGTTCGCACATACACGTAAATTTATTTAAATTATACAAAAACAATTGAAAAACGAAATAAAAATAAATTATAAAAAAAATTCTATTTTAAAATTCTCATTAATTTACTGCGAGACACACCCGTTCTTCTCTGCGATAAATAAAACGCGTCTCGCAACACTAAAACCACGTGAAAATATCTATTTAATCGTTTCTCAACATAACAATAATATTACTTTGACACCTATTTATGATTGGCCGCCGAACACGTGATTTATATATATTTTTATACACGTATTTACAAGCTGTTTGAGGGTCGTGAAAACTGTTGACGGAGAAAACTTTCGACGATATTCTATATATATTATAGTATTGTGAAGCCGTCGTCGTCACTTGCAACGCAGCCGCCCGATGATCGATTCGACGACGGTGGTGGCCGTGCGCTTTTTTAACGAACTACCACCACTGCCCTCCACCTCACCGTACACAATAATATAAAAATATACGATACACAGGTCCCCCTTTCCTCTGTGTATAAAATAAAATATAAGATATAAAATTCCACGCGGCTCGGTTTCGGGTCTCTCGAACAAAAACATTCGATCCATAAATAACCGCCGTACGTGCTGATTGACGAGGTCCACGCTCCACCTACGCCGCAGCAGCCATCACGTCTCTCGGACGTACCCTGTTCCGTCGCGTTTTAATGAACCGGGGGGAAATCAATTTATAT
The DNA here is from genome assembly GCA_032441825.1 of Chaetogeoica ovagalla. NCBI lineage: Eukaryota > Metazoa > Arthropoda > Insecta > Hemiptera > Aphididae > Chaetogeoica > Chaetogeoica ovagalla. The sequence goes on along the minus strand of CM063726.1, from coordinate 13,623,947 downwards.
TACATTTATTTTACGGGAGAGGAATGAAAAAAGAAAAAAAACTTTTTCGCAATATTATTATTATTAAAATTATTTTATTGAATACGAAATATTGTGTATGGAACGTACACTTTATATTGTGTCGCGGACAGGGATTATGGGACCCACGGAAGGTGGGGGGGGGAGGGGTTGGCAGGTTTCGGGGGGTCGGCCGACTCACGGGTTCTATTGCTTTCCCCCAGTCAGCCCGTTTTAAAGACGGCCTTTCAAAAACGACAAACTACACAACACATTTTTTCGATTTAAAAATGGAAAAATATGTACAATACAGCATAATATAATAATCGATAATGAAATGATATCGAATAATTACATGTATAAAAGAAATTATGTCACACGGTTCGGTGTCCAATACTCGCTATTGCCGTAATGCTTTAGAACGATTATATCCGTCGACTTTAATAATTATTGTACAGTCGGTTTGATTCGTGAGACTCGAGTACACTTTGACATGTCACTGATAATGGGGGGAAAGGGAGAGAACTGGCAATAATAGTATTTATAAAATGTACTCGAAAAGGTTTTTTTTTTTTTTTGAAATACGAGTACGGTGTATAAATATACGCGAAGAGACCGGAGTGTGGAAGAAGTATAATAATAATAATTAATGTTAGCGCGTACCTACGAAACCGTGCGTAAATGTAATCTGTAACGCGCGTGGAAAAAAGGCGCGCGTAATAAATCGCGCGTCACCGCCGCCGTCGATACTTTTGTTTTTTTCTCTCATTACGAAAACCGTAATGAGCAGCGTCGGATTGCCGATTGGAAATTTCCGCATAACGTTTTGCGTTTGCGGCGCGCAGACCGCGCTGATTGCGCGCATTACTCGTACTATAAAGTGCTGCTCTCGATTAAACAACAACTCCGCACAATAACGATTAATAATTTAGTACGCGTATTGTAGTCGGATATCCGTGCGTCGGGCACGACGACGACGACAAATAATAAAACGCTGGTGGACAAAACGTTTTTAATAATCGCGTTCGATTAATCTCACGCCGCAGACTGTGCTTCGAAACGCCGTTTTATTAGCAGTGATGTTCCCATAAAATTTGTTGAGGGTATACTCTGCATCCAGGAGGATTAACCCCTCCACCAAAAAAATACATCAACTTTCTATTTTTGCCGAATGACCTGAGTGTTGGGGGGGGGTTACACCCCACCCCTCCTAATCTCGTCCCTGCCTTAAGTACCCAAATCCAAAACATGAACATTCAATATTATACATATATTTTTCTTACGATTCACAGGAGTTGATACAAGGATAGAGGTGATTTCGGTAGTATGAAAAATAATAAAATAATAAGAAGTAATTATATTTCTTCTTAAATACAATTATCAAAAAAATTAATTAAATAAATTAGTGAAAAAAATTGTGTGGAACTTATTTTCTTCGTTTGTTTCGTTTTGTTTTTTGCCACGTGGAACTGAGATTGCCGATCGATGGTCTTGCAGCCAAATTTTAACATAATGTCGTGGACTTAAGGCGTAATAAGTTGTGATGTGTGTGCCGGCAGTATAGAGGTCTACAGTGGGAAAATTAATAAATATAAATTCCAATAATAAAATTAATCATAAAAAATAAAAAATAAACTAAAATTTTTGAGGCCTTTCTTCAGTAATTATGTTTCTTTTTCCGTTGCATATAACTTGAGATTTGAAAATATACGCAGTATACCCATGATTTTCAAAAAATCATGAGAGTATACGCAGTATACCCATGATTTTTCAAAAAAATCATGAGAGTATACGGCGTATATGGAGTATACCCTATGGGAACACCACTGTTTATTAGACGACCAACGTTGTGGGGCTCGAGATTACCGCCGAGTGTCCCCGGTGCTGTACGGCGACACACCTCCTACGAAACGTATCCGAGTCCCGCAGTATAATATAGTTTAATAATATTAAGTAAAATGTTATTATCAATATTATCGGTTTTTTTTTTTTTTTTTTTTTTGCGCGAAATTCACTAGTAGAAGTATTATATATAACACTATAAACACAATAATTATGACGTTGCGCAGAATACAACCCGCAGTCGGCGTATAGTTATCATAACGTAAATCGCGTACACATACGTTTGTCTATCACTCGAGACTTCGTGTGATCCGTGTACATCACATATTGTTTAAAAGTTTTCTAGTGCTTGGAAAACCGGATAACTGGAACGATTAACGAGTGCGTTATATGTATTATCTATTCGTTAGTGTTAAATTTTGTTTTCATTTTTTTTTTTTTTTTTGTCACTATTTCGATCTTATGATTAAACCGTACGTACAAACGTTAAATTGTTTTAACGTCTTATAATTTTCGGGAGACTTTATTTATGACACACTCATATATATATATATAAACATATGCACGGTATGAAATATTGTACGATAAAAACATGCGAATACTTAATGCGATAAGATGGTAGTAAACATGATATGTTTTCCATTGCAAGCGATTCAAAAGTAAACACATGTTATGAATATTATTAATTCGTGATCGTTATAGTATTATCACACGAATTATTGAAAATAAAAGTAAGATATGTGTCGATATAGATAGTCATATCTTGTGATTCCTCTTATACGGGTTCATTTTTTTTTTCAGATTCCGGTACAACATAGACAACTATTTAAAAAAAAAAAATCTTGACAATCCTTGAGATCACAATTTTTTTCCATTTATTACTATTGAGTTTGCTAATGAAATGCAATATTACACCTCGAAGCTCATCCTCCGAAATCGTTTTACTGAATGCAACAATTTATGCTATTCTAAATTTATAGTAACAACGAAACTCAAATGTCTTTGACATATAAATCGAATATCACGACAATACGAATTGAATTATTAGGTATATATTATGGTTTAGTCTCTAGACTAGCTGCATCAATCGAGCGCTTTCAATTTTTTTCTCTCCGAATTCTGAAACGTACCGGAACTTTTCGAATCTCCGTCGCCGCCCATCTCCGCTACTCGTTCGAAGAGCCAATCGAAGAGTCCGTTCTGGAATGTTCTTGGTGTTTTCAAAAAAGAAAACGCGTTGAAAAGAGACACACACCACACTCACATTTGTCAAGCTCCCTTCGTACCGTCGATGGACCATCGCGACCTCGAATTGATTAGCAAATAATACATTTCAACGTATTGTTTAAGAAACCGAGACCATCCGTGTACGAATAAGTAATTCGTTTTCCGACGAATCCTTTGCGCAGACGTTTCGTTTTACCGTTGGAATTCGTACCTGTCTCCGGAATCGTCTCCGCGTATAAAAGGCTTTTATCGTGACGGTTTTTCGTACGCGTCTTATTAGATTTTTATTCCGTTTCAATCGTATCGATTTTTCATCGCGCGCACGCGCCGTCGTTGATTTCGAATCGCATTTTTCAAAGGCCGTTCTCAATCGTTCGCGGCGCCAAAGCCGATCTCTCCTCCACAGCATCCGCAAAAGCATCAGCGCGTTAATAACAATAAATGACCGACCACCACCACTTTCAGCCCCCGTCGACGTTATAACGTTTTTGCAGATAGTCTCCAACGTATATACACACACACACACACACACACACGGCGTATTGCTGATAACGGCCGAGGCTGTCAGACGTTGATTAATAAGGTCAAGAGAGAGAGAGAGAGCCGACGGTTGTCAGTCAGATCGGACGGTATTCCTCGCGTCCAACAAAAGAGCGCGTGACGAGAGCGGACGCGCGAGCGATTCCGAAGAAAAACGGCCGTTTGGCCCGAGTCCACCGTGGACGACGACGAGAAACGAGGGGGCGAAAGAAGAAGAAGAAAAAAAAAAGAAGAATAAGAGATCAACGGACCGGAGTATAGTGTATGAGATCAGCCAAAACGTATCGGGTTAAAAGGTTTTTTTCTCGTCGCCGCTGGTGTGTCCGATTTCCCGCGGACGAACCCGCGCGTTAATAATTTTGAACATTGCGCACCGCCGCGCGATACGCTCTTTCGTTGAGTTCAGTTGGTTTCCCCTCGGTCGAATGCGGCCGACTCGAAACATCGGGAAAAATCGTTGTACAATATTTTTATGTTGGCGAAAAATTCCAGACGAACAGTAACGTCGTCGTACCGCAGAGTACGCGCGAATATTCCGACGCGACATTTGGAAACGCGAAAATAATAATATTACTTTGGACGGTGCTCGTGTTGCTCGTGTCGGGATTTTCGACTCGGGAAAATCGTTTGCGTGTTCGGCGTACTCGGTTTGAGCGTTTGTTTCTTACCCGGGGCCATTAAAATCGTTCACCTGTGCCAAAAAAAAAAAAAAAAAAACTTTTTCTCGCTTCGCTCGATTCACTTTATAACTTCGTTTGAACGTCAATACATTCCAAAAAAAAAAAAATATCGCTAAACGCGTTCATAAATCGACTCGTGTACCAAATCTCAATTCGTTTATTTTGTGAATTGCCTATAAAATGAGTCGTGTTTAGTTTAAGAGTTCTCCATAAATTAAAAATTTTTTATTGTTTTAATCGTAGCAAAAAATATGCACCGCTTCTGTTGTACGATTAAACTTCATAGATCACACTAGCACAGGTACAAAAGTGTTACGTAATTACGTTCAACAATTTACTGCTATTCTCCTGGTGTGTGTAAATTTTTTCACTACAAAATCTAATTGAAACTAAAAATAATCTAAAACGGACCGAGTTCGTCCTTGGGACAGGATAATTTAGAAATATTCATGTCGATGTCCATTTTGGAAGGAGTAGAATTTTTAAACGCGCTCGTGTATGTTAAAAGTACTTTAGATTTAATGAATAAAATACGCCCGATATTACAATTCGTATATGCAAGTGTATACTGACATTATATTAATAACTGTTTCACAATCGTTTATTTCTAATAAAAAGATCCGAATGTTAAACATAAGTCTTATTCGGTTCGTGGACCTATTATTACTCTTTTTTTTTGTTTTTGTTTTGCGCTGATTAAAATTTTGGAGATTTCATTCATCTACTATTATAATTGCGATTATAATCGCAATGAGGTTAATAGTGTTTTTCAACAAGACGATATTGGTACGTTAAGGAGAAAGAGTCTTTGTAAAATCAAAAGATAATTATGTTGGTATAATATATGAGTGTGGTCCATTTATAATAATTTTATGGAATACTGAGCCGCATATCTTTCAATCCCCCTTTGAACAGCGTTTCAATTAAAAAAAAAAAAAAAAAAAAAAAACAATAAATTTCTATTAAGCTAAAACTTTATTCTCTGCTAAGATAGAATCTTTTTTTTTTTTTACAAAACTAAAGTACACTAATATGCATTATTAGTGTAAACCGTGCAGTGTAAAAGAATAAGGAGTAGAAGAAAAAAAAACAAATTTAATGATTTTAATAGATAATTATAGACAATATGCGCAAGGAAATATTATGTATGATAAAATAAGATAATAATACAACCGCGAACAGCGTTGCATGCGCCGTTAAATATTATTTCGTATTTAGTTTGATTAAAAAAAAAAAAATTACTCTACGGCCAACATTATAATTTATATTTAAACAGTACATCGTTAAATATGTCATTAGGAATAAATTAACAATTAAAATACAATATTTTCGAATCAAAGCGTTTTCGGGTAATGATTCAACAGCGCTATAAAAAGTCGAGAAATTCAATTCAAATTTCGTATTATATAGGTACGTTGAGTCAATGTTATATAACCTAATTGAATCGTCTCCGATTTTTCAGTATCAACTGTCTGAATGTCGTTAGGGCTTACCGCAGCAATATTGGTTTCGATTATTCCGTTATACCAATCGTGCAAGTTGTAAGAATCGTTGTGGAATTTTTTTAAACCAAAACATACATATATATATTCAGGGCTAAAACGTTTTAAACGCGATCGAAAAACAAACAAAAAATTAATAAATTATTCGACCTATGTTAGGATTTGTACTGTATAATCGTCTTAATTTGGACTGCAATGTCACAGGTATAACGAACAGCAGCTATACACGTTAATAAATACAAATTATACTCACAGTATTGTAAATTGAAACAGTTTACGGGCGAAGTCGACGAACTCAGTAGTTAGTAATAAATATAAATGGGTTTTATTTTTCGAAAAATATACGATATAAAATTTGCATCGTCAAAACGGCAAAAGTTAATTAATTTGAAAAACCTTTGTTATACGTATATAATATTTGACGGGTCTCCGTTCATATTTGCATGGGATAATTAATAATAATAATAATAATAATACGCGTACGCGTTGAAAATAACATATTCACTCACGTATTATATATATATATATATATGAAAAAAAATATACGTGAATATTGAGAAGAACGTTATCGTGGATATTTTTAACGCAAAAGTCCGATTTTCGGTACGCGAATTTTATTAAAATTTGAAATAGACGATGGTTTTGAGATGTGAACAAACTGGAAAAAAAACGCGTAATATAATAAAATATCGGGCGTTAGTAGACGCGATTTATTATTACGCACGAGATCGTTTTACACGATAAAAAATTCGCGGAAAAAGAAATTTTTTTTTAAGTACGACGTTAAAAAAACAAAATACACTCGTTCATCGATCGAAATCACTCGTTTATAGATACTTATTTTTATTTTCGAACGCTTTTTTTTTAATGTCGCTCACTACAATACACGGGCTTTGGAAAATATCCGTAACGGTGTTAAAAACTGCACATACGCGGCGCCGGAAGAAATCGTAAAAAAAAGATTATTTTTGCGCCGCTCAAAAGTATTTTATTATTATTATAATTATTATTATTATAATTTATATTATATAACCCGACGAGAATAACGAGAGTTCGAGTCGTAAAAATTAATAATCTACCACCTCGCTTATGTTGCACAGTTATTGTTTCGTAGCGAAAGCCGTGGCTGTATTAACGTGTCTCCAAAGTAGAAAAATTATAATATATATTTTTACGTGTTAAGGTAATGTGATATACGACCACAATGACGATAACGTCGACTATACTATACGCATATACGAAGGAGTGATATTTGTCGTCGTTCTTTTTTTTTTTTCAACTCGATTTACGCATAATAACTATTCGATTTTGTTACGGGGAGGGAGAGTTTAAATAAATAATGAAAGACTTGGCGGTACAACATTTCATTTTTCACCCGGAATCGATAACGGAAAATATTCCCGCGAAAACAAATACAACAATCGGATAAATCCGATTAATATTCGTTGAGTTATTACAGGAACGGATTTTTATTTTTTATTTTTTAATTCATACTTTTCTACGAAATTGTTGTAGCACGTATTATTATATTGTGTCTTAATTCAAGACTCGAGACGTTGCTTAAATAATAAACGTTGAAAACGTGATTAATACGAAAAAACATCATTTTTAAGTGATATCAATGACAGTGCTTCTACGGGAGCGACATTCAGATAATCCGTGTTCCTCACAATTTCGATCACATTTTTTTTTTTACTATTCAAACGTCACAATATTTTTTTATCTATTGGCGCGTAAATAGTTTGAAAAAAAAGAAGCTATTTTGCCGACATCTCGCTTCTGAAATAACAAAAACCCATGTCTCGAACAATTTCAAAAAAAAAGAAAATGAATGTACGTATTTGGTTGTTACCGCACAAGCCGGACATTGTATTGCGACGTGAATATTTCTACACATTTTTCTCGTTTATATAAATACGTGTGAAGAAGCTGCGCACAATTTTATACAAATCATTCGAATTCAATTTTATTTCTCAACAAAATGTATATTTATATTATATCGATTATTACGAATGAACGGGGGGTTTTTATTTTAAATTACTGTCTCTAAAAATATCGAATCAAAAACTATTATTTTTTTATGATATACAACGATTTTTTTTTCACGTTATATTTTCAAATCTCTCGACTCGATATTTAAAAAAAAAATAAATAAACCGCATACGGATCGAGTGTTTGGAACACTGAAACGCCTATAAAAATCCGAATCGAATCCCCCCGGGATGACGTTCGTGTGAAGCGTACCGCGATTGAATTCCGTAAGATGGTTTACTTTGGAAAATAAAATACTAATCGATTCCGGTTTTTATAACGCGAAAACGAAAACAAAACCATTTTCACGGTGACTGTTTAAAGGACTGTAAGACGAAAATTCTACACTGACGATCGGACAATTTTCGTTGATTTGAAAAGAAAAGAAGAAAAACGGTATTTTTTGAACACGTAAAACGGTATAACGTTCGAATCGTTGCAAATAAATGAATATTGAACGTCGTACGCGTGAAAACTTAAGCGTTAAACGCGCTTTTTATTTGTCGTCGATATTCTCATGAAATCCGAAAAAATTCTCGGCCGATAATAATGATAATAATATTTCGCGGCGTATCTGAGAGACGCGCGTGTGTAAAGATGATTTTTTTTCCTCTCCAATTTCCCTGTCTCGCTCGACGCGCGACGTTCGTGTGATATTTTATTTTCATTCGTTCATCCGCAGCAGGATCGGTATATTTTATCCCGGGGGGGCACTCGGTATTTATTTATTTTTTTTGTCGTATACGGATGACTCCTCGGTCAGTTACACGCGTATCGGAGAAGAAAAAAAAACACACACACACACGAAAAATGGAATGAATACCGGGGGGGGGGGGGGGTGGAAAAAAAAAGAAAAGAATTCTGCCGCACGTGTCGTGAAAATCCGCTAACGGTGGCCGTTGTCTCCCGCGGAGCCATCGTCGTCATTTGTATTATTATTTACACGGCATTCGGATGCGTATAAAACGTCGGGGTGGACGGGTGGGGTGCGTGGCCAAGTGCCGCCGCCGGCCTCAGTAAATCATCCTCCGTAGGGCTGGGTGAGAAAAGGCATTTATTTTTTTTCCAATATTTTTGCTTTATTATTTACTTTTACAAAGGTGCGCAGCGCACGGACGCAGCCTTTCTCGTGCGCGTAACGTTCACCGTGTTCCGCGAACACCCGGAGCACCTTGTATTATACGCGACCGTCCCGCTCGGGCTGACGAACACAAAACACACCTCGCGTGTCCCCGAGAACTAGTGAAGAGAACCCGAACGATATTTTTTCTCGCGTTTAAACGATTCCCCCCCTCCCCCACCCCGTGTCGAATACTCGTGTTGCGCATTAGGTGGTCGGCGCGCGTAAGGATACACGGAGACCGGGGGATTCGCCGCCGCCCCCCGTACGAGAAAAAAAAAACCCACGACCGTTTTTCCCGTTCGGTGGTGATCGCCCGCGGCGGCGGCGGCGGCGGTCAATCGCCGCTCTCCGCGCGCATCTGTCACCGCTACAAGCCCGCGGTTCAGCTAATTCCCGTCGTTCGCCGCTATTATATTTATTACATAAAACACCGTCGTCGTGGAGGGACGGAGAGAGAAAAATCTCGAAGGGCGCAAACGATAACGAGACGTTTAAAGTAATGTTTTAAGAGCGCGCGTTGACCGTACACGATTTTCCAGCAAAAATAATTCGCTTTACGAGGTCTCGGCACGGTCGTCGTTGAGACGAGCACCATTCATGCCGACGCTTTTCAGTTCAAAACCTCGCGCCGGCAATTCAATTTTAATCAACAAAACCGTTTTCCTATAATAATAATAATAATAATAATAATAATAATAATAATAATAATAATAATAATGATTCGTCGCGTTTATTATATGTGATCGGATTTTATATTATCTCGAATGCACGCGTTTATTGGAACGCACGCGACGTTTCGAATCTGACGCGCATCGTCAATTATTAATTCTATTAAAACGTTAAATACAATCTGTGAATTATATTAAATAGTCTTGTTTAGAATTGGCGGATTTAAATTTGACGACAGTTGGAATAAAATAGGTGTGGCGAGCTCTTTTGGCGACGGGTCTCGCGCGAATCCTATAAGGACACAGTCGTACACTTTACACGCCGAAACACGAATTAAATATTAAGACAGCAAATTTTCTTTTTGTAGAAAAAGTCATAGTGGTTTTAAAAATGTTCACCCGTTTTTTTTCTCTCTCTTAAATATCCTATTAGTTGATTACTCATCTGAGTGTAAAATCGCCGTGACCTTTTGCGCGGAGTTCTTTCCCCCGTGACACGGTTTTATCGCAATCATTTCGATTTTCGTACGTTTTCGGTATTTTGTTCTCGGGCGAGTTGCACGCGGTTTCGTTACCTTAATATTCCTCTTGAGGGAATAGAACGGCGAGAAATAATCCACACACACCGAATTCCGTTCGTAATATTATTATATGCGCACGCTGGAATCGCGTCGGAGTCGCTTACGTTTCGTATTGACCCGTTCAAATATTTGTACACATTCGACTGAAGTATTTAGGGGTTATGTCTGTGAGTATGTGTGGGAACGACAGCCCCACATCGTTCGTTTAAAATGTTTACGTTTTAAAATCATACGAAGCGTATTATCACACGGTCCGGACTGCGATAAAAAGTGTAAGACGAACGATAAATAAATAAACACAATTCGATATAGTACCGACGTGTATAGTGTTTGTATACGATTTTGAAATTTCAACAAAAATTATGTTGATTTTTTGATATTATGTACCGGGCGATTTCACATTAATATATATATATATGTATTATAATGTTCAATACGATAAGGGAATAAAAGTTAATCCCTGTGCTACATGACGCAGGGGTGTCCAACTTACTGCTCGTCGAGCCGACTGACTGATAGCTAGTCGAAACACAACGTCAGATGAGTATTTCCCTATCGATTTCGCTGCCGTTGGAGTGATAACCCGCGCGTCTACATCACCCGCTTTCAATGATTTCGAACATTCGAAAATCCTTTTTCCACAGAAATCGAATTACACCCCGGAACTTCAGCTCGAAGTCATTCAGCTCACATCATCGAATAGTCAACCGGACTACAACAATCGTACGCAGTTTTGCTGAAGGTGTGTTTTGAAAATCTCTGCACGCGAAAAGATTTCAATATTTAGCTATACGCGTTTAAGCAGACATTTCAAAAAAAAAAAAAAAAATGAAATGCCCGTGTAGAACCGATTTTATAGTGATTGACGCTGCTGATTGCAACGGCCTGTTAGTTTGATGCGGAGTTTCAAGAAATGTTGTCACGAGTTCAATATAACCTCCGCAACGAATGCTATGATTAATAAAACAATCGGTCTTTCTCTTCAATCTTATTTCCCGTTGGACTCAAAAAAAAAAAATTGTTTGCCCTGCGATGTCAGATGCGGTCAGATCGTGAAAAAACGTCGGAGATCTCTATTACAAATAATAGAATAAATTATGAAAAAAAATCGTTTCAAATAAGTTTGTCATATTATTATTATTATTATTGTATGGCATATTAGGACACCCAGCGTAACCACATTATTGTAAACGCATTTCAGCGTAGAAATGAAGTCAATGAATAAATACTTAACATAAAACAAAACAAAATGCAAATACTTTCAAATATCATAAAGTAACGTAAATCATCATTCATAAGCTTATGTCTACTATCCATTCGAAAGCTTCTCTGGTCAACTTCATAATATCATTCAATCCTCTTTGAAATTTTCTTCCAGGACAATCCAATACGATGTGTACCACTGTGTTGTTTTCGCTACCGCAATCGCATTTAGGGCTGTCTTCACCATCGACCACTGGTGGGATTTAAACTTTCTCGTCGAAAATGTGTAACTTTCAACGAGCTACTTGGAACAGAGCACGGGAGATGTGGAAATTCGATTGCGCCCGTGGAAATGACTCTATATATAATATATACTACATATTATGTACATAAAAATCTTTTTTATTAAGTATTTGGATTCAAAATTAAATTTGATTTTCGTGATATGACGTATAATAATATGTAGTGTATAGTTTTTTTTTTTTTTTGTTAATTATGAATATATAAATATATGAGTGAGGGGCGGGAAACGGTAGTGGAAAAACAATATAGCGGCACGTATTTAAACACACTAAAAGTGACGATGATATAATCTCGTTTTTATTCACTAACCATTTGTGTATATATAAATATATGCGCGCAGACGAACGTTTCTGTTATTAGATAAAATAAAAAAATTGACGACATTCAAGACTCGTAAAACACGTCGTATATGTGCCACGTATAAAAATATTATACAGCTTTCATATCGCGTAACGTAAGGTAATAAAACATTATATTATATATGTATAAGTACTAAAAGCGTTATGTGGTTAAAAAAAAAAAAAAAACAATTAAGACTTCAACGTTAAAGTCATTAGCCATATAACTGTAGAACGACGACGCGCAATAATATTTATGTTTAATAAGTTCGTATACACTGTATAAAATGCAAAACGCTCAAATTCATTTCAACATTTTTTTAATAATTAATAATAATCGGTATATATGATGTCATTTTTAATCGTAACACGTGCCAGTATTATTATTTCGTTTTCTTTAGATTTTTTTTTTGCTTTTTTTTTTAATATACGTAAGCAGATATAAATACGAGCGCGTTATTCAATTCCATTAATCACCTGCGCAGTCTCATTATACCGCGAGTCCTACTAATGAATATACGTATTAACATTTTTCTCATTCGCATAATACTTTTACGCGCGACCTATTATTATGGTCTCGCGCGACAATATACGCGACGTTAGTAAATATTCTAACAGCGATACAATAATAACAGCTCGCATTATTATTATTATTATTATTCGTATATTATACGTAATATATTAAAAAAATATAATACAGAAAAAAGGAAAATTGTTTTCAAACAGATGTCCGACGATTAGCGATATTGTTCGAAACGTGGTAGTCTAAGGCTGGTCCGAACAATATGGCGGCGAACACGTACCGCGACGTATATTAAATGTCAAGACTTTTCACTCGGATATCGTCTATATATTGTGCACTCGCGATTAAAGGGAAAACACTCATTACACACACGAAACGGGTAATTGAATAAAAATAAAAACACAAAAACTCAGTTAAGTATTTATAAGAAAAGCGATACTCTTTCTCTCGTTCAGTGGCGTAAGGACTGGAAGGGCACTTGCAATTTTGTAAATTTTTACTTCCCCTCCCGCTTTATTTTAACGGTAGCTAGTACGCGCCACTCTCAATCATTCAAATTCAACACAACAAAATTTGTGAATTTACAATACGGTGTGAAATCATTATAATATAATAATTTTGCAGTTTTATAAATATAAAAATAAAATATATTATTAAATACGCCGAGATGTTATTTCAATATTATAATACAGAACAATAGGTTTTGTGTATGGGATTTTCGAGTAAAATTCTAAATCACTATATTTCTTCGGCCACACTCCCGTATATAAAATACAGGCGTTAATGAAATTTGTGCACCGTGTAAAGTCTTTATTTCCAAAACGAAAGCGAACCACGGACTGCAATGAGAATTAGAGTTAAGTCGGACAGTCATATACGCGACCACATTCAATGTACTTCGTGTATTACAATTTATACCTGCGTCTCGTACATTGTAACACAACGTCGCGTTGTTATTACATATTAGTTAAAATATAAATTTTTACGATAAACCGCGCGTTTATTATTTTAAATAAATTTGACATTAGCGCGGTACACGGAAGACTACCAATGCGTATATAACATCATATGTAATAATTGGTATTTGTACGCCCAATATATTATTACATTCAATTATTATAAAATATACACGCTACACTAGTAATAATCATTCCATCGTCGTCGTTAGAACTCCACAATGATATTCACCGTGCGCGCAAAGAACTCGGATTGCGTGTTTTGTCCAGTACTTCTAGTGAGAAAATATTGTTTCGTTGTACGTATCTGATATTAATGTATTATTACAATAAACGTTTTATATTCCGAACGATGCGAGGAAAACTATTGGTTTTACGATGATTGTTTTTTGATTTTCTGTGGACAAATTCATTTTTAAAATGATCTCGTCATGCATTGCGTTCCGGTAACAAATTGTTTCCAGTTTATTCGAAACGTTTTTCGATTTTCCCAATAGTTTCACAAAAATAAAAAGTACCAAGATAAAGTCTCAAAATGTACACCGAATATATAACTTTATTTTCAAACATTTTCTTCCAAATACATAGCAAGCACTAGACGTCTAAGTCATAAAACGAGTAATTCCTGGTTTATAAAAACTGAAATTTTTGTACAACGTAAGTCCTATTTTCGTTCAACTATATTAAAAAAAAAATCTAAGTCGCAATTTTTTTCATTATTACCGCGTTAAATTTTCCGACGGAGTTCCGTATTACACGACCAAAACTGCGCCATGCAGAATCGTTTATTATTGAATGCAACGATTTATCATTGCTTTTTTAAATTTTTATAATAAACGCAAAACTCTAAAATTTTATTTAATCAATTCACTCGAGTACGTTTATTTTTAAATACCGTTAAATATTTGTGCGTTTTGCTATTACGAAATAATTCATTCAGCGATTGTGATTAGACATACACTGCAGGACGTTTTCGCGTTCTACACGCTTTTCGGAAAAATATTTTCTTTTATTGAAACCGCTGTAAGTGCGCTTTTCCACTAACAGCTATTGAATTTTTTAGGATTTCAAAATTCGTTTTTCTCCTTTTTTTCTTTATGACATAAAAATCAACAGGTCCCCTGTTGTAACGCGATACACAGAATAAACGTCGATGAAAAAAAAAGAACGATTCGACTCCCCGTGCCGTGTATCATATATCGATGAATTTTATAAATATATTCAGGTCGAACACTTGAATAAATTTTCGCGGAACTACGCGATAAGACTTTTAAATTTTTCTTTACAAACAGCATATTATTTTTTTACGCGCATAGAATTGTGTAATATTTGTGTACACAAAATGAGAAAAAGAAATGAAAAATAAAACCCGAATGATTTCTCGTAATTAAATTATAATCGTCGGTGTTTATTAGTATTAATAATAATAAATTACACGTATCGCTTTGACGAGAAAAAGTATATATACATACGAATCGTCGTTTTCTAAAATAAGAAAAAAAAAGAGCTCGAAAATATTTCAAATTATATTGCTACGTAAAACCATATACATTTCTTTTTTTTTTTATCTTACCGCCGAAAAGACTAACACTCAGCGCACTAAAGTATAAAAAGAAATTATCAAACGTATATAAATTAAAAAGAATAAAAATATTTTATCTGCGTTCCGGCGACTTCGGCCTAACGAGGGGACCCACAAAAAAGTAGTTTGATGTAATTTGTAAGCTACGCACACATGCACCATTTTCAATGTAAATTACAATATTATATATATTTTTTTTTTCTAACGTGATTATACTGAGATGTACCGACGGATAATAATAATAATAATAATATAAAGCTGTTTTATGACATATTTGTCCGGTCGGTTAGTGCGTATATCATATTAAGACTATTTTTAACCGCACACGTTCCGTATACGAACGTCGTAGCGCAAGACGAGATGGGACGTGTGCGCATTTGTTATCGCGTATAACGGGGAAAACGTTTTTATTTTTTTATTTTCTCCCAGTCGGACTAGCGTTTTTGAGCAGAAAATATTGGTTTTACAATTATTTACACATTTTTTCTCCGTGCACGACAACCAAAAATACTCCGATCGATCCATTCACACACTCGTAGTGAATTTCGTTAGGTCTGGTACACCAAGGAGTTGGTTTTCTCAACAGGTTATAATATGAAAGCGGACCAAAAAAAAAATCTACAGAAAAAAATGTTAAAAAAAAAACCGATTTTGTCAAAATCCGTTGTTACATATAATTTGAACATACAACATTTCGAATATATAAATATAGCTCAACGGAATATATAAATTGTCACTATACACGATATACTAGTATGTGTGAACGAATTTTACAAAAAAAAAAATGTCTTTCAAATATTGAGGCTCAATGATTTACTATAAACAGTGAATTATTGGACACATCGAACTATTCGAGTCGTGATAAACGGAGTAATTTAGTTATTAATACTGAAAAAGTTACATACGATATAATATGTTACTTCGACTACATACAAAAAGAAAAAAAAAAAACGTTTTTTTCTTTTTTTTTTGGAAACGTTTAATTACAATTTTTTCTATTTCGAATATTTCCACAAAGTACACTTTTGAAAAAAATCGAAAAATAACCTCTCTAAAGTATCAACTAGATAATACAGTTTTTTTTTTTTACCAAGAAACAACCTGTGACTGTAAAGGTCGGAGAGCCCTCCTTCTGCTGGAATTTTTGCGTACGGGCACAAAAGAGAAAATACATTTCTCGATGCGCTAAGAATCTTAAAATCGTGTATTATTAAAAAGAAAAAAGCGATTTTCGTCAAATTTGTATAATACTATACAGCGAAGAGGTCCGTTCACAGAACCGTTTTATTGGACGCGCTATGATTTACGCATTCGAATCTATCCGAATAATTCACCGTTATTCACGACGCTTTTTTTTTTTTTGCGTTTTCCTTTCCTACGACACATTATACGACGCAGCATTGATCCGCATGTGTGTAAATATGGAAATCGCAATACGCAAAACGTTTTACCGAGACGGAAAGGGGGGAAAAAAAATTGAATAAAACAATAATACCAGACTTTTCTTCCGGACGGCCGCCGCATCTGGCGCGGCGGATTTCTTCGCTTTTATCGCGTTTAACCGACGACGAGACGGTGTTTTCGTATAAAATAAAATATTCCCGATATCCGCGACGCGGCGAGTCGGTGTTTGTTTTTTTTATGTACAGAAGCAAGTCCGCCGCCGGGGATTCGTGTTGCAATATAACGCGCGTTTTTTCCACCTTATAATACACGTTATATAACATGTTTTTTTCTTTTTTTTTTTACTCTACTAAAACAGCGTATAAAATAAAATAACCGCGATAATTGTACAGCGTGCACTGGCGCAGAGTGTCGTTATTCGTCTCGTACGCGATAATATTGTTATAAACGTTCGTCCGGCAGTTGATGCGAACATTTTCGCACGATCCGATTTAATAGAGCGCGCGCACCACAACGATGATCGTGAACGGAACTATATGAATTCTTATTATTGCACGCGCTTGCACACAGAATCTCCGAAAATTTGTTGAAAACGTTCACGGCTCGTCGAAAACCGAATCGCTTTTCACAAATCCATTCTGATCGGCTCCGTGTCTCCTTCAATGTTTACACTCGCCAATTTCGACCTTCTGTAAATCTTGCCACAACGTCTCCTACAATACACGCGCCGATCTACTATTAAATCCATACTCTGATAATGGAGCTGAAGAATTTGCTTGTTGCTAATCTCTGGTCGACTTTGGAAAAGTTATTTTTGCATTCGACGACCGTAGGAATACATTCAACACTTCTTAGGATGTTTAACGTCGCAACAATTGCCGTCTAAAACGCCTTCCACCTCCTGTCCAAATTAATGCGCCACTGAAAACAGAGTCGTTTCGACGCTCGCCGATGTCGTCGTTCGTTTTCCGCACAACGCGCGCCCAACGGTCCGAGACATCATGATTTTGTAAACCGCGAATTGGACGCGAGCTGAATATGGAAACCAGCGGCGTTGGGTTACGCACGTATTATACACGAGCGTTTTAATAAATGTATTATTACGACGACTGATAATAATAATTGTAACATTCACTATTAACGTACCGCGAAAATAATAAAGGAAAATTTTCCTCTATTTCTGTAGTGTAATTAGTAATTATCGTTTAGTAATAAAAACTCTATACTTCGACCGCCGGTTAAATTTAAAAGAAAATAAATAAACGTTGACGAGTCGTACGTTTTGTTTTTTCTCAACTCCCATAACCGTCTTATCGAACGCAACGGTTTGTCGGAATTTACCTGCACGAACGGTTATCATCCAAAACTCGATTCGTTTTCCTTTCCAATCGAAGTGCAAAATTTTTCTTCGGATGAATACGACACACCGCGCACGTAACTCACGTTACCGCTCCTCCTACACGACGCGAAACCCACACGAAACGTGTTTTTGTCAGCATCGAGGAAATCGGGTGCCGCTCGTCGTTCCTCAACGAGGCGCACCACCGTCAGAGGTCGTTGCGGCGGACCCCGTCCGTCCGTCCGCGGCGACAGCGGCGACGGCGGCGGCGGCGGTCCAGTTTACCACGCGAGACGCGCCGTGTATCACGCGACTTGCGCACGGCTCCCCCTCGTCGTCGTCTTTGCCGTCCCTCCGGGATTCGCTCGCCTGCGACAAAAACGAACAAACTCCCTTTGTAAAATCAAACACGTTCGGCCAGTGCGGTAAAAACGATAATTATGCGATCGGTCGCCGCGCGACCAGGACCTTCGAGGCCAGTGTAATAATCGCGGTGTTTTCGTATTGTAATTTTTTTCCTCTCTCTCTCTCTCTTATACACTCGGAGTGTCGGTAATTTTTCACCTTCCCGTCCGCGCGATCACGACGATGTCCGCCATCGTTCTGTGCTTGTTGCTGACCGCTGTCGTCGTCCCCGGGTCCCGGCCCGACGACATAAACGATCTGACGGATAACAACGCCCGGTGCCCGTGGCTGTGCTCGTGCGATCAGACGACGGCCGATTGTTCCAGAAAAGGACTGGACGAAGTGCCGAAAAATCTGCCCCACGACGTCGAAAGACTGTGAGTAGTAACGAGCCGGTTTTTATTCCCAAAACGTTTTCCGATAAATATACGAGTATATATATACGCGTTTAAAAAATATAAACACCAGTATCATCGACGTTCATGTCGATATAGTGGATCGCGTTTTATCACAAAGGAAAAAAAATAAATAATCCCTACGGACGTGTAAATCACGTCCCTTATATGTTTTAAAATCGTAATCTCGCTTGGTGAGTGGGAGGGAATTGTAGAGTCGACACGGACGGTCCCTTATTTGAATCTGCAGCGGGCACCCGTATTATACGTCGGAATTCCGGCGATAATAAAGTAAGAGTATTTAAAAAAAAAAAAAAAGAACGTATTACTTATTTCGGCGATATTTGTATTGACATGGATACGCGCGTTGTTCACGCGCGCCCTGAAACGAATCGAATAACGAAATCCGAACATCCCTTAAAAGGGTTACGAGTCATGACGGATTTATTTATTATAAATTTTTTTGACAAATCCCTTTTGTTCTTTCGAACGAGCGTTGACCTGCTGCTGCACGCTCTTATCCCACCGCGGCGTAATAACTCCTCCGCAAGAACTGGTTTCCGACACTAGCCGCGCACGCATCAATCACGCCGTTTGTGTTTCCGACTCCCCTTTTTTGAATTGTTTTTGTGGTGTGCCTGAAAAACACACACACACACACACACACCCCAACGCACACGTTTCGAGCGTCAAAACGAAATCATACACAGTCTCGCGTTCTATTGTACAACTCGAATGATAAATAAAACTCGGGGCGGTACGATTTAGGAAATTCAATTGTGCATTCGGTACGTCGTCGAGGAGGAAAAAGAAAAGTAATTATACGATCCGGTGTAAACGCGGTACGTCTTCATATCGCGATCTTTATTTTATACGTGACGTCTGTGCGGTGTACGGTCAGACTCGATTATTCGAATGACACAGCTGTTTTTTTTTTTATTTTATTCTATCACAATCATCGTGTTCTTAAAAAAGACAAACGAAATAAACGCGAATTCTTCGCGTCTTGTATTAATCGGAAACCTCGTAGTCATCGTAATCGTGCAACGCCTACGCATTAAAAACATAACGAGCGCATTTCACAAAATATTATATCAAAAGAAAAATAATACGAACCCACACACACACGCGCGCGCGCGCGCGATTTAGGTCGGCGATATTTTTCAAAAGTCTGTTTCGTTTTGAATAAATATCGAATTCTTAAAAATCCGTCGATCCCTGTCGTAAATAGCGACGGTTATTATTATTACGTTACGTCCGGCGAGGATGAGAATTCAGGAAACGCTAACAGCTCCTGATGTACGGTAAGGAAAATGATATCACCGTTGCTCGGTGTGCTTGTCATCGTGTCTTAACCGTAGCATAAAACGATATTGCGTTACAATATTATTTATTTTTTTTATATTATAAAATCCGATGGTTTTGAACGTTTTGCGATTGGGTTTTAAACTTAAAAAACCTAACCTAGATATCGAGTACGACGTCATTCTTTTTATTTTTTTTTTTTACGATCTGCAAGCACACACACACACACACAAGTTTGTCTTGCATTTAGTTTTACAATTGACAACATCCTTTAAAGTGCTATTCGCCACCCGCCACTAAACATTGTCTAATATATTACGGAAATTATAAACGAGTAGACTAGAGACAATGATATCATTTCCTTACCGTACATTAAGGGAATTCTCGTCATTTCCCGAATCGTCAACATTTCCGGCAACACGAGCTCGCGTCTAACGTCGTAAATCCTTTGTCCGTTTCTCTTAAAATCACATAATCAAACGCTCTTCAAACAAAATCGGGGAAGGGGGCGCCATACGCTCGAGCAATTTATAAAACGAAATAGGTCTCAATTATATGTATTATTATCATCACGCGATGGTTATGCGGAATATTTTCGAAATACAACAAACGCTTTATAATTCGATGTTGTACGCGCGACAGATTGAATTATTGCGACGAATCTAAAATAAACCTTATGCGGTGTAATTATATCGAAATCGCGGTCAAAGAGTGCGTTGAAATGGATAGTAATATTTTTTTTATACGATTTATATATTTAAGCGTATACGTTAAATCGAATAGACCGTTCGAAGCGGGGAGTGGTTTTTTTTTTCTTCTTATTTTATAGTTACTATAGGAAGAAGGATTTTTCGACTGGACAAGAGCCAATGTCCGCGGCGCGTGTTATGATTGATATGAGAAACCCCTCTGTTGGCACGCGGATAGTTTAAACGTTTTTCTTTTCTTTTCTTTTTTTCCAAACACGCGCCATCCCCCCATACACCCAAGGAGTGGTTTGTTTTTTACAGCGCATAATATTATTCGTCGTCGCGCCATCGGTACATCACGGGAATAGAACGGTTAAAAAAGTCCTATTAAAATAAAAACGGTTGTCGTCGAGATGAGCGTATTCGGCCGTTAGCAGACGACTTGCAGCTGGCGCGGTTAAAAACAAACCTCGTATTAAATCACATCGTCACCCCTCGGAACGTATCGTATTTCTGATATAAATATATTTATTTTTTTTTTTTTTATTCTGAAAAAATAGTGAATTTGTTTAGACGTTTTACCAGCGCTGGCGGTTCGTGACCGCTTCTTATCTAGACACGACGACGACGACGACGACGCCGTCATGCGTTCGCGCGTATCTGCTCGCCACATCTCGTTTCCAGTGGATTTACGAGTACACGAAGCTCGTACTTATCCGCAATAGCGACTTGTTCTTCCCCCTTGCTCCGATATGGACGAGAAGAAATCCGTAAGCGAGTCGTCTCGATGAGCAAAACGATGAATATTTCTGCGTTTGAGTGTTTTATTTTCCTCCTGCAAAACGTCTTGTTGGTTATGCGAGATACGGCGGAACGTTATAGCGCACGTGTGTGTACACACGCGCCGAGTCGATGGTCGCGCCCCGCACACGTTATATTATGGCCGAAATACTTTTTGTCCGAAAATCCATTTTCCGAAGAGGGGCGAATTACATAAAACCCGCATAGAGTGTGCGTCGGAGCGAAATGCTCGGGTTTTTGTTAAAGAAAAGGAAAAAAAAAAAGCTTTTTGTAGAATTTCCATTCATCTCGTACATAATATAAAGTACTACGAATATTAATTTCATTTCAAATATGTAAATAATACGGCTCGAACGAAAAATAATAGTAAACCGAATGTTAATAAACCGGGGTTGCGTGTTATTTCAGTTAAATCAATTTATTTTCATACACGCGCGACGTCAATTACAATTTTTTTTTTTTTTTACGCGTGTGTGCCATTTTACATTTCTGCCGAGTCTCTTATGCCGATCTTAAGTCATACGCAAAGTTCATTCATTAATTCGAATATCGTCGGTCGTAATAGCAACGAACAACAGAGTTAAAATTGTGTGGAGAATATAATGAAAAATGTTTTGGTGGGACAGTTGTATTTTAAACGTTTTTGAAAACTGTAAACGTACTTCGAATTAAATTTCTGGCCATAGCGTAGCGTAATAAACGTTCGCGTCAATAAAATAACACGGATTTAATACGATTTTTCAACAATAAATTCCATTGTAATTTATCGTGACTGGTGTGCTAATTATTATTATTATTATTATTATTATCGTATGCCAACACGACTTTTCTGACAAACCGCGCGCGTTCGATATTCGTTATTTTTTTTCTTTTATTAAATTCCGATAAACGCGATGGAATGTGTCGCGTGTATATAGTCGATTTCGTATGATATGCGTGAACATTACGTCATTAGACGACAAAAGAAAAATTCAGATTTGCTTCCGTGTGTCTCTTTCCTCTTGATCATATTTCATTTATTATCAATTTGATGTTATTGAACCGGTGTTATGTGTATCGAAATTTACACACCTTTGACACAATCATAACGCTCTATCCCTCTATCTTAAATATTTATGCGCGGATTGCGTTCGATTTACATTACAAACAGTATTAACAGAATTTTGACGTGTAACAACCGGGTAGGGCGAAAGACGTATGGAAATGATATCCCCGAACAAATATATTTCCAATGGTGTTGTAGGTACACATTTCACAGCTGGTTTTAGCATTAAATATTGTTTATATCGCAGATACTGGGATTTTTTTTTTTTTTTATAAAGGAAATATATTTCAATTTTTAATATTCATCAAAGCGATAAATGATTAAGTTTTTCATCAAAATGGATTCCCGATTTCCCATTCAACCTCATTATACGTGTACGTATATGAAAACGTAAAAAAAAAAAAAATTAAATAGTGTTCGACTTATGATTATCAAAATACACCGATTGAAGAAAATATTTCGAAATCTCGATAAACTGCTTGTGGCGATTAATTGATTGGCGTTTAAGTCGCACGATGCGATAGGAATTTTTATTTCTCAACTCATTTATATATACCTACGTTTTGTCACATTTTTTTTCACCACTCTAAAACACATTAAAGAATATCGGGAGCGGGATGGGGGATAACGAAATACTTTCGTGTACTTTTTATTCGTTTAATTAAAATTTTTATTCAAGCATTTCTTCCGGTCAAATATAATACGAGCAGTCAAAATTATAATTTTTTTTTCCCCGTTTCTAATCGAATTTTAAGTTATTTTTAATGTAATGTGTTATATTGAACGGCGTCTTCAATGTTTTGGGATAATTATATTATTATTATTATTTCTACTGTTTACGTGTTTCTATTGGATACAACTGAAACATTTGAAGGACAACTTCTCTTCGAGTTTACTGGAATTTCGTGTCCACCTGCAACATGTGCAGTTCGCTTATCGAAAAATACGCGTTTTTATTAACGCGTACACTGATCTCGAGTATTACAAACGCGTAAGGACATTGAAGATTCGCATTTTTAAGATTAAACATTACCTACTCTGTAATTTGAACGTATTTTTATTATTATTATTTTTTTTTTTTGAGTACCTTATTGTACATTATAAACGATGTTGTTCAGTACAGAATTTGGTCCCGACGGTAGATCCATTTAAAACTATTCAGAGCAAACGGATAACAATCGATTTCATTATTGGAAAATCGATTAAAACATAATATTGAAGTACGTACTCGGCGGACTCGACGATATTGAAGAAAAAAACATATTCTATTGTGAAAATGAAATCTAATTACACGAGTTTACAACGTAAACGTAAATATTTTTTCATCACAAGCCAGCCTTTTGATTTTAAAACGGCTTACAAAACATTATGAATCATTAATGAATATATTTTCGAGCGGGAATTCAATTTCAAATCCGACGAGAATTTCCCAGAGTAATGAAACGTTTTAAATTCGAAGACACCGCGAAACGTAGAGTAGTAGATAACCTTTATCAGATACTCTTTATTGAATGTGTAAGGGGTAAAGCGTGTAATTAAAAATATTAGCATCCCCAAGATTTTTTTTCCCTAATTGGTATTTAATTAATCGAAGAATGGCGTATAAGGGTGTCACCCACATAACCATCACTGGTCAGTATGTATTACATAATTAAATTACTTACATCTGGCGAATGACAAAGCGGCAGCAGTCGTGGCTTTTTGAATGACCGAGATCTGAACGACACGAAAGAAGAAGAAAATTACATGATTTCAGCACCCGTAACGTCTGAACTCTCATCGCGCCTATGTTCACGTTCAAGCACTGTCAGTTAAATGTTTTAAACTCGCCGTCGTAGTGTTATAATAAACCAAAAATAAAAAAATATAATACGAATTCAATGGTCATAAAAAGTTTATTTTTATTCCGTTTTCGTTAATCCCTTGGGAAAGCGCGTGCTCGGTGCTAATACTCTCTCTCTCTCTCTCTCTCTATATATATATATATATATATATATATATATATATATATATATATATATATATATATAGATGTGGTGGTGATATGACGACAAATGCTTTAATCCTTATTTAATAACGAAAAAAATCAAACGACTAAATGAAATAAATTGGCGGATAATAATCGTTGGGTCGTGATAAAATCAAAAATCACCCTGCGTATGGTATTGGCAGTATACAGTGCCGGCATATCCTATGGACTAAAGTAGATTAAACTTTATGCTCTCGATTGTTTTTATTCGGACCTAAAACTTGTTTTTCATTTCGAAGTACCGTATAGACTTAAATGAAAATGGAGACAAACTTTGCAGTATCGGAGAACGACAATGGCGTTTAGTAAATGAGAATGTTTTATGCACATAAAAATACGAATAATTTGTTTTTAATTTTATATTATCACGAATTGCTCGTACGCTACTAATTCGCTACGAATTATTCGATGAAAGTGTTTGACAAACCTCTGAAGAAATCCTGCGCGCGGTCCCGTTACCGTGACATAATACTATTCCTATTATTTAGTTACGTCCGCGTTGCTCGCCGGATTCCTTCCCCGTTAAAAACCAAGAAACGATCGCTCGGGGTCTGTCGCGTTCACAGCGGCGCAATCAGAAAATATTTTCGGGGGGAGAGGAGGTTACAATTTTCACATATTATATACGCGCTTCAAACATCATACACATTACATATATACACAATAATTTTCGATTTATATATAATTTATTGATAAACTTAAACGTTTACCGTGCATCGCCATATGCGAGTAAATATGAGCAATACACAATAAAATAATAATAATAATAATAATAATAATAATAATAATAATAATAATAATGATATTTCGTTGTGTATTTTAACTGTTATATCTTAAACGTGGAGGTATATATATATATGTCCGCGTCGACAGTGTTTTCCATTACGTATAAGTGAAATACCGTAGACATACGAATCTACAATATAAACTATTAAAATACCTCCGTGTGTTTTGATGAATTTGGACCGCGGCAAAAATTATATGCGATATAGGTACAATTATTTGTGATTCGCGGAGTGAATACGATTTATCACTCGTCAATTTTTTTCGCCTATCCGCCGTTGTCAGTGAATTCAAATATCTTAACGTTTTCGCGATATACGCGATTATTATTACACACACACACACAGAGAATAAAATATTTGTTGTTTTAAGCCAATATTTCTACGCGTAAAGAAAGAAAATATTTCGGATGGAGGGCGGTTGTAACTGCCCGGTACACGACCGTGGAACTGCGACGGCGGCGAGTGTGTGCCGCGGCATAATAATCGTATGATTTCATTTACGCCAGACGATACGTAAAGATAAATCGTGTCTAACACACGCGATAATGCGCGCGCGTTTACGGTGATCACGGAATTTTCGGTTACCAAAGGCTTTCTTCGCCGGCGCGTTATTATACAAATAAATAAATAATAATAATAAATAAAAAAAAAACACAATGTCGCCGGACGATGTCGAGCGCATTAAAAATAATATTACGCCGCGTCATGCGCGGCGGCGACCGGTCGCCGCTGGTTCCGTCGTCGAATCGCTTTTTATTGTCCCGCTAGTCGCGTTTTACGGTCCGTACGTGATGATTTCGGCGTCGGGATGCTTACCGGTGGTAATCTGACGGCGGTGGTGGATGATACGACGATGGACGCGGTAGAAGTAGAAAAAAAAATGAGAAGTACGCTATGAGGAGTGTAAAAATTATCATCGCTAGCGGGGGCAGGGAAGAAATAGTCGCCTTTTAAATATTTTAAATCGCTAATAGGAAATATCGTTACGATTTATTGTTATTATTATTTACGGCGTATGACGAAACGTTAATTTTCGAGATTATAAAATAATAAACGCGGAGTAGTTAATTATTGTAGACGAGAGGTACACGCGAGCGTACGTCTCCTCCCCGAGTACACGCATTAAGTGTTTCGTTTTCTATTTTCATCGCCTTGTGCGGAGCGTGTTTTCTTCTCCTCATTATATCCAAAATAAAAAAGAAATTTTAAACGTTTGATACAATCAAACGATTTGACGACGACGACGAACGATGACTTCGCAATGATCTTACATCGCACAGGATTTCCATTTTGAAACGGAGAAAACAGTCTGTACAAACACAACTAATTTAGAGCTCGTAACGCATGACATTTCACTGATCGCCTCCCCCTATACGCGCTCGTCTCGATAAATTATTATTTTTGATTTTTTTCGAATAAACTCGACGACGACGACGATGATGATGATGATGATGATAATAATAATAGTAATAATTGTCGACGACACCCCTTGTGACATAACTGAACAAGTCGAGTCTATAATTTATATAATAAATTATCGCGTTTAATAGAAACGATTTTTAGAGAGTCGGATTTAGATATTTCTAATGGAGGGGCTGCGAATTTATTTTCGTCGACGATCAAAGGCGAACCAATTGTCGCTCGGTTTTACTATTGTTATTATTTTTTAAATAGTGGTGGGCGTTTAAAAGTTACGTTTTAAACTATTATTGTAAACCGCTCGACGTTTCCGAAATAATGAATACATTTCGATTTTAACGCACCACACACGTTTATCGCGCGATTTATTCGTTCGGGAAAAATGTGTGTTGTTCCGGAAACTGCACGCGGTACTTAAAATCGTATTCTCCTCCTCCTCCCCCCCCCTTATCCCAATACTTGTCTTGTCCCGAAGTCGTTACCCTCGTGCACAGACAACTGTCACACCAGTTTAACACCCTGAAAATAAAAAAAATGTATACACACACGCGTATACATAATATAAGCGCTCGGTATAAAAAGGCATTCGGTGTTGTTGTTTAGAAACAAAAGGCGGTCACACCGACCTCTTTGAATCACACAGAGCGTTGCACTCGTTGTTCGCGCCGATCCGTCGTCCCTCTCACCACCGCGACCTTTGTTTGTGGGTTACACACGTTTTCCCGAGTGAAAAAAAAATAAAAATAATAAAAAAAATTGAAATTAAAACAAATGGCGTGTGCGAATGGAAATGTGAAAAGAAATGCCGTGTGTGTTCCCAAAGGTCTCGTGTGCGTCGTACGAATTAAATTGTCCGGTACGACTGGGAGAAAAAAAAGAAAAAAATGTCGTTCATACGTGAAGGCACGCGAAAAGCGTCCCGGAATCAATTCGGAGAGATATTTTTTTTTTTGTTACAAATTTTGTTTCATAAATTTACCGTGTTTTTAATGAAAGAAGAAAAAAAAACGATATTTTTTACTTTGACTATACGATAATTCGGAACATCAATTGGAGTTTTTTTTTCGGTCCCGAGAACGGAGAAAAATTAAGCGCACTCTATTTTTTTTACTATATTTTCAGTACATTATTACGCACGAGTTCTTTATGAGTAAAAAAAAAAAATTCACGATTATTATAAAACACTAATGTTTTCCCCATACGATTCTTATAAGATACTTTCAATATTCAGTTTTTTTTTTCTATACAATGCCTTAAGGTTTTTCACTATACCAATCAAAAAACGTCGACGCTGTTTTTTGGAATCTGTAAGCAACGTAAACCGTCAGTTTGTCATACGGAAATGATTTATAGTACGATAAAAAAATTTGAAAAAACCTCGAATTCTTTCCGCAAATCAAAACCTTTACTAACTACAATGCTTTCAAAATCGTTATATCGTCTAATGAATCTGCATTGGTATACCAGAGGCCTGCTAACTGTGGGTCGCTATAAAATGTTCGACGGGCCGCGAAAAATTTTCTCGTAAGGCTATAAAAAAAAAAAATATTATTATTATTATTATTATTAATTTATTCGAAACTTTGCGAAAACAATTCAATATGAATGAGTTTCGTCCGTAAATATTTAACGGAGTCTCGCGGGGGTTTTCTCTATTCAAAATATCCTAAAATTTTCTGCTAAGACAATAAAAAACACCGCTTTCCATATTTTTCCTATAATCTTACGGAGTCGGATAATTTCCGATAATTCTTTTACATTTGTTTACCGAATAAATCGTATTTAACGCAACGCGATTACCGTATACGTATATTATTTTTATATCTATTAAAATGCATTATTTAATTATTATTATCAGTATTTTATACCAAAAAGAACAAATCGATTTACGTGAGTCGTTGAAATTTGAAAATGTTTCTGAACTGGATCGCGCCTGTATTGACTTCTGGAAACATCTGATCTACATACATTTTAATACGCGTCAAGGGGTTTCGACGAGTATCGATATAAAAAAAAAAAAAAAAAAAAACAATTTAATTTTCTCCGGCGTGGAACACTCAATGTTATATTTTATAATTTTTTTTTATATCAAATATATATATTTTTTTTCTATCGCGTTAGTGTATTACGAGTGAGTTAAGAGTTAAAAAAGAAAAAAAAGAAAAACTTAGCTCGAATCCATTGCCTCGGGCGGGAGTTGACACGAGTTGTTTGTTGTGAATCGAATCGACGATCGGCCGTCTCCCGTTTCAATGCTGCAAACAGAATACGGGAAAACTGGCGCGCGCCAGGCTTTCGCCGGAGGCGGTCCGGGTCGTATTTCGCGCGTACGGGAATTCTTCTCTGGAATATATTTTTTATTATTATTCTTTTTTCGACGTCGGGGAAACGCGCGTGTGTTTTTTACAAGAAAACTTTCCTTATAACGAGAGAAGAAAAGCGTAGTGCGTATGAGCGACGTCGGAAACGTACGGTAGTAAGCCGTTTCTGTTCAGAAATCGCGTGAACACGCGCAGTGATTACTTTCGAGTGTTTCGTTGTTTTTTAAACGAACGCGGCGCGATTATGTTGTAACGGTAGAAATTTCGGAATATTGAAAAACACGAAAACGCTGGTCGATACGCAGTCTATACAGCCGGTACCGGCGACGTCTGCGACATTGGCGCATTAACGTATTGAATACATCAAAACGCGTTGTCCAAAAGGACTTTAAAAAATATTGAAAGAGCGGGGCGAAAAAAAAACTGCCGACGAAATTCCGAAAAGTCGTACTCGCATGAATGTTGCGCGATCCGAATTAGAAAAAATTTTTCATTCGAAATTTTCGTCTCGTATTGACGACGGCACAACAATAATCGTATGAACGAGAATATTTGTTCGAGATGAAAATTTTAGTTGTAACGCTTTATCGATCCTATATCAGTCCTGTACCGCAGTATTTGGTCGTCAGCGTCAATTGGCGATTCGGGTAACTGCCACAACGTTTTCATCGAATGCATTGAAAAACTCTTTTCTTTTTTGTTTTCTTTCGAAAAATCACACACACACACACCGTCGCGTTAAAAGATTTTGTGATCTTTTAAATCCGTTTTAAACACACATTTCATATCTCGTTGAAAGTACCGATTTACCCAATGATTTATTTCTCGTGTACCTGATTTTGCAAGCGAAATTAATGCGCGTTGCCTCTTGTACACGGTGTTGTATGGATTTCAGTGTAATATGAATAAATATATGTTATTATTTCTATACGATATGTAACTAGTATTAGGTATATTTTCTTTTTTATCGATCCGTACTCGCACATGAGGTCCTTAGGACTCGCTAAGCTGGCCGAATACGTGTAGTCGAAAGCGTGTAAGGCGAATAAGAAGACCCACACAAAGTGTTCACGTACATTACAAATGTCCGGGGGCTTACGGTCTTTATAATAATGTATAGTCGACGCGTGTTCTTCCGACGATCGCGTGTGACGTTAACAACGACTGTGATCGTTAAAAGAAAAAAAATCACCGTGTTTTCCACCGAGAAGAAGAAGAAGAAGAAAAAAAGATGTATAAAAAACGATTTATTCGATCCATTCGAAGCTGCGGTTCAAAACCATTTGTAGAGAAAACGCATCTGTGCGTGTGTATTTTTAAGAAGTCCATTAACACAAATATTTTGATAACCACCTGTCAGGTGTGCGCACACGTTCGTGTCAACGGGACTCGGAAGAAACACGAGATGTGTGTGTGTTTTCTTCTGGACCGATCGCGTGGCGTAGCAACGGCGGGGATGATTGATGACGATACAATCAGACGGCCGTTTGTACTGTGGAAAAGACCAACAACAAGCGAGAGAATGTAGTAATTAATTTTCTCGAATGAATAGCAGCGCGCGCTCGACGACCAGCGTTTTTTCTTTTTTTCGAACGTGTAATTTCGTATCGAAAGATCCGACGAGTGTTTGACGCTTTTTAGATCCCGAACGAAGCGACGAAACTATCGGTTTTACAATAATGTTTATTTATTTATTTCTGTGTACACTGTGTGCGACTAGATAGAATGCTCGGACGATCTCGTCATGCGTAACGTTCCAGTAGACGCCGGTACTTTGAAACGCCTTTCGATTTTCTCGGCAGTTTTCTTACGCGTAATTCAAAACAATCCGAAAATTTGGAAGAAAAACTAATTTTCTTAATAGTTTTTGAACGCGGCGTGAAAAAAAATACCGAAATAACGTGGCCGGTGTCTTGACATTTACACCGAATGTGTAATATTACAATATATATTATAGTTATAGGTAAAAATATTTCACCAAAAAATTTCTTCCGATTTTGGATTATTCATAGCAATTATTAAACATTGAGTTGTTTATGTCATAAATGAGGTAGTAATTTTCGTTTTTAAAGGCCGACAATATTATATATATATATATATATATAACGGCGTGAGCCCTACGTTATTTTAACTATATTAAAAAAAAAAATCTTTGAAAAAAACCGAAGCTCCGTTCAGAATCGTTTTCAATCGAATTCAATGGCTTATCGTCGCTAACAAATTTATATTGGATAACAAAATTCTAAAACTTTCATCTGAGTTACAAATGGCATCCATAACACACACGCTTCGTCATAACACTTCAATTTTCACATGTTATCGAGTTAAATTTTTTTGTTTTTCCTAAACTTTTATATCAGATATTATCATTCATTGTTTTTATTTTTGTTAGAATATTATAACTCAGTGGAAATCACTATATACGTGTATAATCCACGATATATAAATTTTTTGTCGTTTTATAAGTTACATTTTACAAAATGGTACAAAATGGTGCCTAGTCGAGTGTATAAAAGGGATTGCACAGAAGTCGTAATACGTTTTGAACGCGCACTTGTAAATGTATGGAAAAAAATAAAAACTGATTGAAGTACGATTTAAACTCTCCTGTACTCGATAATAACAGTTCGAGTAGCTTTATGTACGATGCTCAATAGAACGTTTGAAAATACAAAAAATAAAATGAATAAATATTAATTTTCATGACGAAACGCGATTCCGACAAATTTTCTTTAGGAAATAAACACATCCGTGATATTATACCGCACATTTATTTGACCTATATTCAACTGGTAACGGTTTTATTCCTTTACGAACACACATGAACTTCGTTGATTTACCCGCAATGACAAATAATAATTTGAGTTCTTCAATTTCAGTTGTAATATTGTAACGCGTTCCGTTTACCGTGTTGTCCATCCGAACGTATTTTCGCCTTTAAACGTTTGAAAAATAAGTGCGTTTCATCGGCGTTAAAAATATCATTACGAAGAATATTCTACTAACATTTCATGAGGATTTTTCATTCGATTTAAAACATTTACTTAAGCACTTTCCCCTCAAAACTGCATCACGTCTTTTCTTCCAATTCATTATACGCGTTACATCTGTACGTACTCACAGTTGTGATCTATGTTTGAGAAATACATGTATATAGAAACACATTACACGAGGCCACTGCGCAGTTTAAAACTTTTATAGTATTTCTTCGTCGACCACGACACGTATTTAAAACGAACGACAGATTATTAATATTATTATATACGCGGTCACGAGGTTTATTGACGTTCAGAGATGAGGATGTTGTTCATTCACGGCTCTGCACGTTCATATTTATTTATTTTTTTTTTTTTTAAGTGGTCTGATTATGAACGACACATCAACCGTAATGGGAACACGCGCAGTCGTGTGTATATTATATCACTGTTTGTATTAATATACGTACAGGACACGCGGTTGTGTGTATACCGTTTGTTGAATAGATAGATCACGTTTATTTCAGAGAAAAAAAATCGTATTTTTCTTGAATATTTTGGGGGAAAAAAAAGAACTATTTAATATAATGAATTACGAAACGACTTTCAACGCGAATTCACATGTACAATTAGTATAATAACAAATCGTATATAACCGTATGAAAGGCGCGAGCGGGTATTTATTTTTGACGATTTCGGACATTAAATGTCTTTTATTTAACGAGAATTCTGAAAGTTTTAATATATAACGAGCTACGTTTATATAATATGTCGTTTGTATATTTTGTATCGTGTGAAATCGGACGCTTCTCGCAAATATTTCGAATTAAAAAAAAAAAAAATTTGTTTCTCTATACCATTTAAGTTTTTTATTACTGTTATATAATACATATACAACGATTTGTTTGTAATCAACTCTTTTTTTTAACTTTTTAAATCTGTTCTCGTTATACTCTCGCATATATTAATTCTTATTAATATACGTTGCTGTTAAAAAAAAATTCTCTTACCAAGTGATTATTATTATTATTAATTTGTTTATGAAATATTTCCAGCAGCTGAAAATAAATATTTTATTCGTGTTTACGCGTGAATTGTACAGGATGATTTTTTTTTCTTTATTCCGATTACGAATGTCAAGATTTATAGAAAAACAATTAACGTCATCCACGTTTATTATTCGTTATTCAATTATTTATGTAGAGCGTTTTTAAAACTTAATCCTCCGTATAATGTTACGGAATAACGTAAATTTTCGATTTTTAAACATAGTTAGTTAGCTTATAATTAATATATCCGCAGTATTAATCGTGTCCGAGTGAGTGAATTTTCAATACTTCTCCTACAACGCTTGGCGGCGTTCCGTAAACATTTACAACGCATATGTTGCTTGGGAGAATATTCTTCGGATTTCATCAATTTATTCGTGAAGCACATATGGCGCACATCATAATTGTAAAGTCTCGTAATTTATTATTCATATACGGATCACCGCACTCATAACTCGTAAAATCGCAACATACTTCTATATTTATATAAACGTAAAACGGAATGGAAACGTTTTCCAAAAAAAAAATATTCATATTTACCCGAAATCAACTATATAGATCACCCTGTATACGAATAATTTAACGTTATAATATTCTCGGCCATGAACCATTGAAAAGTACGTGTCAAATATCGTACTGCGCGCGCGCACAAGCTTAATATATCGAATATCGGATTAAATAATAATAATATCGTGCGTGTATATATACACACACACACACTGAAGTTTGTCGTGTATAACTACAATATAATATTAATAATAATAATAATAATAATAATAATAATAATAATAATAATAACGCGTAATCGGATTATTTTCTGTATGCGTCGACAAGACGGTCAAACGGCGGGCGTACGAGGGATTATGGACCTATGGGTTTTATAGAGGAGACTTAACAACCAGTCGGACTGGACGGGGGAATATATATAAAAAAAAAAAATTAAAATCGTTGTGTATAAAACGTAGAAACGAAACCTTCGCAGTGTGTATAAAATATAAGTAGTTACGCACACGCACGTTTTTCCCGTCGTTGCGCAATATGCAAATGAGAAGTCCGCGAGAAATCCTTCTGTTTCGTAGGAGGAATTAAGGACTGATCGAAATCCGTTTTTGCTCTGCTCGCACGATAGGAAAATACGTCCCGAGACAACGTGTTTCAACGATAAAAGCGATTTTAAACGAGCAATGGGAAAACTTGTTAAATCCTCGGTTTCTAAACGCATTTGTTGTTTTTCTTTTCGGTTATTTAAAATATGATTTATAAAATCCCCGTCGGAAATACGTACCAGTGAGTGGCGTGACGTACCGCGATAGGACTCCATTAGGCGTCTAAACTTATGTTGAGAAACTTAAAAATAAATAAATAGGAGTTAAGGCAGTTTTAAATTAGTTTTGTCTACTAGGATAGAAATGTCGGTGTGAATTTCAAAAAGAGAATGATCATTATGCGTATACTCGTATTGAATGTAGAGCTCTTAACAATTGTCCGAAACGAGTCCATCGACAACTTCAGCGATAGGGGAAGGGGTTTTTCTCTTTTATACATTTTGAGGTCGTTTGTGTAACAAATGTTTGTGTCGTTGAGTGAAAATAAACCGTTTTTTTTCCCCCAATATTTATTTCAAAATACGTTTTGAACGCGTTTTCTGCAAAAGTGTTCTAATGTATTTATACGACTTTTTATAGAAATATTTTCAACGAGCCCTACACAAATCAATTATGTGTATTACGGCGAACAAATGCCGTTCGATATTATGTTTTGTGGCCGGTTTTCAATTAACATTCGTTATGGAAATTAGCACTCCGATGGTATTGATTCGGCGAATTCAGAGGTTTCGATCAATTTTAAAAAAAATATTCACGACCGAAACGCGACAACGAGAAAAAAAAGAGTTTTTTTTTTAATTAAATGCACACACACACACACACGGTTCACATTTGTATCACGTTTATCACAGACCCGCGTGCGTGTATATTCGTTATTAAATTTTACACGCATTTTCAAAATTGTTTATTATTGTTCGGAAGAGGAGAAGAAACTCGGTTCGTACACCAAAACGACCAGTATAAATGTGTGAATGAAAAAAAACAGTCTATTACAATTTTATAGTTTATGTCGCCGCATTGTATATCGTATTTATAAAAAAAAAAAAAAAAAAAACACTAGCAAAATATATACGGAAACGAAAATTTTTATGTAAAAGGATATTTTATTACTATTAATTCAACACACTATTGATTTTCGTTTAAGTTACAACTGGGGATATTTCTTTTCATAATTTTTTACGAATTCAACGCGATCGTCCTGCGGGGGGGGGTTTACTGACAATACACACAAAAGAATATTTATCATAAATAATCCATTCGGATTGTTAGAGCTTTAAAATTACGAATCAATAATATTTCTAATGTTACTATAGTGACCGTTGATGCTGACCAGCAATTATAGTGTTAGTAGCACACGAATATTTCGTTTGATGATTGTACGACGTAATGGCAGAAATAGCTGAGAATGAAGGAGACTCATAAAAACATATTAGTAACTGTGGAAGAAACGAAGATAGGCTAACTAAAATGAAAATAAACGCAAAGTAGACTAAAGTTACTTTGTGGTGTGGCGGGGAGAGTAACACTACGGCAAAATCACGTCTACGAGGATACCGAAAAACAAAGCAAATAGAAGCGTTCACATACCGTGGGGATTGCCATAAATAAGGATGAGGAAATAATAAAACGAGAGTGTTAAAAGTCGGAAAACCATTTAATCATAAAGAGTGAATTCGAGAAATATAAGCGTGCGCGTGAGAAAAAAATCGTCTGTATTTCAATTGGATATAATGTTCTATGGCGATGAAACGTGTACGATTACTATGAAGGAGTTAGAAGACCAAAGGAATAAAAAAAAGCTTTTGAGATATGTTATTGCCATAAGAGAATGCGGCCAAGATAAGTTGGTGTGCGGCGATTAACGGAGAAGTATTGAGAAGAATGACCGAAAAGAGAAGGAACCGTACGAAGAAAAGGAGAAACGCGAATGGATTGTTGGACGTGTTGGGTTGCTTGGAAAGGTAAAGATTACAGGCCGGACTGGAACAAACGAGACTGCGATCATCGGTGATGGTTCAGGGACGTCATTTATTATTCGTAAGAAGAAATTAATAGGAAGTAACGGGGAAGAGTGGAGGATTGCTGCGAATCAATCTCAGGATTGATTTACCGGAGGGACAAAGGTTGTGTAGGACGACGCGTTTCTGTTGTTAGAGAACGCGTTTGTATAATGTGTCAAAGACCATTCCGGGGACGGGGGCAGGGATGTCGTGTGACGGCGGTATTCGGGAGGGACACGCGGTGCGAAAAGAGCAGCGCGCTCTTTTCCATACGATAAGATCAAAGGAAGAAATTATGTATTTCTTTTCGCCCGTCACGACGCCCGTGCGCGATACACGCGTAGTAATATTAACGTGGACGGGGCGAGGTGAAAAACGAGACGGGGAAAAAAATAAGGCGTGCAAAGCACATATCGACCGGCTCAAACACAGAAGTCAACAACGAATTTTCTTCGTTTCTTTCGTCTCTCTATATTATATCGGTTATGCTCGCAGGAGATTTTTTTTTTTTATCTCACCTCGCGGTCCCTAATTCAGTTTCCAGTTTTCACGTTACGCGAATTCGACGTGTTTTTTTTTTTTTTTTTAACGCGTCGCAGCGGCGAATGATATTTACGTATTTTTCTCCGGATTTAATCGAAATCTCGTATGGTAATAATATTCAGAACA
Organism: Chaetogeoica ovagalla; assembly: GCA_032441825.1. Classification (NCBI taxonomy): domain Eukaryota; kingdom Metazoa; phylum Arthropoda; class Insecta; order Hemiptera; family Aphididae; genus Chaetogeoica; species Chaetogeoica ovagalla. Next base: position 13,587,115 of record CM063726.1, on the reverse strand, counting down.
GAAAATCCGGCGCGTGTATATGTGACGGAGAAAAAAAAACGAACGTCGTTCGCCGGCGCGGAGAGAGCAGACGGATCTTACATTACACGCGCGACATGTCGACCTCGCGCACAATTCGACGTGTCGACATATTCGGTGTTTCTTTTTTCTTTTTCTTTTTATTATTATTATTCACTGCTACGCGCGTCGGATGTCCGACGAGAATCGAATTCAAATTTCCACGTCGCCGCGCGTCGTGATAATATTTATTTCACATCGTTTGCCGCGTTCGTAGATGGTATTAACACAGACTTTATTCTGCCGTCTGCGAGTTTTAATCAGAATTATATGTCCCGTCGCCGCCGGTTTGTTTGTTTCTGTATCCGCGACCACCGCCGCAGCATCCATCGCCGTCTCGTGTACCGTTTGCAAAGTAATTGCTGTAAGAGATGCCGACGATAATAAACCGAAGAACAGCCGTTCAGACAATAATAATAATAATAATAACCCGCGTTGTTTACGATCGTAAAGGAGTAATTGTATATAATGTTCCACAGAAATATAATATAAAGACGTATCGGCGGTGGTACACGATGTGTGTGTGTGTGTGTCCGATCGAGAAAACTCGACATTTTTCCTGTGTTTTTAATACAACAGGTGCGTGTGATTTTTATAAGTTCGGGTAGAATTTTTATTCGCAAAAAAAAAATCCGTTTGATTTATTAAGAAAAAAAAACCATTTATTCGACAAACGCAAATAACAAGTTAATAGTTTTTCAATATTATGTATTGAGACTAACGAGAATTCGTATTAAATTTTCCAAATTATCGATCGAAAGTATTAATCCGATGGCATCGTGGCTTGCTATCATTTCTGATAGTATATACGTATAAATGAACGTTCTCAGCGAAATATTGCAGATATAAAACGTTGTCCCACATAATTGTCAACGGTAATGTTATTACCTTCCCCCCATCGAATCTTAACGATTTTTCGCGATTTACTTACTTTTTTCCGTTTAAAACGTTTAACGTCTCCCGAAATCCACTAAGACGTTTCACTTCAAAAAAAATGTATCATGAAATTACGGGGAGCGATTCGAAAACGACATTCGAACACGTTTATTATGCGATACGAGTCAAATTATTCGCAAACATCTATCAAAATCGTAGGAACTTTTTGTTTATAAACACGATTTTTTTTTTAATTTTCAACATATTTTCCCCAATTAATTACAAAGTCGAAAAATGAATTTCGCCACAGCGATACGCGTCAGTGCCGACGATCGAATTACAATTGTTCGTTGGGAAAAAGACTTTTTTCCACTGTACGGACAACAGATGCGTATACAATTTTCGGAGTCTCGAAAATTCTCGAATAAAATGGTTCGGAAGTATTTTGAAGAAAAAAAAACGAATCGTTTATTGTTATAAAACGCGTGACAAAAAAATAATACGAGCAATTTGCGCGGCGAATCGCGTTAAAAACGAATAAAATTTTATGTGATGCTTATAAAAAGGCGTTCATGAATTAATAATATTTTATCGGAGCTATATTTTTTTTTTTTTATTTTTTTTTTTACGTAATAGAATTAATAACGATTTATACGTTACGCGATTATTAACACGAAAATATGACGATACGATACGATACGCAAACAGGTATTGGTGAACGTTTCGAATTCACCAGTTGCGTGCCGGACTCAAATACGATTATTTTCCGTCGACTAAACTCGTTTTCACGCGTATTTACGTTATATTTTATAATTAATGCGCGCGCGCGCGCTCGTGCGATTAGTTCGTTTAGATTATTAATATTGATTGAAAAATAACGAAAAATTACCGTGATCGGAATAATTTATCATTTTTCAAACGTTATCCTAAAAACTATTATTAATAAGACCGGCCAGCGTTTCCTCGTCATTCGGATGTGAAAAACCTCCTTTCTAAAATCAAATCGTGTACGCCGGTAATATAATAACCGAACGATCGTGTAATTAATATATAATATATATATTTTTTTATATTACGCGGTATATCGTAATACGCAGATCATAACTATAATAATTAAAATACGACATTAATCGGTGACGAAGCGATTAGGTTTCTCGTACGGTTTTTACGCGCAACAGCTGATGTCGTCTAGACGAACATTTCGACAACACATTTTGTTGTACCGACTGAATGCCCAACTCGTCAGCATACTCGACTTAACGAAATGGCGCGGACACATTTCGATGGAAAATTACACGTTAAAAAAAAAAAATGAAAAGGTGTTTGGCTTGTACATTTCTCAAAACGTACTTGTTCCGGTGTACTGGAAAAAAGGAATCCGCACAATGTCCAAGGGGAAAAAAAACGCTAAGGAATTAACGTTTTTCTCTTTTCTTTTTTCGCTCGTTAAATCGTATAAATAAAGAAGAAAAAAACGCGCGTAAGAATTCCATATTATAAGAGCTCGGTGAACCCATATGGAGTATAATTGAGCACCGTTACGACACGATTACGGTTTTCAAAACAGATCGAGTCGACGTTGGCGGGGCACGTGGATTATGGGGTTTTTCACAGCGTTCGAATGGCGGATTTAATTCCCGTAAAAAAAAAATCATGGCTCGTCCGAAGTGGTTTTTTTCGAAACGAATTTCCGATATCGTTGATGACTGAGCGTTGGTGTCTGAGCGTGTGCAAGCGATCCAAGACTCTCGTTAAGGGACAGTCGATTCCACGTGTGAACCAGAATAAATTCTACAATAACTAATTGTACGATTACGCGGTTTTACGCGGCAATTCTCGAATCCGCCGTACGTCAGCGAGCCAGACGTGCTTTGTACAAATCGTTTGTAACCGGGAGACAGACGACACACCGTGTCCCCGGGAAAATCGACACGTATTTTTGAAAACCGAATCGAATTATTCGATTTTAATCGAATTCAATCGAATTGTATCGAACTGTACGTGGAAAATTACGTTTGTAATTAGTTATTGACAAAAGCGAACGGAGTTGAGAAAACGGGGGTACACACGTTCGCGCAATTAAAAGAAAAAAAAAATCGTCCATTTCACTCGTCGTCCGTTGTGCCGCGCGTACGACGTCATATACACTGGTCGGGGCGATACGCGTTTCGAACGTGTATTTTATTAATATTATTTTTTTTTTCGTCTATCGTCGACTGGCGCGCGACCACTTTGTCATGCCGAATAGTACTCGTAGTAGTGATGGTGATGGTGGTACAATAAAGAGCGCTTTTTCCTTTGTGTTGTCCCGCGATCTCAAATACAATGCCCGCCATACGTATACCCTTCAATCGGAGTCGAATGTAAAAAAAAAAAAATCTCCCATTGTCTCGCGTTTCGATTCACAAATCATAATTTATGTAATAATTCGCCGGCCGACCGCGATTATTTCATTTCGGCTCTCGGCGCTTTTTGCACGGCGTTTATTAACAACACTGTGGGAATACGCGCGCGCGCGCGCGCACGTCGAATTCGTATTGTGTCCTTTCCCCTTCCCGGCTTTGTCCATTTCGTCGGACGCGCGAAAAGCTCTTTTAACACTTAATTTCTTCATTTTTGTTTTCCTCCCTTTACCGCTACCTCGTCAACGGGTCCCGGGAAATCGTTGGGAATAATAATAATAATAAAAAAAAATAAATAATCGACACGTTCGTGGTGGCGCCGCCTCGGGTCCCTCGGCTAGTCCACTCGTCCCCGTTTTTTCTCATAGTAAAACGCGTTATTATTATAATTCATAACAATATGTAAATCCCGCGGCGGGATGTTGCGAACGTGTCGTTCGAGTCCGTTTACTCGGATACAGAGAGAGATTCTACAGTGTACGTAAAACCGTTCTGAACGGAATACAATATTTCGTAACGGAAAACTGACCGATTTTTTTCTTTTATGAATTTATAAACACGCGGAAACCCGTAATCATTATATGAACGGTAGATGATTAAAAGAAAGTTTTTTGGGAAAAAAGTTCCTTGATTTCATGTTTGATGAATGTTTCGAATTTCCGTTAGTTTCGAAATCACGAAGAAATAACCGCAATCCGTTAGAACGAATTCTGTGTAATTTTTTAGGCGTTTTTTTTCTCTCTCTCTCTCGAGAGAGAGAGAGAATCGGAAAATCTAAAGTACCGATTGGGGGGGGGGGGGAATGCGATTTTTCGTCGGGAAATAAACCGTGATTGTAACGCGATTAGAGTTTTGCTTTTGGTAAAAAAATGTTTGGGTACGGGCGTAAAAAAAAAAGAAACCACGTCGTTGTAAAACAAAATAAATTCCTCGCGCCGCGTAGAATCTAAAAAAAAAAATCGCTCGTAAAACTCGTGTATTTAAATGTTGTTGTTACGCGTGTCTGGTGTGTTACGTACCACGAGCCGTTCGTACTTGAACGATTCTCTCACGCGCACGCCTCGTGTATACGCGTATAGTTTCTCTGTGTGCACGCTGTTATTTATCGAATATCGATTACGACATATTATAATACGTCTGTTCGTAAATTGAAATCGATACGACTTGCGGGTGATACGGAATGAAAAAAAAAAAAAATTAATTACATTGCGTTTTTTTTTTTCCCGAAACAGAAATATGCGTATTTCTTCGTTAACGACTGACTCTGCAGGGCCACCGTCGGCTTCGTGAAGAGAATAATAATAATAATAATAATAATCAATTGATTACGTTACTACTGATACATCGGTATGTGATGCAACGCTATACAGACGACGTTTACATCGTAAAAAAAAAAATTAATAATAATAAAAACGTAATACGAAAATACTTTTCAGACTTACCACTATAGTGCGACGTGCGTTTGGAAATTTTCGTAATTACGTCGACTTAAACAGCTTTTTCCTTTTTTTGCCTCTTTTAAAATATACACTGACACGTGGGGAATATTGTCGAAAAAATATTATATCAATGACGTTTGTCTTTGACTGACGGTCGTCCGAACTCGTAAGAAATTGTTTTAAAATTATTTATGTCGTTAATATAATATCGCTGTTTAATAACATTCGATATTATTTGATTGATTTTTAGAAATATCGTGTTCATTGAAATGCCATTAGAGGACGGCTCGATTAAATACGCATTTAAGAGTAGACTCGGTGTTCAAAATTGGTTTACGAGTGAAAATTGAAATTCCATTTGCTGCGTTCTTATGCGCATAATAAATAACAACGGATTTCACGTTGAAAAATTGTAATTTAAATATCAAGATTTTGTTTTTTTGTTTTTTTATGAATGTCGTGGAATAAAACAAAAAAAAAATAAAATGTTAATAAAACGAATTGACGGAAAAAAAAATTTTGACTCTTGTAATTTAGTATCAGAACAAAATGCGATATCGATCATAAAAGTGTCCAGTTGTACTCGGCGATAAAAACGTCGATGATGACCACTGGTATAAATTACGATTTGTCCGGTGAATGAGAAACAAAAAAATTGTTTAAATAATGACGATTCTATAGAGTTACGTGTCGCGGATTTGTACGCGTCCGATATTAGAAATTCGTTCGAACTTCGCAAACACACGTATTATTATTATTATTATTATTATTATTATTAGATGAAGGGTCGAATGTGACGTGTATTAACGTCTTTACATTAATAGCCAGTGAGAGCGTCGGTCGTTTCGGAGACAATATTTCGAATGTTTTGTTCGTGCGGACAACTTCTGACTGTCCGACTGTTAAACGTGTCTCCTATTTGAGACTCGTTCTCCGAATAGATCAAATTATGTCATCGCGGCACAAAATTTGGAAACCACTGACACAACACAACGTCGTTAATACACGTACAATATATTATAATGAGCGGCGTATGTCCTATTGTCCACGCTATCAATACATTAATTATTATTAATAATAATAATAATTTTTTTCCTCCCTTTGTTCCCCGATGCGAGTAATTCGGTCAACTATTTCATCAAGGTCGGACACGAGACTGTTAACGGGTTTGTTATTTATCGATTGCGTCAGAGTTGTACGAACGTTATCGCGTTGGATTCCGAAAATCCTCGAGGCAGACATTCGTCCGACGTGAGGGACGCGGATGAAAAAAAAAAAAAACGAAAAAAATTGATTTCTAAATTTTTTTTGTTTTTCCGCAGAAGGGGGTTTGTTTGTTTGTTCGAAACGTCTCCCGACGGATCTGCGAGAAGACACGAATTACCGAGATTAAAATTGTGAGATGAAATCGCGATTTTCCGTTCTCGTGCATGTGTAATTCTACAACGTTATAACAAAAAAAAAAACTCCTTTCGATTCGCGCGAGTAAGCCGGTGCACAATCGCGTCCACATCATCTCGTACGCACGTACGGCGTAACATACTTTTCGCCGTCGATCTTTGAAACACTGCGTGTACTCACCGGCTGTGTTAGTATCGTCATAATATTTTTTTTTTATGTCCGCGGTTCCATCACGGCAGCCGTATCGATTTATCGAAATCTCATCCTACACACACACACACACGTCTCAGTGTTTCACGCGTATATCGTAACAACGTGTGCACACGTTAACCGATCGGGTTCGTGCGTTATACTACACGTTCGGACGGTATAGAAATCTTTTCCGTATCGCCTCCACTACATAATATATACGTTTACCGTTCTTTTCTTTTTTTCCTGACAAATCTCACGACAAGTGGTATTATTATTATTATTGACCATAAGCCGAGGCCGCGGCCAATGTTGTCGTAAAAAAAAAAAATAAGGAATAATTTTAAAATATTACGGCGTAACGATTATCGCAGTCTATTGCGCGGCGATAATGCGGGACCGCTTTGTTCGCTCCGTAGTGGACAGATTCGCCCCGGCAATTACGGCGGTCGTCGAAAATCGAATTTCGTTGGAGTGAAATCCCGTAGACATTTTTCGTTCGAAACGGCGTTTTCCCGCAATTACGTATTATTTGTACAAGTACATTCGAAAAGTGTTTCCGAACGCATCAGCTGTTCTATCTAGCGACGGCGGGTTCACCGGGTGGAGTGTACAGCGCGATTTAAACGGGGTTTTATAGTGGCGCGCGAATTATTGTAAACGCGGACGGGCGGCGTATTACCAAATCGGCTAGAGCCCCAGCGCCGTACAAAAATACGATGTTGTCATTGGTCTATTTGAAAACCGCGCGAAAATATATAACCACAGTTAATTCCCATTTGTCTGTTATTTCTATCAGTACTGATCATTTAGAATGATTTTCTCTGTGATATAGATTTGTTTACGATGATGATCGGAAAAAAATACGGAAAATCAGTTTCGGCAGCAGAGAAGAATTTTTATTTATGGCCACACCGATGCTCCCAATATTTTTCGTCGATTTTCGAGTTCCCGACGAGTGTCTCTTCCGGTTGTTCTGTGGTAATGACCACGGTTTAAGACAGTATCTAGTGATAAGAACTAAACAATAACACAGCTGTATTATGAAAATAGTCTATGATAATAATAAGATTCAATCAGTGTTAATTAGTAATTAGTAAGTACTAATTATATATTGAAATATTAAATTAACTCTAATGTACTCGTATTGCTTATCGAATAATATTTCTGTATTTGATAAAGCAGCATGTGAAATATGACTGTAGATAAAAATAATTAGTCGTTTTCCTGTATTTTTCAAGTAGGTAGCTTTTTATTTAAAAAAATTTCATGAACGTGATATATAAATACATACCGTGGTTATTACCGCGGTTAACTGTGGTTATATATTTTCGCGCGGTTTTCAAATAGACCAATGACAACATCGTATTATTGTACGGCGCTGGGGCTCTAGCCGATTTGGCAATACGCGGACGGTTAGGGGACCCGTTGTCACGATATGGTGCGCGCGTCTCGTCACTGGAAAGCGCCGCGGCGGCGACTAATTAAAAGTCGACCGACGACACGGTGAAAAGGAGTTTGTTGTCGCGATGCCGAATTAATTGCGATTCGCTTTTGCCTGTACACACACACAGTCTATCGACGACGAGGGGCGGTTATTTCGCGCGATAATATCCGAAAAGCTCGGGGGCGCCGCAGTAGCGCACCCAGGATTTTTTCAAGGGGGGGTCTAGGATTTTTTCAAGGGGGGGGGGTCTAAAAAACTACATTATGAAAAACAAAACTTTTAATAGATAATAAAAATAGATTATATATTATAATAATATAATATAATCAATAAATTGTTAACACCTGGTGTTATCTATATCGTATGCGAAATTTTAACAGAAAAATATGAAAGTTGTATCAGAATTTGGGTTTTCATCTATAAATGTAATACTATTGCACTAGTCAAGGGGGGGGTCCGGACCCGGGGACCCCCCCCTGGTTGCGCCACTGGGGCGCCGTTACGTCTGTAAACCGCTTGTGCACGCTGCGCGGACGAGAAATTCCGCGATGCACAACGCGCGTGTGTCGTCCGTACGATATTATTATAGAAACCGTTCGACATTGTTCGTGTACATTCTCTCGTGTTATTCGCACGCGTAAATTCGGCCGCGTATCCGTTTTGACGACGACAAAAAGAAAAGAAAAAAGACGCGCGGGGAGGAAAAAAAGTGGATTTCAACGGCTCTCGAATTCGATTGCGATACGTCGTCGTAATGGCGAACGCGGACTTTTTTTTTTTTTTTTTTTAATATTTAAACCGGCGTTAGGTTAACCACCGCTGTATTTCTAACATTATTCGCAACGCGGAATCGTATTTATTGTGCGTTACGATTTCGTTTTTTTTTTTTTTTTTATAACTAATTTACCGCCGAGAATTTAATGAAAAAAAAAAAAAACATTAATCTATTTTCAGATGCTAAGATGCTACATTTTAAATGTCCCCGCGTGCGGTCCACTTCGGACGTTAAAAATACCTTTTTTTGTAAACCCGTTTGACCGGGGAGAAAAAAATTACTTTCTACCGGAAAAACAAAGAAGAAGAAACGGGGAATAACTCTATTTTATTTATCTCGAACGAGGTTATTTTTTTTTCCCGAGACAAATTCGATATCGGGAGTTTCGTCGTTATTCGCGGCTCGGAATATTCGAATCCCTTAACCGAACGGTCGTAACAGCCGAGTTTCCGAATTTATCAACAGATTTCGGTTGTTAATAACAATAACAGATTTTATAATATCTAATCACCGTTTGTTACGCACGTTTCATTTAAGTGTCGTAGTGTAGAGCCGTTGAATTTTTCATCAAGATAATTTTAAATAAAATTCCGTGTTATCATACGTATCCGTGCCGAACGAATTTCTCTCGCTTTCGATATAATCCACAGTGATACTTATATCTCAAAAAAAAAAATAATAATAATAAAAGCAATTGTTTGCCCGACAAAAAAACGTCATACAACGTCGGTGTAAACGACATAAAGACTCGTTTCCTAAGAAAAGGGTATTCTATATATTCCCTGTTTTTCACGCGCTTAGAATTCTGTGACATTATCGACTTCGAATATTTCAGGTCACGAGTGGAAATACAAAGATCGCCGTTGCGTCACCAACACTCTGTGTAGCTCTTGGTCTTGTATACACGACTTGAGTCGCGCGCCTAATATAATATTATTAACGATCGAGTGGTTCTTCTACAAAGCGAACTCGAATAACGTCTCCGGCTCGACAGGATAGCGAGCGTATGATTATTATTATTATTATAGAATGACATTCAACTCGACAATCAGGGTAAACTTAATATACAAACGGAATTAAATTACCGTAGAAATACGGCGGAAAAATAATTAAAAAAAAAAATAGAAGAAAAAGTGAAAATTTATAAAATAAAAGCAAAGAAAATGAAAGATAAATGACGAGTAAAATTATTATTATAAAAAAAAAACCCCCCCGAAACGTTTCGACGGGAAAAAATTAATAATAAGAGATTTGTTAAAGAAGTTTTCCGTGCGTTTGGAAAACGATGGGATAATTTATTAATAATTATATTTTTTGTATATAAACTCGTCGTGTTGCGTTGTTTTTCACATGCAGTAGTACTCGAGGTTTACAGCGTCAAAAAAAGAATTATATATATATATAACGAGGTAAATGTAATATTAACAATAAACTATAACATTTAATTCGATTAAAAAGTAATTCGTTCGTTGAAAATATTTGTTTGCGAATATTTTCAAATGTAATAAGAAAAAAAAAAGACTGAAAACGCGACTGACCTTTTTTCAGTAATGTATCAGCTCGAATTAGGAAGACGTAGTCCGAAAACTACGAAATATATATTCGATTTTTGTAGCTCACACCGGTTTGATTACGAGTTGTGCAATGCGAGAATTCCATGAACACGGGGCCCGGCTCGCGAGTACGTTTTAGAATATTTTACTTGTAGTCAAATTTTTTTTTTTTTTGAATATATCGGAGCGAACGGTGTGTTATACGTACATTTTAATTATAAAATATTTGAAATTTGTGGCGTTCAATGATCGATTTAAGTGCCTGTTCGTCAGTTGTTCCTATTCTCCTCTCTGTCCGCGGTACGATCTTCTGGGAAGCTGCGCACACGAGTACCGGCTTTTTACAAGTGCTTTCGGCCGGTCTCTCACACAATCATCGACGCTTCTACACACTCTTTTCGCACAGCCTCCCCTGAGTAACTCGTGCATCGCTATCATCATATTATAAGGGACACACTTCGACACTGCGACGACTTAGAGCGACAACAATGCGCATTCGTTTGTCCCGTTCGTACGCGTTGTGTACGTACTTATATAAGCTCGGACGAAATACGGGGTAGAGGAAGGGCTAAAAGTCTTAAAGGAAAACCGTGATTGCTTCCCACGACGGTTGTGGTCCCTCGGTGCACTGGCGCCGAAATAGGATTCGACGAATCTATTGTTGAAAATCGAGCGACAAAAGATATCGATTTGCTCGCGCATCGCGTGTACGGCGGCCGATTACGCGTATTCTCTCCTCCTCTCTCGTGAAATTCGGAAAAAAAAAGCAACGCAAATAATATGTTTGTTCGGCTAGAGAATTTTTTTTTTCCACAATATTGTGGTATTACAATAATCTATACGGTAGACTAATATCGAAATATTACAACGATATGTGATATTATACCGCAGTTTGCCAGTGGGCGTATAGAGATACGATTTTTTTTTTTGTTTGGATTCAAAGGGACTTCCGAAATAAAAATATTTCATGTATCAAGTCATTTTTAATGAAAGAATGGCTCATAATAATATTACGATACAAAGTAAAATTTGCCGAATTTTCGTATAGTACAGATTATTGTATTACTTTTTCCGCATTAATCGCGTTATTGTCGATTTTCTACGATGAGTAGGTTTTTCAAGAAATCGGTCCGAGGAACTAACGAACGAATTCGCTCGTACGGGATTTTTTCACGTTTTCTACAATCAAGTAAAATTAAAAAAGAAAAGAAATCAATTATTCGTGTTCAGTGTGGATGCACGCACGAGTATTACAATGCTCGAAATCTCCAATTCCTCGTATAATATTATAATAATTGTACACTGAAATTACTTTCGCACGATCAACGTAATACGATTTCGACGTTATAAACAACGAGGATAATTTTTTGAGAGTGTTTACCGTGTTCGCGTGTCTACGCCACAGCGTATAAATAAATTTTACGAACTATAGAGAAAGAAACGCGTGTTATTTTTATATATATATATTATTCGTGTTAACCGAAATTCGATACTTTTTTTCCCCCCATAACGCGTTTGACGTATTTCTAATTATACCTTAGGCCTGTCGTCCGAGAAACAAATCGTATGCGCGAATTTCGACGTCGCCATTACTGCTTGTATTAATTTCTTATTCACGCGAGATTTTAAATTATATTCATATGAACGAGTAGTATGAAATGTTTTTATGATGCGGTATAGCCGCATGTGATTTTGAGTATACGTTTTAAAAACGTTGCTTCGGACGAGAACGACTTACATCCTCCGGCCCGTGTTAGTATTGATCGTGTCGTAGTATAAAATTCGGAATAGTTTTTTTCTTTTTTTGTTATCGTATTACTCGGTTGAATTTCTCGTGTCGGTCAGGTAATATACAGAAAATGCTTTGTGTTATTTTTATGATCAGTGGCGGCCACTTTATACTTCAAGTACAACAGGGTGTTGGTGGGTAGTCAACGTAAACGATTACGAAGACACTGTTGTTATTACTCGACTTATTAGTGAAATTCGGGTGAAACGCTAAGACATTTTAAAAAAAAACTTCACAGAACAAATTAAAGCATTTGTCAAGTATTTAAAATTTAATATTTTTTACAAATAAAAATACTTCTCTCTTTCAAAAAATTCTCATTTATTTTAGCGAGTGGCAATACGATACAGCGAATGAAATTAATGTCGTTCCTAGAGATGTTATCGTACGCCGCGTTTTACATTGAAATTGAGAAATAAATATTTTTAAAACTCGAAAAACTTTTAAAAATTTGAAATTTGGACCTGTAGATAATATTTAATGTCAAAAAATAAATAAACAATTGGAAATAAATGATTGATACGTAATTTACTATTTAAAAATAAAGAGAGACGTGGGAGAGGTGAGGATAGAGTCGTCCATATTTTATACAGGCATGGCCGATTTGTGCAAGAAATTAACGATAGTGTCTAGACGTGGAATGGTGGGTGGTCCTATGGAAATATCTTCAGCAAAACGAATTTTTTTTTTATATATATATATAAAATAGCCGCCACTGTAGTACGGTTGATTGAAATGTTTGTGAGAATTCTTTTTCTTCTTTTTTTTTTTACTCCTCGGCTAAAACGCGCGTACACATATCGATCATATTATTATTTTTTTTTTGTATATACTCGTATTGTTAATTCGATTGGCTTTGTAGAGTTCTCGGCGAATTACATTACACATATATACATAAAAAAAAAAATGAAAATGAAAAGCCGAGCGAAATAAATTATTCGTTTCGTTGGGATATAAAATATGTAACGAACCACGCGGGTTTCCTGTAAGCCCGCGCCGCTCAGTCATATTATATGCACACTCCCGCGGGCGTATAACGTAGTGAGGCATTTAATGAAATTGAAAATACGAATTCCTAGACCGATATATTTCACGTTGCCGTTGAATATTATAATATAACGGTGTATAAATAATAATTTATCGCCGAGCCATTGTCGAACGGCCGATGTAACGATACGATATATACTCGTATAATAATGTTATAATACCTATACGTATAACGCATTGTACGCGTACAGTAGTCGCTCTACAATAAGGGCCACTGCTTCGTGTTCCGTTCGTATTATTATTATTATTATTATTTAGTTTCTTCGATCGTCGACGCAATCTCCAAAGTCGACCGAGGTCTCGGATTTATTTTTTTCCCCCTCGTTAAATTCGTTTAATAAGGCGAGAGACAGAGAGAGAGAGAGAGAGAGAGAGAGAGAGAGAGAGAGAGAGAGAGAGAGAGAGAGAGAGAGAGAGAAAAGTTACGTATAACATTTTTCTTTTTAACTTCAAAAGTTAACAAAACGAAAAGGTAACTTAGTTGTCAGTGAAAGCTGTCTAATTAGCGTTGAGAACGTCATCGGACGGAAGACACTTAATCATACTGCAGTTACCAATAACAGATTACTCTACGATCCTTCAGTCCCGGTTGAATTCGGGATGGTTATAATCGGGCTTCGCTAGCGAGATGTCCGCGACAGGCAGCTTTATGATTAACGAGATGTTATAGAACCGTGTCTGACGCTAATCCACCGGCTGGCCATCGAGTGAGTTCGGTTGAGAACTCCGACTTAAGGACGTAGTATTGTGTGAAAAAAATGCCATCAAGACTGAAGAACGAAGAGAAACGCAGTATCTATACAAGTTGAAAGTGTTGGCGTTCCATGTTGCGTGTACTGCCTGGACACTGCACAACACACCGTATTCGTAAGCCCGAAATGGACAGACGAAAGAGTCCGGCGAGGCCACCTCTTACCGGACGTCTTAGAAGACATACTTTGCGGTCCGGAAGAAAGTTATAAGCGTTGGACCATTACGACCAGTAACGACGAATTCTGGCTAATGATCTGCCAGTCTAGCTACAAGATGATTCACTCGATACTACTCAGACAGAAGAAGAGAACGACGAACGAGAACGTCAGAACGCAGTCGAAATAGGACTGCCCCTGGAACCCATATCTGACCGGATCGTCGCAGAGTCGTTTAAGACTAAGCAAACACGTTCTCGCATCGTATCGAAACCTGGGTTTAAGAAAAATTGTCAGCCGAAGGCAAATGTTTAAGTATAATTATCTTGCATGGTCAAAGATAGTAGAGGATTGTCCTATCATCGACTACTTGTTGTATTTAATAAAAAAAAAAACCGATTTGAGATAACCAACAGGCAACCTCCCATTGCTTTCGGTCAAAAAAAAAAAAGAAATAGCGTAGAGGTTAGGTGAATACGTAATAAGAATACGTATCGGTAAATTTTACGTCAACGTGACTGTTCGGTCTTTATTTTTACTCCACGCAATGACACGGACTTGTATATGGTAATATATTTTCGGGGGATAATTAATGTATTTATTTCCATCGGAATATCGTGTAAAACACGGTTTGAAAACGTTTCTTGTATTTGTATTGTTTTATAGTGTACACGTGCGAGTAAATTACTCGTTTATTCTTTATTTTTTTTTCTCTCTATAATTTATTCACGCGTGCTGCGTGAGTATTTCTGAATCGAAAAACAGTGAATACAAAAACCTCTGCAATGACAATGACACACGCGCACACATACATACTATAACGAAAACGTTTCGTTTCTTCTATACAATTTATTGTGTATTATACGCATTTAGGGGAGGAATAACGTTTACCGAGTGTTAAACGAAAGTGGTAAAAATTTTAACAAAAAAAAAAAAAAGAATTATACATATAAACGTTATAGTATTATAATATTTGGTATTTTTCCTCCCTTTCTTTCTTTCATTTCTGTCATTTTTTTTTTTTCACTATTCATATAATACGAAAGTATTATGCGTATAATTGAAACGAGTTACACACGTTTTTACCGCAGCAGTAAATCCGGATCGATACTTCTTTAAATATTTATAACGTCGGTGAAGTTTTTTTTCTGGAGTAAAACACAAACAATATATTATATTAAATACACCTATAAAGTTTTTCTTTTTTTAAATAATTGTATACGATTATATTTTTATAATCCGTTTAATAAAACATTAGACGCGGACGTCGTTGTTTTACTAGCCAACTAAATCAATAATTTATAGAATTGTATTTTTGTTGCGTGATCGAAAAAAGAAAAAAAAACGCCGCAGTGTTTCAAACGAAACGTTTATTATCTTTATAATATAATTTATAAGTAAACGTTTTGTTTTTCATTATTACGATGCGTCTTTAACACTTCAAGCGCTTTTGATATTTTTTTTTTTTTAGACTGTTTTATAACTTATGTATATCATGTTATAATAATAAAATTAAAAATATATATATTATTAAATAAATAATAATTATATATATATGTATATATATTGTCATTAGGACAGAGATATTGGTACATATTTGTTTTTATTCATCACATATTATTTTTAATTTAATTAATTTGTTTTCTTTTTATAAATAAATAATCGTAAATATATTTTTTTTGCGATTTTATTTCTAAAGCGGAACAATTTTCTTTTTATCGCGTATTGTATAAAATGTTTTCTTATTACTAATATTACGTTTGCGTGTGTTGATTCTCATCAATTACAATCAAATTTCAAAGACGTTTAAATGTTGTCGTTGCAGCGAATTATATATCGTGAAAATAAAATTTTAATAGAAAAAAAATCTCTAAAAAAAAGCCACACGTAGGTTCGAAAAAATGTAAAGGAAAAAAAAATGAAAAAGCAGAATAAAAACAAAAACGTAAACTACCGGGGAGGTATGTCGCGTAACCTATTACGAAGTCACGAGCCACGTTAGAGGATTGTCCACGACTGTCGACATATGAAAAAAAAAAAGTAGTCGATTATCGGAAGCCTCGTATATATAAATTTTATACAAATACACGACGACCACACACGATCGAACGAAGACTAAGAAATGTATTACACATTGTATGTTGTGTTTTGGTGCGTATTTGATTTAATTTCTATTATATTATATCATACGACTGCTTCTGCGGCGGGGGAGAAGACGCGAGTTGGAATATAATTATTATTATCCGCCCGAAGGATTCGTGTTTTTTTTTTCTTCAACGACTACAACATAATATGATATTATGATATGTGTTTCATTTCATTTAAATCGTGCCCCCGTATTAGTGTCCCTAATAAACGTTTTACTACCAGTAGGCAGCAAAAAAATAATAATAAAATCAAGACGAAACTCACTGGGTGTTCGCCGTGATCTCAGACATCTTTACACATAAAACGATGATTAAAATACGTGTCTATTATTATGACGTTACGTCCTCCTTGCATTCGTGAGCGTTTCTATTATTTTTCATCCGATTCGTCGTTAACTGCTGGACACATCGTAATAATAATAATAATAATTATAATAATAATAATAATAATAATAATAATAAAAATAATAATAATAATAAACAACAAAGATTTTATATCGAAGAGAAAAAACTATTTTTTTTTCTTTAACATACGATCAAATACCTAGTCATATAGAGACGTTAATGAAAATGTATTTTGAAGAACGAAAAAAAACAATTTCGTTGTGGAGACTTACCGAATTAATAGGACTTTTTAACGCTGAAAACAGTGTATTCGATAAAACATAAAAATATAACAAAGTAATTATGTCACGGTAATTTTTTCCCCTTTAAATTTCCAGAAAATCATTTTCCTCTCGTGATTTTTTTTTTTCAAAATTCAAAAAACGATTTCATTGAACTTTTGTCAGCAAGCGATGCATAACGTATTTCGCTATACGAAGCGTGTCTCGTTTGAAATCGCCTGTGTCAACTGCGCCATTTCATCGTCGACCTCTTCTTCTCGTATTTGCTCGACATTTTCCCATATATACTCGTCGTTTTTAAATCGAAAATTATTAATTCCTGCACGCTTTTAAGCGCGTATTTCTTGCAAGAACTTCTCGGAGGATTTACAACGGTCTCCGACGCAGTCTGCCTGGACAGAAAACAAACCCGTCACGTATTCACACAATGTTTCGTTATCACGATAATCGACGTTTAGCGTGTTAGAAGCTCGTGTATAAATTTACACTGCACTCGTCGAATAAAATATCGTTTCGTTTTACAACCGAACAAATAGCTACTGTAATTATTACCAACCCTTCAGGAAAGTATTCCTCCCGATACTCTTTGGATCCGCCCTCGTACGTATACCCGCTTGAACGCTATTGAACACCCGCAAATTGTTCGAGTTCGTGTACTGCGAGCTCGCGGAGAAAAATCGATTTCTAAGTAAATCAAACGAGGCGACCAGTGTTCAAAGTTTTTTTTAAAAGTTCGTATGACTTAAAATCCTCTACGTCCATTTACCACGATCCTTTTCCTTTCTATCATACCTATCCCCTCCCTTAACTTGTCATCTTAATCCCCTCGCCACGTCCAACAATACTTTATCTTTTTACCGTATTCGTCCATCCACAAACAGAGTGATAGTAGTAATTTAGACGTTTAAAAAATGGATAAATGGAAAACATTTGTTATGGAATTGAAAAGAAACCAAAGACTGAATTCTAACGTCATTGTGTATTGGATCAAAACAATTATAAAACGACGAGTGAAAATCTTAGAACTCCGTTAAAATTTACGATTATACGCATTTCTTAAATTAGAGCTGCGAATTTTCTACTTAGAATCATGGGAAATGTGTCCAAACGCACGTTAAAATAAGCACTGGTATACTCGGAACGAAATGTATTACAATTATTTCAATAAACCACAACACAGTGAAAAACAAACGTTTAAAAAAAATAATTGAACGATACCACTGCAGTATCGCGCCGTTGTTCGCTATAACATCTAAAATATTATTGTCGGTCAGTTCGTGCAGAATCGAGTGAAAAACAATCAAAACGTGCTTCAGCTCTCGTGAAACGAGAAATTTCACAACACGGGCGCACGCTTTTTATTAGATTGTGTACGCACGCATAACTATTGCGGCAAAACGTTATTCAATTTACCGTAAATCAAAGAGTTTTTATTCATTTGTTTTTTTTTTTTTTTTGTTTCAGGTGAGTACTCGGCGGCAACTATTGATTTATCGCGAGAATAAATATACGTTCGTGAACGGCGCAGTTATTAATATTGTGAAATCTAGAGAATTCAGCATCCCACCTAAAAAAAATATATATATATATTTAAAATTCACTATCCACGAGTTACCCCTATAACTTTACATGTATTCAAAATATCAATTACCTAGAATTCTAGAAAAGGCAAAAAAAAAAAAACGATTTTATTTATTACGAATTGTGTTTCATTCGAAATTGTTTAGTTATAAATCGAATTTCAAAATAAATAATTCATGTGTTAAAAATGCTACTTTTCTCTCAATATCGCTGGACAAATTCGTCGAGAAATTTCAATTCCTACAGGATTAATGTGACTCGTAGTAATATCTTAAAACTGTCAAGTTGAAAAATAGAGATCGCGATATTATTTAGTCAATTTTTGTTACGGCTCAAAGCTGAGAAGAGTGTACGTTAACTGAGAAAGTCACGTGCTTACGGGTAATGTATGTTTGATAGTTAGTAGGAAGTTTTTTTTTTTGTTTTATCTGGCGTCCGATATTTGTCCGAGCATCTGGAAAGCGTATTTTCGACAACTATAACATTTCGTATTATAGTCTTTATGAGTTCAAACCGGTGTGCAGCAAGTTTAAATAATAATAATAATAATAATAATAATAAAATGTAAAATGTCGTTTTTCCGCGTAAAAGTCCATAATAATATACGACTGTTTCTCCGGATAGAAAATAATTAAACGCGCGTGGTCGTAATGGACAATATTATTGTCATCAGTCATCACGAAATACAGATAAAAATATTTTTTGAAAATAGTTTAAAAATCTGGAGGAGCTAGCATTGCGCTTTTTCCTGTTTCTGACAGGCATTTTAGGTAATTTTTTTTCCCCCGTCAATAATCGTGATTAATCGGAAATAACGAAAAACAAACGAACGAACACGTTTGCTCGTAGTGCACAATACAAATATCATCATAGGAAACATTAAACGCGGATTTAACGGAAAATTTCGAAATTTAACGGATTTAATTATTTAACGATTTAACGGATCATTTCGAAATAGTATTTTAATAATATACCGTTTGCTTTTGGTACAAATCCAAAACGGAATTCACCCTCTCCTAAATACATTTAGAGGACGCGATTTGTTTTTTTAAATACCTATATAAGATCCTCCTTGCAATTACTTTCGATTTTGACTTGAACATTTTGACTTTATAATATTCTATAATGATAATAATAATAATAATAATCGTTTTACCGATTTCCTCGCCGAGCCGTTAACCGCGGAATATCAGTGTAATTGCGATCTTAATATTTTGGTGACCGAAACGCGAAATCGTGCGCGTTATACAGCTTATAACAGTTTAGTTCAGCGCGGCGTGTACTGTTATCGAGTTTAATTCAACGGAGCGGCATAAAACCGTACGCGCTGTGATGTCTATATATCGTTAATCCTGCGGTCACACAACCGACACGAAGGGTTTTACTGAAACAGAGATGTGTGTCATATTTCGGAAACTATAATTCAGAAGACCCCGGAAAACTTTTCATGAGCTCCCGGCGTTTTTGATAATTTTCAAATTTTCGCGTGTCTCGCCGTTCAAAATCGATTGTATTTTTTCTCGTCGAGGTTACCAGGGGGAATGAGTAAAAAAAAAAAAAAAATACGAACGAAAAATGTATGTCGTAAATCCGACGAAGGAGTTCGATTTGAAATTTCGACTCGGTCGCGCGAGATCAGCGTAATCAGCTGACGGACAAGAGCTCGTGTATATCTCAACGGTTTCTGCGTTTGGAAAACCGTTCGTCAGTATAAAATGGAGGCTGTGTTGAAAAATATCCTTTTTCCCCCTATTGATTACAATTTGTTTCGTTTTCGTCTATACTCGTTTCAGAGACTTATTGATTTTAAGCCCACTCTCGCAGACGCTCGTAATCGTGATAAGAGTCGGATTTTAGACGCGCGGAGGCCCGTGGGCGGAAAATATCGTGGCGGGCGGGCCTCAAATAAATAAACGAGACGTATATATTACTTTTTACTGGTGGTACGCGTTAATTCGTTGTCGTCTCGTCTTACTCGTTTAATGTGGTTACGCAACGAAGCTTAAAACGACTCGAAAGAAACATAAACTTTTATATATATAAAAGATAATTAAAAATCATAAAACCCGAAACTTTTCTTCTTTCGTCGTTTCCGTTGAAAATCCGTGTATTACACGTTGCCGAAAACAGATTTTTACCAAAACATCGCACGCACTAGCAAGTTGGTCGAAGTAATAATGACTCCGCGAAATAGGACGTTTTTTGGAATTATCGGAGAATCGTCTCTGCGATTCGTTATGACGAACACAAGAGATAACGAGAAAAAGCTGTGGGGGCACTCGTGTGGAATGTGTGGGCCTAAACTAAGCCCACTTCCATCTCACGGCCCTGATTATTATTATATTATTATAATAATAGATAATATTCAGATTAGCCGGTGTATAAACTGTATACGTAAATACACGATTGATCGATTGAAACGAGAGACTCGCGCGCGTTCCACGTTGAAGATTATTATGATTACGCGCGTATAATGCGAGTTGTATTCGATTTTTTTTTTTTTTGAGGCGAGTCGACAACGCCTTATACGCGCGACGTTTACACGCTTTATTCATCATCACGATTTTGTATTTTACAAATGTTTACTTAACACTTTGCGCAACTCGTGTATTATTATTATTATTATTATTATTATTAGTAATCGTATGTATGTAATGATTAGGCGTTCGCGTGTAATCGGAAACCCAAACCCCCTCGCGATTGAGATGTAACCCGTTTGGAAAACGCCCAGTGGAAAATGTAAGGGGAAAAAAAATAATAAAAATAAACTCCGTTCGAGTCTGCTCGCCCGATAATAACGATTATGTCAGGAAATATTTCCAAATTATATCGTATAAACCGATAAAACGCTGCAGCGTGTGGTGGTGGTGGTGCGTGTGTCGGATCGCCCGCGAGCCGCGACTGACGACGCTTCGGGGGCGCCTGGCTGTGTACTACACACGAAGCCAGTTATTAAACGATCGTTATCGACCGAGACTTTCGACATGATGTCTGCAGGATCAACGAGACTCGAAGCGACCTAATACGGGAAAGGTATATATTATAGGAATAAAGATTTTTTTTTTTTTTGTAGGTGGGAGTACGTTTTAAGCGTCAATTAGCAGAAGATTTGCCGCGGCGGCGACGACGAGAGTTTAAATTACACACATTTATTTTTCTCATAATAAACCCGTGTGTATTTTTATTCTATACTCGTACGCAACGTATAATAATTTTGACGATTTTTTTTTTCTTTTTTTCTCTACTCGAAAACCTATAATTTCTCGAATGTTCGGATACGTAATCCCCTTCGTAATTCGTTCTCGATTATGCAGTGACGGTAATCACGGTATCGAATCCTTCCTGAACTCCCTCGCTTTGTTTTATTACCGGAACGGAACAAAATATTGTGTGATTTTGTTAAAAAAAAATAAGCGTGTGTGTGTGTGTGTGTGCTATATCAAACGGTAACAAAATCGTCAAAATCTATAACAACGCTATAGACTCTATAGCGTTGTTAAAAGTTTGGTCAAAAAAAAAAAACGCGTGTGTTTGTATGTCGATAGACGGTGAATACCGCGAGAACGGTTTTAGAAACGCTAACGAACCTCTTAAGTATTCTATAAAAATGTATTGTGTTCGTATTACAATCGATTAGGCGAATTGTCTACGTATAGCTGGCAGTTCGAAACGGTTTTTGAAGCCGACAATAATAGAATTGAAATATAATTTTTTTTTTCGTTTTGGGATCTATTATTAATTACACTCATTTAAATGAATATAAATTTACTTAAAAAAAAAAAAAACGATTTTTTTTAGGTTTCTTATTACTAAACATCGATCTCCTAAAAGTATGATCTTGCCCTGATTACGCCACACACACTCCGCGACCTGTTGTTATTGGATTACGCATTTCTCGGTTATGTGGTAACGTGTCGAGTTTCAAATTGTTACGCGGGAGCGCATAATTCTATTGAGCAATTTGTTTTTGGAAATCAATAATATGGACATTTTTGGTTTTTATTACATTCATATAAAAATATTTATAATGCATGCTGAGAAATTCGAAGTGTTTAATCGTCGTGTGAGTACTGAGAATTTCGCATATACCGAACGACCCGATAACTTTTCTCTCACCCGCTATCATATTTCGCGTTCCAGACAATACGCAATAACTTGAATTATAAAAATCACATTTGTCGAATGAGAGTTTTATAAAAGATTTATTTGGCCGATAAGATTTTGCGAGGTTTTCTATACGATACTCACCGTTTTAACAGTTCACTCATAAAATGGTCATAAATTTCTTGAAAACGTTTTTAGCGATAAAAAAAAAGCTATGTATCATAAACGAATTCACTAGAATATCAAACGCGTCGAATAAATAAACGTGCGGTGTTTTTTCAATAATTTCCATAGTCGTTCATTTTAATCATGTTTGCAATGAAAACGTTCGAAAAAAAATAAATATATATTATATATATTGACGTTTGGTAGTTTGACTTAACTTATGACGTACCAGTATACCAGTCGGTGTAAGATGTTTTAAAAGACTGAAATACGATCAAATATCAAAGAGGAAGAGATGGGCGGGAAAAAAATGCAATGTCTCAGAATCGAAAAACGCCACAAAAGTGATTGTAGCGCACGTAGTGATGTATAAGTAATTATTATTCTCCGACAATTTGAAATCGTGTAAATACCGTTTGGATTTCGTAAGAATTCGCGCTAATAAGCAGAAAACGAACCGCTCTTTACAATGTTATTTCAAGATACGCGCGGCTCGTTGTTAAACGTCCTGAAACGTCCCGTCGGTTCTTATGTTACACACGTGGCTCTAATTTAGCGTTTGATTAACGACGTTTCCAAAATGTGCGTGTGTGTGTGTGTGTGTATGTGTTTTAAAACGATATAATAAGCTCGTTTGTGGAACGGCGGTCTTGTCGAGTTCAAAACGCAAAGGCACGTGCGGTCTCTGCAATATATAGTGTCCCCGAATATAATCATGTCTATCGATATCTCCGCGATAATTGAAGGTTTTCTAAATATTAATAGTCAGGACTGTATAACGTTGTTTTTTTTTTTATTCGTATACTTAGTAAAAAAAAAGAAAAAAAGAAAAATTACTTTTTACGTTGAGTTCAATTTGAAGACGGCCGGTTTTTGTAAACATTTTCGTGGAACAAATCAATCCCCGGTATATCACGACGAGTTATACATCGCAGACAGTGGCGTGAAAAAAAAACAAACAAAATATTCGTAAATATCACCATCTCTCGACGACGTTGGCAAGTCGACCTGTCCGGATTGTTCATAAAGGTTAATTAATCTGAATCGTAAAAAATCGTTTTTTTTTTTTTTTTTTATTAGTTTCTGAGCGAAGTGAGGAAGTCGTTGGTTTTTACAAAAAACGTTTTTTTTTTTTTTTGCAAAACGTACAAATTATCGACTGTGGAGTCGACAGAGATTTTCCTCTGCGGTAATTTCCTTACACGGTGACTAGAGTTTTAGTTTCAGTAAATTTTAGTTGTTACATAAGAGAAATTCGGAAGAAACACTATTATCCCGATGGTTTTTAAACGCGGCGGAAAAAAACAAAAATCGTTGTTACTCGTTTGTTCAATATTATTTTCAAACACCCGATTCAAAGATCGGGTGTTTAAAAATCAATTTTTTTTTTCTTTCGTCGACTCTTCCTTTCGCCCAGTTAAAATAGTGTTGTTATTTTTTTTTTTCATTATCGTTATATTATATTAAGTAATTGATAACGGTCTCGACGGCGCGGCGTGGTCAATTGTAATTAATCCACGATTTGTTCTCGGAAATCCTTTTAGACCGCGGAATTTATGACGGAACGTGACCGCGACGAGCTCTTAAGCGAGGAAATAAGCCTGAAATATCGTTAACCTCCTGTATGGCTGCAAGTGTAGTGTGTTAGAAAACGCGACGTGGGCGTCTCCGCATGCGCGCGTTCAGAGATTTCGTCATATTCGACTCTGTGTCTCGTTCCGAAACGAAACGAAATGAAATGAACAAAAAAAAAAAAATGTAATAATAATAATAATAAAAATATCCGTCGTCGTGATAGGGCGAGGAAAAAAACTCGATGTCATTAAGGCCGCCGGAATTAAACGCGTCTAATGGAGAACACAATATTATTGCGGACCGGCCCGTGTGCGGTATAGTGTTTTAGATTGATTTTTTTTTTTTATTTCATCTCCCGGTGGTTTTTTTTTTTTTTGAAACAACATTTTATGTACACATCGTTCGATTATTATAATTGATTTCCAACGAGAGTGTTATCGATCGTTTTCGAAATTTATTTTAAACGCCCGCGCCGTGTACGCCGCCGCACAATCAATTATTAATACTCGTGTATTTTTACGCCAATACATACCAATACACGCTCATATACGAGTGATACCATTATAACGTTATTAAATATCGTCTGACGAACTCGACTCGTTCATTATACCAATGGCTTTTTTACATTTCTTTCGGAACGGGAGACTTTTTCCGTCCGTCCGATAGTCGATTTTTTTTTTTTTTAATAATTTCCATACGTTTACAATAAATGTATGACATATATATATACATATAACTCTATAGTTTCCTAGAGTCCTAAATGCTTTTTTTTCTTTTGGCCATTCTGTCGATTATTTCCCCGACGTCCGACTATCAACGTTATCGCGTGAATGGATTACACCAATCTCGCGTTCAATCCGTTTTAAAAACAAAATAATCAATTACAAAACATATTTCGTAATGAATGAATAGTGACTATAATACCTCGTTCGTTCTAAAACATTACGTTTTTTTTTTTTTTCAATATTTTCATAAACGTGAAAACGCGCGTTCACCAGTTGAAGTATTTGTCCTGGCAATTAATGCGTTTTCCAATGAAAAAAATATTATAAACGATAAATGCGAAGCACAACCGTACACACGTATAAGATATGGTAAAAAAAAAAAAAAAAAAACGTCTCCGTGATCTCCTCCCGCCGCACAAACACTACATTAAAACCGTATAATAGATTTGCATAATTATTGTTTCAAACGCGTTTCACGATTTATTCGACGCCGCGCGTACTCATATTAATAATAATAATAATAATAATAATAATGATAATAAAAGAATTCTCCCGTTTCCAATTGTAGACGGTTTATAATGTAAAAAAAAAAAAAAATTAAAAAAATAAAAATCAATTATTATTTCGTTTTATTGTCAATAAATCCACGTTTATTTTTCTCGTACAATATCAAATCGATATCATGAAACCGCGGCGAAACGTCACGATTTTTTAATAAACGCGTTTCGGTAGTGATATTTTACAGTCTTATACGTGCGCCATATTATAATATGAATATGAATTTTATATGAAACCACGTCAAACCCGTTATCGAACCAATACGATATACGTGTAAATAAATCGTTTGTTAATGGTAAATAATGCGCGGTCGTTATTATTATTATTAATTTTTTTTCCTATAGCACCGCGGGAAGAGAAACGGAGAGAGAGAGAGAGAGAGAAAATGCAAACCGACGTAAAAAACACGCGACCATTTAATTTCCAATTAAAATTCTCGAGGGGAAATCTCACGGATTCCTCATTTTTTTTCTATTTTGCTCCAAAACTTTATTCGCAAACAAACGCTCGAAAAATAAAAACGTAACGTATAAAAGTAGTTTTTTTTTTTTTTTATAACCGTTATGTGTACGTTCGCGGGATTCTCCATATACGACGAGAATTACTCAAAAGTTTTTTGCCCGAGAGTCCCCCAAAAACGCCACAACAATTGTCAAACGGTTTATGCACACACACACACACACACATATTGCACAGCACAGCTGCTGAGCATAAATCTCGTGTTATACCGCGGCGACGCGTTGACGATTAAAGTAGCCTCGCGCCAACTTATTAACGCCGCGCGCTCTTCTCTTCTCGTCCACGCGACGCATCACTGGAGGGGAAAAAAAACTAACGCACGCACGTGGAGTGAAACTCGCGTATTTCTTCGACGCGCCGTGCGAATTATTCACACGCTACGGGGAAGGCGGGGGAAAGAAAAAAACAACTTTTCCATCTCGTTAAAAATTTACCGTTGGAAAAACGCAAAAGAAAAAATAAATCCGCGTATAAAAAAAGCGTATGTTTTGTACGCGTGTGCGAGCGCTACACGTGTGAGGGCACCCGACCAAACGCGATTTTATACACGCGCGCGCGCGAGTTTTTTTTTTAACGCTGACGCGGTACACGAATGACTTAAAACACAGTTTCGCTTTTAACTTACTCCGACCGCGGCGGACTTCTGTAACAAAAAACGATCCGTTGGTATAACACGCGTTATTCATACGCGTGTAAACGACATTTTTCATTAGTACCGCACCGAATCCGAATAAGAGTGTTAATAAAAAATTCGAATCGACCGTAATTATTTTCGGAAATTCTTCTATTTTTTTTTTTTTAAACGGAAATCACCAGTCGTTATTATTATTATTATTATTCACTTGTCTGTATCGACGACGAATTATATTATTGACACGAGAAAATCGCTTGTGTTCCTTAGAAAAAGTGCGTTTCCACCACGACGCTATTGCTTTTCATGCCGAATTCCGAGTATACCACGCCGGACTGTGGTAGTGTAAGAGGCACGTCATTCGATTTAGAGGAAAAAGCAGATTACGCGTTATTTATTTTTATGTTATTTGAATATCGGCGAACGGTACTGTGTCGTCGTAGCGATTGCATGCCATATCGAATACGTTTGGTTTAGATTCAAATATAAAGCGTTCGGGGAAAAAAAATTATCGTTTTGTCGTAAAAACGATAAAATTCTGAGCATTATTAAAGAACAAAAAAAATTATAAACGCATTAAACAATCAGCGTTTTATAAATTTCGAACGTTTCGTTACTGAAACCGCTACAGTGTAGGAACACAGTTCGATAATGTTAATTATTTTTACTGATATTTCTACGACGATCGATATGA
The DNA here is from genome assembly GCA_032441825.1 of Chaetogeoica ovagalla. Taxonomy (NCBI): domain Eukaryota; kingdom Metazoa; phylum Arthropoda; class Insecta; order Hemiptera; family Aphididae; genus Chaetogeoica; species Chaetogeoica ovagalla. Next base: position 13,559,907 of record CM063726.1, on the reverse strand, counting down.
ATCGAACTGGAAATACGCGTATTTAAGCGTTTGTAAATAAACACTTGTTAGAAGCGGCGATATATCGTCTGACAGAGGGGAAAGGGGAAATAATTTCTGTTTAGTGTTCTCTACCGACGCACTTGTTTTTATCTAAAGGAAATTATTATATTTATATATATATTATTTTTTAACGAAATCAAATTGATTAATAATAATAATAATAATCGTATATTATGTATATTCATCGGGTTATAATGGGTTTTTTGAAAAAAAAATATGTATATAAACGAAGACGCGCATTCGACAGGAAAATATAAATTTCATTTTATATATATATATATAGTAAACATTACGAGTTATATTATTTTCCTCGTTTCAAGCGCATTCCGTTTGATGATCGTATTCAATATTTTAATACACGTAAATACACAAATTTTCAATGTCACTACGCGTTTATCGAAACTAAGAGACGGGCAGAAAATATTTATACACATTATAAAAATGCGTTAGTTCTTTTTTTCTTTTCTTCTACCTCCACATTTTTTTCTCCTTCTCTCGATTATATCGCTGTACACACGCACATCCAAAACGGTTAACGTACAATTACGTCGGATTTCTTCTTCTTCTTCTTTTAATTTAGGTCAACGTGTGGGCATTTCAATAATACCTACGGCGTTCGCCCGTGTGGGATTAAAAAATATGCGAGTACAGCGATCGCGCGACATTCGAGACGCGATGGTATTACGCGCGCAACAGTGAAAAAAAAAATATATTATTTGGGTGTCAGTTTAACGTTAACGAGAGTTATAACGGCAATAAATTGTTACGTTCAAAAAGAAAAACGTACTTATCTCATTATTTTTTTAACGCCGTGTTCGAAAAATATATAATTTTGTTTCCGGAAAACGCGTGAAAAAAAAACGTATTTCTCTTTTAAAACAATCCTTTTACACGATATTACATTGCACGTTTAATCGAATATTTTTCGAAGTATTTCATTCTCTGCGCCCGATACGTAACGTGTGAAAGAAAAACAGAATTAGAAGATTTAAAAGATTTTTTTTTTTTTTACCGTAGTGATACTCACAGTTTTCTTTATACGTAATTTTCCTTTTTTTATTTCTATCTGTTTCCGTCATTGAATTTTTCCGTTTAATACGCGATTCGTTTTTATCGAAACCCGTAGTAATAACGAGTTTAATACAGAGACTCCCCTAAACGTTTCCAACATTTTCATAATACTCTTCCCGCTCGATTGTATTGATTCACCGTACGTGTGTATTATCTTTTTCCTTTTCTTTTTTTTTTTTCGTCATGCGAATTTAATAAACTTTACATTTTTTTTTTTTTTTTTTTACCGACTTTAACTCGTCTATATACATTTTTTTCTCGCAGTCGTCGCGTTAATTCCGTACACGCGTCCTATTTATTTTCCAAATTTTTTTTTTTTTCCATTAACTCGTTCCCCAGCTGCGCGGAACGTTTGCGAACGTCTACGGCACACGGACGATAATCAAACGGTCCGGGGGAGGGTGCTAATATAAGACAATGTTGTTATTATTATTATTATTATTTATACGCGTTATCCGTTAAACAAATCTTAACGGGGTACATAATATTATAATATAAAAATCATTATCTGATCCGGCAGTCACGGGCTAAAATAAGTTATTAACGATCGGTGCTCGCGCGTTTTTGTTTTTTGTTTTCCTTCCACATTTAGATGGAAAACCTGTTGGATCGCATTGAAAACAATAAAAAAAAAAAAAAAACAACAGATGTACTTAAATATTTGTGTAGAGGGTATAACAATATGTTAATATACGTACGTCTCGTATCGTCACGATCCTTTACCACCCCTGCTGATCGCTTCGAAAATCGTACGCGTCAAAGATACACACGTTATTATAATTCAGACGTTCCCAAAATTGTTCGTATGGGTTTTTTGAAAAATATTCATGAATTTTTTGGCTTTTTTTCTCTCTCGTTATTTTGTGCGAGAGAGAGAAAAACATTTTTTTTTTAAAACAGTCATGATTTTTATTTTTACTATTTATTACAGCCGTGTGGAGTGGAAGGACGGACGCGCTGGTTTTCCGTATCGGTTTTTTTTGAAACGCAATCGAGTGGATAGCTGAAATTCGTTCCAACTCCTCGCAATTACATATTAAAATATGCGAAGGATTGAAATAGCTTCGGTAAAAATAGCATACGACCGGTGTGCTGCAGACAACCAGAACGGTGCTGTACAAAAAAAAAAAAAAATACATATATATATATTTATGGTCAATAACTCATTTTTAATAAATTGTCTTCAAATAAATCGGATTCCTCTTCGACTCTCAATCATAATACCCATCACAAATGGTTATTGCTTTTGGCTTGTGATCCACGATTTGGGAACCTCTGGCGCGTTATACGATTTTATGATTACAAAACCGTTGAATATAATATTTTGTCGATCATTTTGTATTATTATTGTTGTTGTTGTTGTTCTGATAATAAAACGTCGATACACGCACGAGAATAATTTATTAAATATTAATATCGGAGAACAAAGATTTCAAATGACGATATAATATATATATTGTTATGATATATTATTTTTCATACGTCATAAAAGATCGCTTTTCGTGTACAAACGAATTTCTGTTTCTTCCGTGATTTCGACTTTTAATATCATCGTACAGTCCAAACATGTTTGTCTCAAGTTTCCTAATGACGCTTCCTTACAATCCACTACTCCACTCTACTTTTTCTACACGTTTTCTCTATCTTTCCATCCCAGTGACGGCCTTCCCCAAGTGGTCTTTCTTCCCCCCGCGATATATTTTCCAGTTCCGCGTCCTCACCGAAGATCTCCTTAACGCCATGCGTGTCCAGCCCGTTTGAGTCTATTCTCCGGTAATATTTTCCACAATATTTGCGCTCTATCAGTACCCAATTTTTCTACTCTTACATTATCGCGTCTTTACACGGTCCATTACATTTTCCTCGGTACGCTTTCAAACACCGATATAATGCATTTTCCCATAAAATTATATACGTACAACTGGTTTTATGGACGATTTTTTTTTCTACGAAAGTATTCTGGATGTTCGCCGAGCCGGAAATATAACATTTATTACCATTTCGGATTCTCGCCCTTATTTCGTTTTGTCGCACGTATTCGAGTATTTAAACTGCTGTATTCATCCGGGACTGGTAGTTTTCGATATTCATTTCGGTCTTTGTACTATCGCGTACTCGGTTTTTTTCCGTGCTTATCCTATGCGCGTTTCGCTGCGTTTTTTTTTATTTTTATTTGTTATGCTTGTTTTTCTTATTATCTGGCCGTACGAACGAATTTCTAACGATATTTTAAGATCGTAAAAATCGTATAGACATTATACGTAAGTGCGCGCAACACGCGTGTGGAGTGCGCGTCTGGCTGGGAATTAAAATTCAAGTAACGTTTTTTCACACTTAAAAGAAGCTGGACTTCAAAAGCGTCCCGCCGTTATAATAATAATATTATTATTATTAAATAATAATTGCGTGTAAAGTATTTTTTATTTATTTTTCTAAAATTTACCCACACGCGTGTGTTACGTCGTGTAATAAATACATTCGTGTCGTGTTGAGTGTGTATTTCAATGCGCGCGTTCTAAAGAACCGTCGTTCGTTTCCATTTCGGTTTCCTACGGTCACAAACGGACGTTATTATTACGTTTTATAAGCTGCTGTGATAGAATCGCTTAATGCGAGACGCGTACGGGAGGGGAACGTCGACCCCGATAAATCGTTCATTTGTCACGCTGATAACGCGTTATCGTTTCACGTCGTGTGTGTATGTGTACACTTAAGCTAAAAATTACTTAGGATTTTATAATATAAGAATTTGTTTTCTTTTTTCGGTTACAAAAACGTTTGCAGTGCTGTTCACTAAAAAAAAAAATAATAAATATACATATATATATAAAACGATCAAAACTGATAATGAATATATTTTAAATATTTAATTAGAACGCGAATATTGTTGGGTAGTAAAATACGCGTCGTGCCATATTTAAAATATCGATTTTAACAGCTATGAATTCGATTAATTCCCATTATAAACGTTTCGTTTTCGTATAGTAATTTCGAATTTCAAAAGAATTTGAATGCGAACGCGCTAATTTGCCGCCGTTTTACTCGCGGTTTGTACTGATATTCGCCTAGGAATTTCGCGACTACTACAGACTAACGAAATCGAAACGCCGAAGTGGCGAATTAATTTTGAAATCCGAACTCCACTACGTCGATGTTTTTGTCGTTACCAATTTTTTTATTCCTTAGCGCGTTTTGACGCGTTTATACGTATATTAATTATATTCGTTCGCAAAACATTTTTTTTATATATATATATATAATCTCTGAGCGGTGTATTTTTTATTTTTTCGTGTATTTTAACTTTGCGATTTCGTCAAAAATCACATATTATATGCTCGGTAATTTCGACAAATATTTATAGTATCGTCAGAACTCGGAGACACTGATAGAAATTAGGATACTTGTCACAAGAGAAAAACGCGGGGACGTCCCTGCTACCTTCTCGTTTGCCACGCAGCGTGGCCATTTTCGATAAACCAAAAGTGAAATACAATTTTTATTTTTCTTAAAGATCCATGTGCATTTCATTGAAAAACCTCTGTAAGTCCACATAACGTATTACTAATTATGAATTTCAAATTTCGAGCAGCACAGGATAGATGAAGTTTAATTGAAAATGGTTTAATCGAATGTAAAACGTTCACGCCATTCACGTGATATCAATGTTTTCAAACTGATAATATTAAATAGATAAGAAAAGTAAACGGCAGACTGGCAGTCACTTTTTAGTTTACGTTTAAACTGTAATGACGTTGTGTACTAGGTTACAAAAAAAAAAACAAAAAAGAAATCTCCATTTTAACATCGACGGCTAATTTGTAAATTACACTGCGACTGATACTATCCAGTGGCGCAATTAGCTCGGACATTCGTAAGGCGAAGAGTTAAAAAACGTGAATTTTAATTCCATCGTTCATTATGGAAACAATTGTATTTAATATAGAAATACAGGGATACTGAGACGACTTAGTCCCTCTAGACTCTTTCCTACTACTACTACTCGTATTATGGCATTAGACAATCGTCATTCTAATGCAATTCCACAATCGCTTTCCACATCACACGCGCGCGCGCGCGCGCACAGTAACAACACGACTCTAAAATCTGTGAACGACATTCTCGGTTCGCCCGTCCACCCCTCATCTAACCTAACCGTTTTCCGTTTTTAATTTAGAGAAGAAAAAATAATAATATTTTTTTTACGCGAATGTCTGTCCCCGGCCACGCGGCAAACGCGCCGTGTGACGTGTTTATTATTATTATTATTATTATTATTATTATTATTATATTTCGTCGAAGAGTTTTTTTTCACGTAATTCATTTCGACCGTTGCGAATCGTTTTATCGCGCGTTTTTTTTTCTTCTTTTTGTTCGCCCGGAACGTGGACGGGGACACGATATTTAGTTTCCCCTCGTTCCCAAATGTCTCTCGCACGGATCGTTACAAACCGCCCCGTATACATATTATATAGAGCTGTTGTTATACGTATAGTGGCGCCACTCCGTTTATCGATACCCGAGTCGGTAAGTGATTTTTTTTTTTTATTATTATTATTTCCAACCGCCACTCGAACTTTGTGCGTTCGACGCATTCGAATTCGCTTTAGGTGTGTATTTTTATTACTTGTACACGTATATAATATAGTCGTTTTGTTGGCACGCATTGTCGTCGTTATACGCGCTCGCGGCTCCCCGATAAAAACTTTCAATGGCTTTTATATAACCGAAAATATCGGATACGCGTTGTACTACGAAGACGCGGAGGAAAAACGTAACCGTTACGATATTATAATACGAAACGCCTGAAATAGCGTTTGAAAAATCCTCTTTAAAAATATTTATATGTGTGTACATATTTACACCTGGTTTTATACCTACGCGATATTTTTTTCGCGAAAGCATTTCGTCCACGACCCGCGGTATGTTGTTATTTATACGCGATTACCGCGGTTTTATCGACTTGTTTAAATATAAAACGAACGGGCCGATCAATTATTCGTCACATCGATTGTATTATTCGTTCAGTGTTTTCTCGAAACTCGTCCATCGGTTTGTGAACAGACGTGAATTCTGAAATACCAATTCGTCCGCTGGACCGTAGAGTGAACGGGACGAGGATCTAACGAGACGTTGATAACAACCGGCTTCAACGAGCTTCGGTGCTCAGAAAAAATCTCGACTCCGAGCTTTTCTAATACAGAACGTTTTTATTACCGATCAATGCAATTTTTTTATTCATTACAACTCATCCCCTCTTGCCCGCACGTCGAATCCCGCGATTTTCACATATTCACGGAGGCCAATTTTCTTTTGCTCCTCGGGCCCGTTAAGAACACGCGGAAAACCGTCCGTTTCGGTTCGCACTTAAAACGAAACGGCATTATATATATATAAAAAAAAAAAAAAAAATTAAAAATCTCTATATATCTCCGTTTGTTGATCGTCTTGACACAACTTTTATGGTCCAATATGCGTCGAAATCGGTATTAAATCCTCTCCGTACGTAACGTATCGTACGTTATCGCGTCGACGTTTAAAACGACGCGAGTACGAGAAATAAAAGCTCAATAAAAACCGAAAATCGTATACGCGGACGACAAGCTGGCGCGGTGGTAGTAAAACTTCAGTGAGGTAATATAAAGAGCGCGGCTGGTCCGGTCGTTGAGTGAGTGCGGCCGTGTTCTATTGGACGGGTTCGCGTAACACCGCGAATCCGTGGCCGACGCTTTTAAAATTCGATTGTACCGAGGAGAAAGAGAGCAGCGTGCGTGAGAGTGCATATGAGGTCTCTCGAAATGACGACATTATTATTATTATTTTATTTATTACAATCTCCGGACGTTTTCCGGGGATTCACGAGTGTTTAATATGAAAATTACGGGGGTTTATAATTCAAAATTATAACGGTTTTCAAACAAATGCCGAGGAGAAAACTCAGAACTATCTGAATTCGTGATAAATACGTGTTCGGCGTAAATACGTAAATACGCATAGCTTTCTGTTTTTTTTTTCTTCATAATATTCCAAACACTACGTCCGTTCGTCGCTCGGAAAACAAATACTTCGCACGTTGTTTCGTTTGAGATCGTGGGTTTCACGTAGGACTTTCTCTTCTTGAAATACCTTTTACTAGTTACTAATATTATCGAAATAAAAAAAAAATTACGAATTTATTATTGTTTTACGTTAACCATTATTCACTCCTTATAATAGGCTTTTTTTCTTCTTCACACATGAATTTCGTAAATATCTGCTGATGTGCACATAAATGTGTGGTGTGTACGGCGGAATTCGATATATTCTTTAGATCGATTGTCAATATAGATAAAATATTGTTCTGGAATATATATGTTTATGTAACGAACGACGGAGGCAATGGAGTTTCGCGCATTGGTTGGGCCGAATGGTATTTATTGAAAGAACAAAGGGGAATCGACTGTACAGTAAGTGTATATAGTCGTAATGAAAAATAAACGGACAAAGTAGTTAGCGCGCGACAAAACTGTCCGAGAGTTTTCGACGAACTTTGCGCGCGTAATCGAGTAAAATAATGGGATTAACGCGTGCCAAGTATAATTTGATTTGGACGACGTTTGTTTGGCGCCTGCCACGCAGACGCCCAGTTTTTATCGTACGTGCAATAAAACACATATGCGCCAGTAATGTTTACCGATTTCCAATACGATTTTCGGCCGCGTTTTATTAACGAAATGTCGAAATAAATTTCGCGCGATTATTAATTTACGGTTTGGAATTGCTGACCGTATGTGTTGTTCAGTCAACAAACCGACACATGCACTAGAATAACAATTATTACAAATGTCTTATTCTGGTCGTCGTCAATCCTCACACACGTTCTCCGTCATGTTATTTAATTCGTTTCGGTCTTTGCATCCCAGTGTTTTTTGAGACCTTTTTCGCACGGTTCTCCGCGGTCTTCCAACAGTTTCAGTAATCGTCTTTTAGAGTCTGTTTTTTTTTTTTTTTATACGAGTATTATTCCTTCGCTCGATAACCTAATCATTCGTCGTCCAATCCAATAGTCGCTGTGAGCGAATTTCAAAACATCTCCCCCGGCTTGAATTTTTTTTTCTCTGCCCGCAGTCGTTCGTTTATTTTCTAGGAAAACTCAAGAGGATTTTTCTAAAAAAAAAAATCGTATACATAAAAAGAAAAATGCTTCGAATTCTCGCAAATAAACGTGTGTATGTAGACGAAGTGGAGCGCTTCGGCTCGTGACAATCATTACGCGCGTTTATTGTGCGAACTCCGCAGTTCGTCGGTCTGCACATATTTCTCGAGTGCTCTCTCTCTCTCTCTCTCTCTTTGCGGCTCGTGCGCTATCGACATCGGGCGACTTATCGATGGAGGAAAGGGGGCGAAACGGCTCCTCGACAGTGCCCCGATCGCCGGATTAACGACGACAAGAACCGGCGGCGCGCACGTCGTCAACTGTGTCTGCAGACGACCACCAGACGCGGAGAGATATTGCGCGGATAAACATTATAGTAGTACGATGAGTTCTTTTGTTTTTTTATTTTAAAAAAGGGATACGGAGCGGGGATTGGCGACAAGAGCGCCGTACCGCAGAGCCCTGCGATCGCCGTAATCACGGGCGTCGATTATTATTATTGAACACGTCGAAAATTCGTATTACTGTATTTCGCTGTGGAACGTCGAAAATAATTGTCTCTTGAAATTTGAACACCGGATACTTTCGCGCAAAAGAAAAAAAAAATCGTTTCGAAAAACGTCCACCGATTTCGGACTATTCGTGTTCAATTATTATTGGATTTCGAGCTATTCAACGGGATAATTTTTTGTTTTAACATTCAAAAAAAAAAAGAAGTATTCTCAAACGTCTTAAGTGGCGATTTTTTTTTTTTTTAAGTTTTTCCGCCAAGCGTATTTTTTCTAGCTATTTTTAAATTTATTACGTAGGAAACGTAATTCGAAAATAAGCGGTTAATCTTTATAAATATTACACGAAAACATTATGTGCCCGTCGGATTTATCGAACGATTTATCAAATCAAATTAATAACAAAAACTCTATATTAATTATCGTGATTAACGTAAATCCACGACTACCCCCGTGGCTCGATTTTATTTTATTTTTTTTTTTTTTTTGGTTCATTTTTGCGAGTCGTATAAAAATTCGAAACGGCGAACGAGTTGTGAGAGAGAAGGAACAAAAAAAATCTCCCGACTGTGCCTGTACGAGTATATATTATAATATACGAGAAATCGTTTTGCACACGCGAGTACGAGATTACGAGATTTTTTTTTCTCTCTTTCTCTCGAAAAATTTATCATTTTTTTTTTTTTCATGTATATAAATATATTTACTGTCTCGAAAAGAGTTCGCCAACAGCGGGGCGTACATAAAACAATTATTGCTTCGATCGCGTGCTCGTGTCGCATCAATCGACACGGGGCCGTTTTCGTGTTCTCAGCCGATAAACCCGGGACGGTGTTATTTTTTCCCATGAGGTGAACACTACGACTTTTAGGCCGCGCTCAACACACGGACAACTCGATTTTTATTCGTATAAAATAATAACGAATTTTACGATCGTTCTAACAACCGTTTCGCGCGCCACGCCGCCAGTACTGCCGGCGGGGGCAGTGTTATAAACGCACAGACAACGACGACGCGTATAAATCGTTGCTTTTTATTATCACTAATATTCCAGAAATCGTGTTGCGACCGGGTCACGTTAATAATTTCACTCGGAGTTTATCGACGGAGAGAGAGAGAGAAAAAAAAATTATTATTTTTTTTTTTTTTATTGCTTTGGATTAACGAAATCTATACACGAGACGAATCCCGCGGTCGACAAACGACATCAAATAACGTGATAAAATTATCAAAGTGGATTGTCAAGAAAAGAAGTTTTCTTTTTTTTCGCCCGTAAACGCATCTCTGTTGAGATGCGTTGTCGAGTGTACGTTTTATTGTCGCGAACCAGCCTTTTCCAGTAAAATAAAATCGAAATTTTACAATTTAAAACGAAATATATCGGCGCGCACGTGGTACAAATGTCGATACGTTTTCGCGCACACATCCCATTTGAAATCGTAATGATAATTTTGTACACGCGACCATTGATGTTCGAACATACTGTTGGAAACGGCGGTATTTCGACGGAGAAAAAAAAGAAATTGAACCGGGAGCGAAATTACGGCGCCAAAAATAAAACACGCGTCGGATGTACGAATTATAAAGCAATTACGATCCGTTTAATCCAATAAATAAATAAATAAGAAGAATAAGCGTGTCTTATGAGCAATCATTTAGGCATTAAGTGATTGCAGTTTATCCGGCATTTCGATACTCGAAATTCCTTTAGCGTGGACATTTTTAATATTTAGAATATATTCGGCTTTTTCCCCCCAGCTGGACGACACCACCGTACGTTATTATCGTCTAGCGCTTATTTATAATAATATTACTGCGGGGATACCGAAAGACGTGCGAACATTACCGAAGTAAACGTTAAATGGAATATTCGTGAACAATTTTTAATTATTATTACTACTATTTATGTTTTTAATTTGATTTTGTGATAAATTTTATTACGCGTGCACATAATATTAGATAAACGTATTGGGCAGAAAACGTTTCACAGACGTTACGTTACAAAAACTGTAAAACCTCCGAATACTCGTTTTCAATAGAGTCCGGAAATATATTTATTTTATTCTCCATATTTCTCAAAAGTATTTTATATTCCATACGCGATTAATTCTCAACGGTACAATGTTTTTATACGTTTTCTATCGATTACTTTTATTCTTTTCGTCATTATTATTATATATATATATATATTTTGTTGATGGGCGTATCGATAAAGTTTCATTACTGTATATAAACGCGTATAACGTAAATATCGTTTACCTACAGTGTGTGTCTCGCGGAGAAATGCTACATCTATTTGAAATTCGACGTTTTCAGAGTTTTTTTTTTTTTTCAATTAACTTCTGCGCTATGATGAACACGTATTTTTAATTGAAATTATATTTTATTTAAAAAAAAAAAAAAAAAAAATGTTTCCGAAATCCGTTAAATTATATCGTAAAAACGTCATATAGTATATAGTAAACGGATAAACAACAGATTTTATAAATCAATGATTGATAACATAATATATCGCTTGAATTGAATATTTCGCGGGAAAATATTACGTATTGTTTAGAAGAAGTTATATTTACGATTACTAGGAGGTGGGGACGGTGGAATTTTCGTAAACTCCAAAAAAACGTATAGAAAAATTAAAAATTAATTAATTAGCGACGATTCTCTTTTTTTTTAAATTCCGCTATTAAAAAATAAAATATAGCGCAGATTTCGCGTAATTATTACAAAAAAAAAAAAAAAAAAACCCCCCCATATAAATATTGAACAGAATATACCAAATTTATCGTACTATTCGTTGTCTACGGATTTCTACGAGACGCTCGTTGCGTGTCCGAATAATTTAATCCGTTTCTTTTTTCTTTTTTTTTTAAACATAAAATTATCGTTCGAACACCGATCGGTTTTTGTTTTCCGTACAACAACGATATTTACGATATTATTCGATTCCGATGTTATTTCGATTCTTATTCGTTTGGGGGAGGGAAAAAAAACGCGAAGAACGAGCGCGTACGCGTGCGCAGGTATTTTCAGAACTCGTTCGCCCCGCGGTATTTTCGTTCGTAATTCGATTTAATCGATATTTTTGTGGCGACTCGGAGGTCAATTAATCGAGAGAAGAAACAAAAACAAAAAAAATCCAAAAGCCGCCGCGGCGTTACACAAATACACGGAGCGAGAGACTGGGTGATTTTTTTTTTCCATCTCTTTTTCGTTCCGTTTCAACTCCGGTGGTCTCGGGATTTTAATTGACCGCGCGCGCGTGTGTAGAGTACGTCCGCGGAAGCGACGACGACGACGAAGAGGCGATCGGTAGAGTTTTTGAAAAAGCGCGGGTGAATTCAATTATCCGTGTGGCCAAAGACAATTATTCCGTGTGTGTGTGTGTGTGTCTGCTCTCGCAATCGAATCGTCGAACGGTTGTTCTTCTGTTTCGACGAACGGCTTCGGGCGCTGGTGTCCTGTATATATTATTATTATTATTATTATTATTATAGCGTTTCTTTGGACGCGTCCAAGTGCGATGCTGCCCCGCACATATAAGAAGACTCATCCGGACGCTAATTAAACCAAATGCCTCTGGTCCAGCGCATTAATATTGTACTGTATACACACGGACGATTCATAAACGGTCGTCCGTTATTTATATGTAGACGGAGAGGAGGGCAACGGCACGACCCTGGAGACCTTCACTGCAGCAACTGATAATCAACGCGAGACGAGCTGCTCTGGGGTCAGCTCCGCAGCGGTCCATTCCGCGTCGATTCCGCCGTGCTGTTGTTCGAATCCCAAAAGCAATTTTGTACATAACGTGCGATGTTTCCTATGTATTCTGTACTCGTATAGTACGTCGTGGTGTGTAGTCCGTAGTCGCGGTTTATCGCCCGTGGTTGCGTTTAAAAAATAGGAATTCAATAAAATTTCTTATTGCGTACTGCAACCGTTAGGTTAGGTTGTGTATACGTCATAATTTCGAACTCTACGTCGGCCGAAGTTTTATCCGTTTTTGAAAAATCGAAATTCTAAACTCGTCTACTGCAGTGCCGGGGGTAATGGCGCGTCTAATGTCTGACGAAAATCGTAAACGAAACAATTTTATTTCGCGAGAAAATATGATTTTCTCGAAATATTTTAATATCAATCGCGCGTGTCAATTTCCCGGAGAAATTCTCGGACGAATTTTGTAAATTTCAAAAAACTCGGAACAATTTGGGGGTTTTTATAATCTATTCGTTCGCGAATTTATTACGAACTCACCGAAAACGAACTCTGTTTTTTTTTTTTTGAACCTTATAAATACAACGCTTGTTATGTGTCATCCTAAGCTTATCCTCCGATTTCGGAATTTCAACACGACTTTAAAAAAAATGCGTAAATTCGAAAAACCCGTTCACATTACTTTAACGAATTGGAATTCTTCAAAATGTGATTTCAATTCGACAAGACAACACGCGATAAAATGGTTTTCGCGTTTTTGTTTTAATCGCTCTCGTGAAAAAAACGTGTATTTTTTTTTTTTAATTTCTCGAACCATGAAAATTGAATTGTGTTCTGTTTTTTTTGTTTTTGCGTGTTACGCAATCACGTTGTGAAATATTTGTCGGGTTTATAATGATTAGAGGTTATCGAATTCACGTCTGTGTCTTTTCTTTTCATTTCGAATAACGCTCGTTCAAAAATCTATTCGAAAACGTTTCAATTGCGCGCATCTGATCGCACAAAAAGCTTTAAAAAAAAAAAATCATCTCGATAACGACAATAATAACGCGTTATAACATTACGTTATTGATTTTTGCGATGAAAACTAAAAAAAAAAAAAAAAAAAAAACCATCGAAACACGCGTTATACGCGGGGAAACCATTCATCGTTTCATCGCGGGATTATAATATAATGTACATAGGTGCGCGAGTAGGGACGAAGAGATGCTGTTGTATATATTATATACATCGAATACGCGATAAATATCGTAATATTACACATACAGGGTGTTGTCTCGCGGTGTACTGTAAACATTTTATTTTTTTCTCGTTACCGTCAGTGTCGGATTTGACTCTTTTTATTTTTATTCTAATCGGTATTAGACTTTAAAAAAAAAAAATAATAATAATAACAAATGCCGACGACACATTAGTAAACGGGCGTTTTAATAACACTTGGAAAATATAACGAAATCTCGTAGTGTTATTGTCTCGTTAATAATTATCGATTTCAAATAACACTTTTACAGAAAATCGCAGACCACCGTATTACGTACTCGTAAACGGAATAAAAAAAAAACTCTATTACAATATTCTGTGGACATAACGCACCAATTGGAAATCAAATTTTATTTCGCCCCATGACCGTGACCACAAGGCGCAAGACCAAACGGTGGCGATCACAAGCCGATCCTTGCGGTTTCACCACAACTTTATGTCGGATGTGTTCTCGATAATTCGCTCGGCGATTCTCGTCGTGTCTGTGCGAGCGTCGTGCAAAAACTACTGAAAACATCGAGATGCGGTTTGATTTTGTTTTTTTAATCCGCTCGTGTCGTATGTCGTGTATGTTTGGCGGCGATCGTTTTTAGTCGTACAATTCGACGGCAATACACATTGATGACGATCGCCGATTAACGCTGGTGTTAATCTAAAAGTACAGACGATACGTCGCTCGCTCTCGAGTCGCTGTTAAATCCTGTTGGTTTAAATATAGTTTAGTCCGCAGAAATGAAACCGACGAACGTCGTTTGTTACAAAAAATAAAATAATTGTGGATAGTAATTTTTTTCCGCTATCGGCTCCGTCCGTTTGCCGTAAATAAAGCGTTTTGTTGACGTTTAAACAGCAGAGGAGCATCGGCTACACTGAGAGCGGGGCGATAGGAGTTTTTTCGAAAATTCTTTTTTCCCGACTCAATGCCTAAAAATGAACGTACGTTTAGCGAATACTTCAAATAGCCCATACAACCGCATTAGTTCATAAAATTGGCGGAAAGACAACGATAATCGATTTCGACGATTTAGATAAAACCGTTTGTTTTCCGTACCGAATGCGAGTAATTTAAAACGATTCTTTATGCTAGCGCGAAGAACGAACAAAAAAAAATTTTCTCTATTGAATTCCAGATCGAACGTTCATGATGACAATAAAAGTGTCATCATTGGTCACGTTAAATATCGTATTGCGATATCACAGCAAAACTCGGTGCGTTCTAATTGTATTATTTTTTTGTTCTGTTTATCGGTTAGCTCGTGGAACGGCTCGGGAGAAGAGGGATCCAGTGAAAACGATTCGAGTCCCGGATGCGCGTGTTATACACGTATATATATAATGTATAAATCGTTTGAAATCGATCGACCGCCATACGGGGGACGCGCCCTCGGAACACCCTGTACCGATGTCCGCTTTGACCGTATCGACGTCGTCGTTTAATTAAAAACAAAAAAAAAAAAATTAAAATAAAATCCCGACGATTGGCCGTATTATACACGATCGGCCGGCCGTCGTAATCGTTCCGGCCTATTGAACCAGAATGATTGTGTGTGTGTCCATAGGGATTTTCGATTCTCGTCCGCCGTACATACACACACACACACCTATACGGGGATTATTATCGGGTGTATATTTTTCAGTTTTCTTTTCCCGATCTCTCACACGCACGCGCACGCCAGCGCGTACGAAACGAATCGTTTCACGCGTCAACGGTCACAAGAGAGAAGAACCGTCGGCCACGGTTGTGTGCGCACCGTCGTATAAATATTACGAGTCGCCGCGTACGTACGATGGAAGAAGACACGACGCGCCGTTTCGATTGCAAGCGGCGGCGGCGGCGCGACCCGTCGTCAAACGGAACGCGTGTGACCGCCGAAACGTAAACGACACGACGAGGACGCGCGCGCGCCCGTCCGTCCGGTCGTGAACCCCGGCCCGTGGACATTGAAGGACCGAGCGGATCGTCCTTTGTTTGGAAAGCGTTCATTTTTGTTTTCCTACGATTTACACACGAGAAAGTATTTGGATAAAAAAAAAAAAAGAAAAAGAATCTACGATTTTTCCACTTTAACTTTCAACAGCTCTTCAAAATCACATCACGCACCGAACGAAACGATAAACGAGAGACTTCTTTGATGAGAGAGAGAGAGAGAGGACAATGAAAATATTCCTAACCTAACGCGTCGTTTTAAATTTTCATACGTTTACAATGAATTCATGTCGTCGTACAAAACAGAATCTAGTCCTGCGTCTGTGGACGACTTTGCCGAATGTCGCCTCGACTTTTAACTGCAGACATTGCGGACGAATAGCGTTGCTCGCGTTCGACCTACTCTGACACTCACAAACGGTATTACAAAACATATCTCATAATGAGCGAATAATATAACTCGTAGACGAAGGAGAGGAACGAGAAACTTCGTTTTGATCGATTCTCCGCGCGTTGATTGTCGAAACGCATTTGCTCTTTTCCTCGTCACGGATTGACGGCTCTCTTCATTCCTCGAAAGCGCGCAGACGTTTCGTGAAATTTTGTCGGTTCGTACGCAGAAACAGGCTTTTACCGTAACGTCGTGGCCTTCACTGACAAGGAATCATCTCATTATTACCACCGAACTCATTTCACGTTTCGCGTGATATTTCTACGAGAGAACTGGAACGAACTATTTTGAAACGTCACTGTGCGCCCAAAGTTTTGACGTCTGGTCTTCCTAACTCGCCTATATTAACGGCAGAGTAAAAAAAAAAAAACAGATTCCTATTAGCGTTACATCGATTCGATTTGTGAAATCCATTTGAATCCGTTTTGTATTCACTACACTTCGCGAAAACCGAAGTTAGAGCGTTTATACGAGTATACATATATATATATATATATATATATATAAAACACACACACACAATTGCAAAAAAGAAATTTAATAATTTAGTTTTATTAAACACGAAAAAAAAAAATGAGTAATTTGTCAAACAGTCGCACATTGCGTGATTCTCTCTCTAAGGCGCGTTACACTTTACTCTTACTTCAGCTTATTAGCTTCACATAGATTATACATTATCAGGCGTTTTTTTTAAAAATTATGAACATAAACGACATTTAATTATTCTATCCACCGATATTACAATATCATTGTTCGTTTTGTATTATTCGTTAATCCCGAGTTTCAAATTACTCTACGAGCATTGAGTTTAAATTTCCGTTTTCTGAATATCAATAAACTCGACATGAATTCGTCCATCGCTTCCGTCAAACACACCGTACAAAGCCAACGACCACACGCATGACATTATAATAACGTGTACGCTTAAATAGCGAACGACCAAGTTTTAATCCTTACATATATATATATTTTTTTTTAGTATTAGTGTGATCCGTTTGTTACGACCAGTACCGCGGCCGTTTGCAGCGGACAAACGCAGCAAAATCGGTTATAATTTTTATTTCTTTTAACTATTTCACCGTTTACTATGCGCGCGAGCGTTATGATATTATTATAAATACGCGCGGTTTTATGGTACATAAATTACACGTGAAACCGAGAAACGCGTGTGGCCATGTCATTAGATATAAATCGGCTTAAAAGTGTATGAAATAAATGTGAAAAATTAGTCTGGACAAAAGGTGTGCATAAGTGATTATAATAATAATAGTATATATACGAGTTTCGTTATACGACCGTTACTATATTTGGTCTCGGTAACATTATTAATATTTTTAAATCCTCTCTACGCCGATTACAATTTCAAAACTTATTTGAAACCATATTTATTTTTCTAGCGGTGTTGTAAACAATTATTCCAAAAAAATAATAATAATAAGCTACGTTAAAAATGTGAAATTTCTGATGACCGACAACTGTTATTGGTATATACAGTTAATTTACGAAATACACGTATTTTAATATGTACACATTATTTTTACGATATTATTAAAATTTATTTTTAAAAATAAAATATATTTTTTTATATAAATTTATTTGGAAATCGGTTTTCTGCAAGTTATGAGAATTCCGGTATACGCAATAAGTAATATATATATATTTTTTTTTTAACTCGAATTCAAATCAAATTTATATTTTCGTTCTCGACCGATATATTTTGTTCTTCGAGAGTTTCGCACTCTCAAACTTTGTGACACACACACACAGCCGAGTAGTACGAAAAAATGAAGTTACTCGGTGGAATTTTCGTTATTCTTTTAGTACACGCGTGTTTGCAGTATCTCGAAAAGTACAAAATAATCCGGCAACGTTATTTTAGATTAAACGTTATATTTTGTTTTCCTTTGGTTTCGACAATTCCCGTAAAATGAATATAGAAATTCACGTGCTCGTTCGCAATCATCGAACGGCCATTTGAATTCGGATCGTATAAACGTATGTTTATTACGTACGGTCTTATTATTTTAATAATAATAATATTATTATTATTATTATTATTATCGTTACGGTAATATTATTTTCCGGATAATTTTGTTCTCTTTTATTTTCCCGATTTGCTAGAAGACGCTTGGCGTTAATTAAAATTTAGGAAATTATTATTATTTTTTTTTTTTTGTTCCCTATAATATTTTTCGTACGTTACGCGTTTATTTCTGGTGGAAAAAAAACCAATTCCAATATCCACGCAGTAATAACGCTGTAATAACCAAAACGCCGCGTTGTAAATCACCCCGTAGAATTTAAGCAATGTGCGCTTTGTACGCGTGAGACGGCGCGAAAAAGACGTCGAACGCGATATTACAATTAATATATAATTATATATATATATATACGCATAATTTGAAATATTATTCGATATTTTATATCCGATTAAAAATGTTTAATCACACGTAAACGTATTGCGGCGCGCGGCGTATTATTCCGCCGGTGTGCAATTAAAATCGAAAAGGCGGAGATAAAAAATAAATATATTCGTTGTTATTATTATTAACGAATCGTATACCGATAGCGTCCGATAACTTTGGATATTTATGTGTGTACAACATATTGTTGTTAAGCCGTTTTTTAATACACACACACACACACCCCCAGAGAGAGAACAAAAAAAAACTAATCATATCATATAATATATAAAATATTATTTTATAACTAACTGCAAGACCGTTTAACACCTCTTGTACGTAGGCCAGAGATCCCGCGCGCGGGCTCTCGTTAAAGGGTCGTGTAGTAGAGGCGCGTACCATAACATTTATACGTTTTTTTTTTTATATGACGCGCCGATATAAAAAACAGAAAAAAAAAATAGTATTTTTTTTCCCCTACAACACGTCCGCACTCACTTATTGTGTACCCGGTCACGACGATCAGTTCGTATAGTGTGTATATATACCAATTAATTTCGGTGTTGAAAATAAAAAAAACACCTCCTCCCAATCTCCCCCGACCACTCCCAAAGGAGATCTCGTATCTCGTACACACTTTGTACCCGTTAACATTACGGCGCGTTACTTTACTTTAATTATTATTGTAATCGATTATAATTATTATTATTCCGTTCGCGCGTACGCCGTACACCGCCGGTAAACAATGCTTCTCCAGAACGTATAACGGAAAAAAAAAAAGAAAAAAATTCACGAATACTAAAAAAAATTGTTTCGAAAAAACACTACGCGAAATGGAATTATATAACCGCGGACGTTGAAACGGGGCCAGAGCCAACTCTGTAGTGGCAGCCAACGGCGAGCCCGCGAAGTCCGAGACATTATATGACGAATGTCAATGGATGACGACGAACGATGTTATTTACGAAAAAATATACGCAGTATATCGAATGGAAGAGCGGTCGCGTCGCTTTTTATTTAATAGAATTGTTATTATACTTTATTTTCTTCGAAAAAAAGTAGGGGACGTCAAAAGGTCGTCATTATATTATTTCGGCGGGAATAAAACTTACTTGTGTATTTGAGAGAGGCACTCGCTAAGAAAAGTTTACGATTTTTATGCCGGATTTTCAATTGGGAACGCGTAAAATCATAACGCGATTCCATTGAAACACTGACGGCCGTTGTATAAAAGAAGCTACGGATGTTATTACTGCGTGGCGCAGGAGCCGCGGCGGAATTCGAAGAGCAGGACGAAATTCAAGACGGCTGATCTCCGTCTCGCGTCACGTTTTCCGTATAGGAAATCCGAGACTCCGAGTAGTCGTCGCGCTTTTGTTGCTGTTGTAATCGTCGTTATTAAATCTGAAAATTATTATTAAAATATGATTAAACGAGGCTGGGAGGGGGAACGCTCTGCAGTTTCGACCGCGTTTGATAAATAACGAGCTGCCGCGGCCGGCCGCCCGCTGAGGTGGTGTGTGTTTGTGTGTGTGAGAGAGAGTATAAAAATTAAATAGCGCGCCATGTGCGTGCTCGTGCTGAAAAAAAGATAATACCTTTTTTAAATTAGTTGTAATTTGTAAAAAAGAAAAAACATTTAAAACGAGGGGGGACCGGTTGAAAACTGCGATATATCGATATTATTTATTTATTTTTTTTCATAGTGTTTTACGCTGTACGGAGAAATTATATTATTATTATTTATTGTATACAAGAACCGCCGTCCGCGCTTTGTACACGATAAATATTGTGTTTTTATACGTTCCGTTGTTCTCGACGTCGGTTGTTAAAAATCCGCTTATGATGAGCAGCAAAAGACTTCGTACGCGAAGCGCACGTGTGTGTGTGTGTGTGTGTGATACGGTGCGATCGGGTACTTCTATTAAAAGTAAAAAGAAAAAAGGAACGGCGGGAAAAAAGTATTATAAAATTCAAATACGAAATATTTTAAGTATGCGTTTATATTTCGAATACTTATTTTTCACTATTCCATTCTCTATTTATGATGTTCAATCGGCGTCTCGGTTTTATAGAGAATTTCGACGTTGCAACAGTGTTATTATTCAATTGGCGAGAATAGGAGACGAATCAAACCGTTCTACAATAATACCTGTCCGAACGTAATAATAAAAATTATCCAATGGAATTTATCGGTCCTGTGTTCGACGTTTGTAGAAAACGTGTTTGTGATGTTATTATTATTTGCGTACAGTCAAGAACAAAAAAAAAGTCGTTTGCTTAATTTAAACAAGCGTTTCGACGCTTTTTTTTTTTTTGTTTAAACCGTATCATCTGTCCCAATTTACAACAAAGCGGAAAACAAATTACAGAAAGCAAACGGTGATTAAATTCGGACACAACCACGTAAAACGCTAAAATTTGGGAATCGGAAATCTATTTTAGAACGGTATAATGTGTACAAATCAAAAGAAAAAATGAATTCGTCAAATTGTTGTGTGGAAAACCGTTTTTGCAAATCAAACGCGTTTACCACTCGCGAAAATCGAAATATCGGAATAACGTTACGATAAAAAAAAAAAATAATAATAATAATAACGTATGTCTTTCGACCTGTTCGCATTCAGAACACAAATAATTTGACCGCTGATGTGTTGCGATCATCGATCCATATTGACGATTTCCTCCCTCTCCCACTCTGTAGAAATACACGCGGTAAAGGATGCGGCGAGTCCCTAGGGACTTGCCTCGTGACATAATAATAACGCGTTAACGATATACCCTTATAAATATATAGTAATTTATTTAGGTGACTTCGTCGCAAGAGCAGCCGGCGGCGGCGTTGAAATATCGCTCGGGAGTTTTTTCTTCTTCTTCTTCTTCTTTCTGTTGGACGACGTTTATACAATATTTACGAGTATGAGAAAAAAAAACAATACCAAGTGGCAGTCGTCGGGAGTCATTTGGCAAGGGAACAGACGAAACAGACAAATCAAAATCTCACCGTCCCCCTTACGCCTCCTCCGTCGCTTCGTGTCCTGCAGCGGTCCATCCATTAATCAACACGTAAACGTCACGCGCCGCGGTCTTGTGGATTTTTTTCTCTCCTCTCATATTCGTTATTATTAACGGCGACAAGTTGTTTTCTTTGCCGCGCCGTCAGTGGTTGGTATAGTTATTTTTTTCCTTATGATCTTTTGAACTCGACTCTTTATTTTCAATTTTTTTTTATATATACACACACACACACACACATAATAATATAATACGAAAGCGAAAAATCGTTCACCGTGAAAACGATACAATAATTTCCGCTCTAATTGCATATAAAAACGCGTTCAATCAAACGATATGTTTAACAACGACCTTGTTATACGCTTAAAACAAAAAAATAAATAAAATAATTTTCTTTTTTTTTCCTCTCCACTTCCGCAACGATACACGGTGCGTTTAAAACGAAATACATACAAAACTCGATATAAATTATACATTTATATTAAAAATAAACATCGTTGTAAAACCAATAGCTTCGTTCAGAATCTAAAATTATTAATCATTTTGGTCTTCTCTGATTCATCGCGTTTTTTTCCCCGTTTTTATTCCGTGTGTTCAACTTTTGGCTTTTCGATTTTCTTACTTCTTTTCCCTCTCGGCTTTCAACAGAAAACGATCGCCATACGCCGAGCTCTGCGATTGATTCAATCGCTTCCTCGCAATTTCAGATTCAATTACGGGTAACCTCCTGAAATGTGGATCATCGTTTTTCTTATTCTCGCGTTAATCTAGAAGTTACCGGGGCATCCCCAGTGACATATTTGTGGGCTCCGAGTCACGCGTGCATGGCGTTGAAGGTGACGAAAACGTTGATTTGACTACTACTAGATCTGGTGCTATTGGTCGGTCAATAAAATTCCATTGACTCCGCGTTATCGTACAAAGTCGTTAGGAACGAATTGCGTTTCCCCAACGGGCGTCGTATACCACGACGGCCGTTCGATTTAAATCCATTTGTCGCCGTCGTTACCCCTCGAATTCCGCGTGGTTCCCTAATATCAACCTGTCTGGGTTTTATATTACTTCTTTCTCTAGACTTATGTTTGGGTCATGATCGCTTGTCCGCTCACGCTTTTAATCTCAATTTAAACTCTTCTCTTTTCTGTCCAAATCACGATTATAGGATGGTACGTGCGGTAATTTTTCATCGTTTCTCTCTTTTTCTAAACACAGAATACTAATTTATTCAATTCCGTCAGAATCCTGTTTTTATTCTCAATTTCTAATACGATTTGTATCATTTTTCTTCTTTCACAGTCCCGTGCTGCGCGTAGTTTGGTACACACGTATATTGGTGTATGTAATTATTTCTCTTTGTTTCTATCATCACGTCGTCAATAGTAATTGTTCAATATTAAACACGTACATGATATAGCGAAAGCTTTGATAGTGTTTTTACGCAAAAACAAAATAGTTTATTGCTATTTTTATAACGCTTCTATAAGTAAAACGATATTTTATATTGTAATAGGACTTATGGGCGAGTAAGGGAATAATTTAAATGCCCAATACGAAAATCCCGAGCTGCTATACTAGACTCTAGGATATAATAATAACATGAAATATTTTCCAGATGGTGAAATCTGCTATACAGATCGTGATGATACGTTTGAGTATAAATATATAACTCGTTCTCGTGTATGGTAATTATTGTGCGGCCCGATGGGTTTATTAATTGGGCGCGCCGTGATGTGATCCGCGGCTTATGGAAATATTATTATTACTTTTTTTTTTTTATGTCTCACGCCTACGCTCCGATGAATTTTGGAAAAATCACGATTATCATCGATCCATCTCGAAGGTCGAAAAACTAAAACTGTTACGATTAATAATAATAATAATAATAATAACAAGACGAAGAAGAATGTATTTTATATACGCGCGTTAAATAGTGAAAATCGTAGACATTATGATGTGTATTTTTTAATACTTGTACAAATAAGAATCGTTAAATTTTTTTTTCAAAAAAAAAAAAAAGAAACGCGATCTCGAAATATAATTTTTTTTCCCCCTCGAAGGTATTGAGTTTCAAATCTGTAGTAGTTACAGGAGAAAAAAAGAAATCCGTTTTTGGTATCTATTGAACAATTGAATTACAAAAATTTCAAAAAACGGTCCGTCACGGATTTTTCGAGAAAAATTTCTGGAAAAATAAAAATAACTGAATATTATTTACAATATATTGTGCTACGTTATAGTGATATATACTGAAATTCAGTTTCCTTGAATGTCGGAATAAAATTACTGCTGTTATACAGTTTTCCGAAATAGGTTCTTTTCGAAATTTATCCGAAATTAAATAAAAAAAAAAAAACGTTTAATACAAACAAATAATTTTTTATTGTTTTATTACATGAAAAACAAATAAATTATTAGAAGAAAGAGAAAGTTACACGATTTTTTTTTCTAAAAGTCTCCATCGGCTTCTTTCTGCAATTCTGCTGATGCCGCTGTCGGCCAATGACGTAAAATATTTTCGCAGAATTCCTTCGATGTATATTGTTTCGACTTTATAAATCGTTAATTTTTATGAAATTGACGGATAATTTTATGCGGGAAATTCTTCCAGTACAACAATATTCGCACGAAATATGATTGCTTTTCGAAATTTAATTCGAAAATTCGCCATTGCTTTTCTATTGTGAAAAAAAGTGTGTGGCCTTTATCTTTCGTAGTACATTGGAGCACTTTTCGAAATTCGTTGCTCTATTCGAAAATAACGCGCACGGTATTTTATTAGACGCGTGTCAGCAACGTGTTTAGAAAGTTTAAAATTTAAAGTTCAGTTTTATGTGTAAAATGAAAAAAAAACCGCGTTTCAATTGTTCAATTTTGTCTCCGTTTCGACTCTCAAAAGTCCAAGACAACGTTTTCGTTTCAAGTTTTACCGAAAACACTATCGAATTAAATGATTATATAATGAAATAAATATATATATATATACATTATGCATAGGATTTTCGAGAAAATTCTGATCAATTTTCAAACAAAATGTCAGTTAAAAACATCATTACCAGTCCGCAACGTTTAATTATTATTATTCGGCGATTAACACGGTAAATTCGTATGTCTTGGAATGTCGAAAAGAATTTTTAGTATAGTTTTTCGGCAATTCCTCGCCCGTCCCTGTGCACATGTGTATTCGATTACAATATTATGATGTCGCTTACGATCGTCCGAGAACAGTGCGATATATTCTAGATCGTTAATAACATTTTATACTTAGAAATGAGAAAAAAAAAATGAATATTTTGTTGACAAGGCGACATTTTTTCCACGACCTCTAGGAGTTCTCGTCGTATCCGTCTATTCCTCGTAAACTCATTATCACGCAGACCGTCGTCGTTGTATACGCGTCTGGACCAACGCCAACAAAACCGAACTCAATACGCTATAAATATTCGAAAGGGGGAGGAAACGAAAAAAAAAACTGTACTCTGGTTTTCTTTTTATTTCTCGTACAGATACTAAAAAAAAAAAAAAAACGACCGAACAGAAATTTCAATAAATTAACAAAGCTTTAACGAGTCGTTTTGCACTACCTATAAGCGTGATAATTTTTTTTCTCTTTTGTAACTACACGCGTACAGGAAAATGTTTAATACTTACCGCTTTTCGCGGATATTACAGTGGCGTATTTTATCGCAGGTGAGTGGGAAATCAATCGCATTAACACCATCCATCCATGACCCACATGAATACGTTAAACACTCGTAACTGCCTATTTGTAAAATTATATCCGACGTTGGACTACGCAGTTTACCATTCGTTGTTTCAGGCTTAATTTTTAAAGCCTTTCATGATTCCGAAATATTGAAAAACCGTCTCGTCCCATCCTCTCTACGAAAATTGCTGCATAAATTTCTCAGCTATTATAATTATTATATTATCGCGCGTATATTTTTGACGGCGCGATTAAGAAAAAAAAAAACATAAATAAATACCGTTGAAACGAAGAGAATTTTTTCCCAACACACATCGCGAGACATTACAATATTATCACGCGGTGGATGATACACGTTTTTTTTTCTGGTTTTCAAAACAAATCTAATGATTTGAACACAATTATAATAATAATAATTATTATTATTATCGGGCGAAGAACCGACGACATGTAGGAAACCGCGCAGCACCGTCACCGTGTCGAGACAGAAGTCGGCGAGACGAAGGGGAAAAAAAATATCGCATAAATTTCGTTGTCATCCGTGCGGAAATTCTGCACAGCGTTCTTATAGTATGCGAACGGTATAGAAATATACCGACACTAGTCGGATCGTTAAATGTACCGGACTAAAAGTTTTCTGCCCATCCGTATTATAATAATAGTACACGACGAAACACTACGTAAAATTATTCAGACATTTTTCACAAAAAGTAAAGTGTTTGTCACCGTGTGTCTGCGCAAAAAGAAATATATCGTGTTCAAATCCTAAACAAAGTTTTATCTCTTCCGCAGTCGAGTGTTCTCCACGTCGCGTGTACCTAAATCATCTTACTCGTAAATACTGTTCGCGAACAAGTCCCGGAGACGACGGATATGTACGCGTATATTATGAAATATCGGCGCAGCGTTTATTATTCGCGTAATAGACGGCGTGGAAAATATTGGCATCGCGATAATCGTCTCTCCTCGAATTTCATTTGTTTTTCTGTTAAGTCCGCGCGTATTGCAGAGTCGACGCGAAATAAATTCACTGTACAAACACTTGTACGATAATTGAAGACCAAAAAAATTTAATATTAATTTCAACGGTAATTTCGTTAGGCACGTTTAAATATTTCGTTCGGTATAATTTACAAGGCTGAGAGCGTACGAGTTAAATCAACGAATCCGTCAATTCGCTTCTGAACTCGAAGGATTATCGCCGTAGGTCGGTGTCGGTTTATTAAGAGTCTTTAACGTAACGCCTAAAATACGGAGGAGTTAGTGGGACAAACCGCTGTTTCAGAATTCATATGAATTGTTGAGAAATGTACGATATCCCGCAATATATAATTATAAATCTTATATTGTTGTTGAAAAACCGATAAAGTTATTTCTTCGAATATAATTTACATTTTTTGAATTATTGTGAATTTCGACTCTTTTGGATTTGTATATGTATATATATTTTTTTTTTAATAAAATTTGAAACGCAAAAAAAAACATATTTGATTTTGGAAAGTTTTTTGGCGCGTCATCGCAGTTTCACTGCAAGGTTTTTTCGTAGTTTTTTTGGAGTTTTTTTTTTTTTTTGTCACGTTTAAGAAAACTTTTAGGAAATCGAAAAAGTATATTACCTTCCGTGCTTTTTATAAGTACTGCGTATTATACGCGTATAACTGTATAAAATATATCGGAGCGTTCTTATTGTAGATGAAAAAAAATATATATATGAATATCGTCAATCGACATAAATAACGTAAAAAAGTACATTCTTCGTTTCGCCCAGAACGTTTATTCGATATTTTACGTACGTGGCGATAGCGAGTGTAGAGACTTACACCATTGCCTTAGGCCTCTGTGTCGGAAATGCGGAACGCGGTACATTAAATATTGTGACTTTTATAAAAAAAAAAAATAACATTCCAATCGTGTGTATCGATTTTTCCAAGTCGTCGCAAATCGCGATTGTGATTTTTTTTCTTTTTAAGTCAAATTTTAAGCATCGCAATTATATGTCGCGGAATACTTCCATAGTGAAATTTCGCGTTTAACAATTTTAACCGTTTTTTTTATTATTATTATTAATATTATTTTTCTGGAACGGAAACGCTGCACGTTATTATTGTTACGTAAAACGAAAAATATTGGCATTTAAAATTAATGTAAACCGCGTGTATTGAAAAAAATCAAATAATTATGTGTGTAAAGAGAGAGAGAGAGAGAGAAAGAGAGATAGGAACATTTGTTATTCGGCATTTCTAAAAAAGTATTTAACGTAGTTATACGTAAAATACCGTTAAATTTTTTGAACATTTTACACACTTCATTTTGGGAGGAATTTTCTTTTATTTTTGTTTTTTAGCGCCTACCAGAAACGTTTAACCGTGCATTTACGATGCAGTATTTATTTGTAAAAACAAAAAAAATTTCTTCGCCCCTATTTAAAAGAGCCCACACTACGCGGCTTTCCGAACGGCGATACACGTGGTCCAGTTTCCCTTGAGCTCTGCGTCGCGCCGCGCAGTACACGTACACATAATACGTTATAATACCGTTTGAGCAATACGCGTTTGTACGTATAAACCAGAGAGCTGATTGCTACAATTTTTCGTACCAATCATCACAGTAATTGTGGTAAATCAACCACGAGTCGTTTCTCCCATTGCGCTGTTAACCGTCGTACGGCTGCTGGTCCGTGTCCGTCTGAGATTTTCGTACCAAACAATAATATCGTGTTACACATCGCGCGAATCAATACAAAGCAGCGATGATGTGTTGCCTCGATCTCGGACAAAAACTTTGCAACAATCCGTTTGAAAAAAGGCATTTTATTATTACACGTGCTTAGAACCGTTTAACGCGGACTTAACGTCGACAATTTTTAAAATTTTTTTTTTTTTTATTTCATTCCGCGTAAATACAAATTAAAGTTTCTCTCTACTTACGTAATTGTTTCGTTCTGTGTAGTAAACTTCTCCGCAAACTTCCAAACGGAAAGGCTCTTTATAGCCTCCGGATTTAAATTCGCCCATAATTTACTCTTGCCTTACATCCGAGTACAATTCGAGTGCTTTTATCCTTCTCTCAGACAATATCGTTTTTTATCTACTCCTCGAACCGATTTTAACAAATTTTTTTTTGTAATTATTATTATTATCAATAAGACGTCCGTCTCGAGAATTTTTTTCTAAATTATTTCTCAATACGTAAAAATGTTAAAACCATTTAATATTATTTTTACGTTCGAAAACAGAGGGTTTCGAAAAAATTTTCAATATTAAAAAAACTACAAATGGACGAAAAGGTAAACACATAATTTCCGTCCGGGGGAAATTGACAAATGTGCTGCCAATGTCAATGTCTATACACAAGTCTTTTCTTCGGTGTATATTTAATATGTTAAATCTACTTTTAATTAATTCACTCAAGCACTTAACTCGAGTGTATATTATATAATATATGTGTTGTAAATAAGGAATATCGAGTAGTAGACACAATATATATATATATACATTAATATAATTAATTGTAACGATTTTCCACGATTAATTTCTATTAACCCGGTGGCTTTGAACTTATAAACGCGTTGCGTATATATTTTTCTTATCGACAGAGTCCGTAAAACATTAATATAATTGTGTTTCGGCCCTAAAAAACGTTTTATTATATTCAATATGAGCGTACGTTTCACGAACGTTCCTTTTTTCGACTTTTCGGTGTGTATTGCTAGAATCAACACGAAACACGCTTCTTGCCCTTGGTTAACGTGATATAATAAAATATAGTACGTTTCGACTAATTCATTACCGTATCGATGTATCGAATTTACCAGTGTCGTAATAAAAATATACTACTACTACTACTACTACTGAAATAATAAAGTAAAAACATTTCTCTGCAAGTAAAGCGTTTCAAATAAAATGAAAATAATTTTATTCCATTAAAATATTTTTTTATTTGTCTAATTGCAGATTTACCGGAACGTAAATGGTTTTCAATAAGTTTTAATATTTATATTATGTCAAACCTTTGTTGGGGATGTCGAAAATCGAATATAGAATACCATTTTTTCGACGTGTCAATGAAAAAACAAAAATCCTTTAATTCGTTATTGATTTTTCGAAGAAGAAAAAAGGAGTAAAAAACTTTTGTCTCGAAAACAAACAAAAAAAAAATATATATTTTTAATTATGAACGTAATTATTAAACGTGGATTAAAGACGTTCCGAAGTGTGTGAGAATCCAAAGGAATACCGTTCGTGTAGTGCAGTGTGGTATCGAAAAATAAAAAAATTCCGGGTCCCGACTAGCATACAATTGAAGGGCCGCGGGGAAAAAAGATAATAGTCGATTTTTTTTTTTTTTTGTAATTTTCTTCTCTTAAATTTAAAAGTAAATTGAATTCTCTTGTTCATTTTGTCGAAAATTATTAATATAACTAAATTATATTCTCGTTTGAATTGTCCCGTACTTAATTCGTCGGTTTTCTTTGAGTTCTGAAACTATAAAACTGCAATACTGAATATTTTAAGAATATTGACGGATATCGTTTTCCCCCGCAGCCCTTCGATTTTCACGTCTGAACATAACTCCGATGCGGCCATTTTTTTTTTCTTTTTTATCATGTCGAACAAGCACATTTAACAGTAGTCAGGGCCGTATTGCCGCTTAGGCTGTGTAGGCTAAAAAGGCTAAAGCCTAGGGCGGCAAATTTTGAAGGGCGGCAAATTTCTTTTTGGTGTGATCCAAAATCTACGTTGAGATATTATTTTTAAATATAAAATTTATTTCAGCCTATGGGCGGCAAAAACCTTAATCCGGCCCTGACAGTAGCTATTATCCGTACACGTATACTATAAGCCAGCGGTTTCCAAAGTGTGCGCCGCAGCGTCTTTACTGGGACGCCGCGACACTAATCGTTATGTGGTCCATATAATAAATTACTTACGATAAAATAACGATAAAGATGGAGCTTTAATCTTTAATCTGATGGAGCTTAAATCTCTCTAGATATGAAATCCATTTTTGAAGATCATTTATCACAACTTGTAATCTGGTTTGAGAAATATTTTCAAAATGAAAATATTGGTAAATTGTCATTGATCCGTTCAACTCCATTGCTCCGACTGATTTTGATTCTGTTGAAGAAGAAAGTCTTATCGAGTTGTCTTCTGACAACAGTTTGAAGGCAATTTAATATTTGTATACAATTTTGGATTTCAATCAAGAATGAATATTCCCTATTAAGCGATAAAGCACAACGAATATTAATTCCGTTTTCAATTTCTTATTTGTGCGAAGCTGGGTTTTCGGCGGTAGCAGTAATAAAAAGCAAGTATCGATCAAAAATAAACGTGGAAAAAGAAATGAGAGTGGCTGTGTCCACTTTAATTCCAAGATTTCAAAAATTGTGCAGTGATTTTCAAGCGCATCCATTCCGTTAATTTAATATTTTCTAAAAATTTATAAAGTCTTAATAAAATCAAATTTGTAAGACGATTTCTTCGATTATAATAAAATAAAAATGTAATAATTAAATTATAGTTTTTTTATTATCCCTAAAATGTTTTATTCTTTATTTTATCTAAAAAAAAAAACGGTTATCGGTTTTATCAGGGGCGCCATGAGAAAAATTGAGTTCCAAAAGGGCGCCGTAAGACGAAAAAGTTTGGGAACCGCTGCAGTATAAGCGATTTATCACGCAGTAATATTATTATTATCGTATACACGCGTTCCGGACAATTTTCATATTATTATTATTACGTACGCATAATAATAATAACAACACAATACACGTCAAATCAGCAAATACGTTTTCGATTTAATATAATTTATTCGGTTTCGTTATTATATAATGTTATAAATAATAATAATAATCCTATCCCGGCGATTAATCGACCGTATCGTACGCTCGCCGCGCGCGTAAACGGCCCGCAGTTGTCGTCGTCGTCGACCGCCGCTAATGGGTTACACGTGCTGCTTGTATTATTAATCCGTGGCGAATCCGAACGATACGTTTTTTTTTCTTGTACTGTACAACCGGATTCCTTTTTCCGCCGCCTCTCCCGCAAGGGGGGAAGAGGATAAAGAGGAGCGATCGTACACCGTGAAAGACTGTCCACATCGGATACGAGTTGCGCTCGGGGAGTGATTTCGTTTGAATACATAGTGTTCTCGATACGCGTTTTTGTACTTATTTTTTTTTTTCCTAAAACAAAAAACAGATTTTCGTTCGAACGACAAACACGGTTCAAAGTGTTTCCAAAAGACGATGATGACGTTTTTTTCATTGACCGCTACCACAGATCGGTCGCCGGATCGAACGCCACGCGGCGGATACTTAAAGAAACCACCACCCGCGTGTACCGCACTGCGGGGATGATGCGTTTGACGGACGTTAAAGATGATCAGCCATGACGACAATAAAGACGATCAAGAAGCGTGCCTGAACCAGCGAAATGTCCGCGCGGCAAAACTTCGGGGAAAATTGAAACGTGCAGAGTGCTCTGACGAGAGGGATATTTAGGTCGATTCGCGCGGGCGTCAACGCGCGGTTTGGCGAATTTCTTTTTCTTTTTTTCGTTTTCAATACACAATGTTATTATCGGACGGGATTGGCGAGAGAACTCGAATACGACGAGCTAATTTTTTTCGGAGGCAAAAAAGGAGTTTTTTTTGTTTTATTTTTCCCGCGCGTCGTCTCTAATATTTTCACGTATGACTTTCCGTAACGGATTCAATTGGGAGAGTAGGAAAAAAATATAAAAAATATACTCATCGGTCCTGTAGTGGTTAGCTGACCACTCGTTTTTTCACCCCCCCCCCATTTCTCATTCCGTTTCGATCTTATATACCGCGCCCCGTCTCCCATCCACCGGGTACTGTGTACGCCGTTAACGAGCACTCGAAATGATTCGCCGTGAACGCGTGAACCGTTTTCGAACGGCAGAAAACACGAATCTTTCGGATTTTTTTTCCCTCCCCGTCCACTCGTCCATACGATTCCATGTATTGTGTTTCATTCGCATCGTGGACCCTTCCCCATAGTAACGACGAAAACAATACCGAACGACAAACACCGTCTGCGCAATCCCTCTGGCAGCTTCCACGCGTGCCGTACGCACCTTTTATCGCGCTGCGCCGACAACGTTACCCCGGTCCAGCTGCCGTTTTCCCCCCCCCCGCTCGATCTCGTCGGCTCTTTTTTGTATTTATTTCGTTTCGTAAGAAGAACAATGAAATCGCCCCCGAACAATTATTATTATTATTATTATCGGTCCCCGGTCGTTTTATCGACGCGCATACGCGTACGGATGCTGCGCGCGTCTGAATCGGGTCCGATTTGATCCGGTCCGCCGAAGAAATGAAAACGAACGTTCCGGTGGTGGTGGTGGTGGTCCATCAACTGATGGACTTAACGACATCCGTCTTTGACGACGACGGCAGTAATATTTTGTCAGGTACCACGCGATTTTTCGTTTATTCTTTAAAATCCTTTACAAATTATGCCCCACGCCTCCCCAATGTAAATTTAAAACTTTGACGGCGAGTCCACCGGTTCGTAATTGAATACGAGTGAATATGACGCGTAAGAAAACCGCGATTTTACACTGCGGTAGTCAAAAAATCGTATTATCGATTGCAGCGGTGATAAATCCGTTCTCTCACACACGACACAGGCAGAATTCAACGAGAATTCGTCTCGCGTTTTCTGTTCCGGACCATTTAACATTTCTCACACCCCGGTATTCTTCTTGATCTTATTTCTGTAGCCGCTCACTGCGTATTTGTTCCTCTCCCTCCGCACGCCTCGTCGCCGACAACGATTATTATCATCATCTTCGTAACTCCGGGGACGGTGGTTCACGTGGATCTGAAAACACTACGAGTCTCGTTTTGGTCGGAAACAATTTGACACGGTAAAAGGACGGGGTGGAAACGGAGCCGGGAAAAATGTAAACGCGGTTCATCTCAATACCGTTATCCGTAAATAAATTACAATAATAATAATATGCGCGGGCGTTAGAGTTTATAACTTTGCGACGTGCCGTGCACACGGCGCCCGGAATATTTCAGTCGCGCGCGCGGATGTGGTCCACGGGTGTGTCGTCTGCTCCTCGGTGCAGATGTCACCGGCGGCTGTAACGGACCGGCGAGGAAATGACGTTTGACAGTTGGCAATCGGTGCGGAAAGATTTCGCGGTACAGATGCGAAGATGACGACGACGGGGGGCACGGGAAACTGAAATTCGTATTGGACTTTCAAATGAGAGAGGGCCGCGCAAAAGCGCACATAAGTGTACACACGTGACGTGTTTGCATAACACGTACCGTTTACTACTATACGGTCCGACCGACGACGGCGTTTCGTATTTTACGAACAACGACAAAGGGAAAATTCGCCGAAAATTCTCGTCCGGCGAGCGTGATAGATAAAAAAAAAAAAACAACGCTGACGTTCGATTATTATTCTCCGTGCACTTATAATTCGTACGGTAAAACACAATCGCCGTACGTTTTCGAAACGTAATGTTTTAGTGAAAAATACAACGCGGGCGATGCGCACAAACGTCATAGAAGATTATAGTATCGTTATTAATAATCGCGGGTAGTAGCCGATGTTGATGGCCTAAAAAAAATTTTAAAAATTCCATAGACATTACGGTAATTTAAAATGAGTATTACAAAAAAGTTTTGTGCGTGTACAGACACATTTTAGGTTGAGTTATGATAGTAAAAAAAAAAAATAAAAACGTATTACGTATATGTCGATTTAATCTCGTTTATCCTACTATATATTCGATACGATTTAGAAAAATTGTTCAATATTCGACGCGCGTTTATCGATTCCGCGTACCCGCGTAAAAGCGTATGTGTGTGACACGTATTTAAGCGGTAAATCTAATCGTACCAAAGAGCCCGCGTATTATTATTATTAAAAAGGGATATAACATTTTTTGAAATCTAAAATTTCAACCCTTTAATGGAATACGATTTACAAAAATTACGTATTATACCCGGTATGAAACAAATGTTTAAATGAAGTGATAAACCCTCTCCCACACACACACAAAACTAAAAATTCTTAAAAATGCGAAATTTAATTTATGTTATTCTAAAACGGAGAGGCACGAAACCACTTTTTAACTAAGAAAGCATTGTATAAGGATAAAAAAAAAAATTCATCGACGTCCAGTCTCTCAAATCGTAATAATAAAATAAAATAAACGCGCGTTTGAAACGCTTGCGCAGAACGTTTGGAGTGCTGGAAAATGTCCCCAATAATTTTTTTTTTTTTTTGTTGCCACGCACGGAGCTTATACTCCGCGTTTCGAATAAAATATTATTCTCTTAATCGTATCCGCATTGTGGACGAAAGAAATTTTACGTTTATATATATAATAGACTGTTCTTTCGGAATATAAAAAGCGACGGAGTCGGAGGGAGGTTAATATATATATATACTCGTATATAAAAAAAAAAAACGAACGCCTTTCATATCGTATATAGTATAGTTGGCCTTTTAACACGCTCCTAATGACTCGCGACCTTTACGCTAGAAGAAGTAACATAAAAACGTGTGCTAATACACAGCGTTATAATATTTAATATCACAGAGTGAAATTCTTTGTAGAAAAAAAAAACGTATTTATATATGTATAAAATCCCGTTGTTCTCGCTTTTATTACGCGTATATTTTATATTACCGTTTTTCTCTCCCTCTCTCTTTTGATATATAAAGTTTAACTCCGGGTTATTATAATACACAATTCTACTGTAGTTTAACGTTAAAACTACGTTTATATATATATATATGTATATATAAAGGCTCAGCGAT
The DNA here is from genome assembly GCA_032441825.1 of Chaetogeoica ovagalla. Lineage (NCBI taxonomy): Eukaryota > Metazoa > Arthropoda > Insecta > Hemiptera > Aphididae > Chaetogeoica > Chaetogeoica ovagalla. The sequence continues at coordinate 13,524,861 of CM063726.1, read as the reverse complement.
TTCGTTTGTTTGACAAACAGTAATTGAGTTCGAAATTCTGCAGAACGCGCGTTCAAATCGTATATAACTTTGTTAATAATACGCGCGCGCGCGCGCACGTTATAACGACAATTATTGTAAAGTCTTCGTGCGTACGACTATTGCATTCCGTCGCGCCGCCGAAATCTAAGCGACAAAACGTTTACACGAAAAAGTGCGAGTTATTCAGATATTCACTTGACGTTTCCAGAGCCGGCGCGAAGCATTGCGGAGCCCCGGGAAATTTATGTTTTATTTTATTTTACACGAATTTATGTAGAAAAAATAAAATAAAATCTTCAAATATGTATTTATTTATGAAAACAAAATTAAAATATTATTTTGCGATAATATATAGGATAATTTTCGTATTGAAAAAAAAGAAAAAGACGACAAATCATAATGTTTATGCTTGTTGTACGCGGATATCACATATTTTATGTCGCCACAGGTACGACGACGTTATTATAATCACAATATTATAAAATATGAGTGGGTACCGCAACTGCTAAACGTTATATTTCAGTTAAAAATTCAAATACCTTAGACACGTTCATACGACGTACGTCAATAATGGTTATTTAGATTTGAAAACACTAAATTCTATGGTTGAATCTTCGTGGAACGCGCGCGGGGCCTCAGAAAAAACTGCCGGCGCTGGGACGTATCGCGATATGCGAACGAAACGATACGTTGTTGCATTTTCTCCGCGTCTCGTCACCGCGAATACACTTTTCTTTTCTCTCTCTCTCTCTCTTAATTCCGAGACGATTCCGCGGCATCATTCGTTTAATACGAATAAAAGAGAATAGTTTATAAATTGTTATCAAATGTCGTTGGAAATTAAGTTGATTTGGAAATGACGACACCTCCTCGCAAACACGAAAAACGCGTATCGCCAAACGCTTTTTCCCCATACGAATAATTACGTTTTGCCGCACCGAGCGGGGGGGGGGGAAGCAGAGAAAAACGTCGTTTATATAATAATAATAATAATAATAATAATAATAATAATACGGTTGGGTGCACCTATTGTCATCGACACGATAATCGTTACGGTATTATTAAAAGCGTTTAAAATCCGTTATAGACGATTTATGTCGATCGTTTTTCGTCGGTGGAAAAAATAAGCAATTGTGTTAAGTCGACGTTCGTTCGGTACGTCAGATTTCAGACGGCGCGTCGTACTACGATATTATTGTCGGACGCGAGTTGTGTTACCACCTGCGCGTTGTACTACAGTTTTTCCGTCGATTAAGAAGGGGAGATGAAAAAAAAAACCACCGCCGAACAGATATTGCGACGAGAGAGGCGAAAAGAACCGGGGCGGAATGACGAAACGTCCGGCGGAGACAATGTTTTTCACTTTGAAAACCACCGCCGAACAGATATTGCGACGAGAGAGGCGAAAAGAACCGGGGCGGAATGACGAAACGTCCGGCGGAGACAATGTTTTTCACTTTGCACGCGGCCCGTGGAATTTCCTTCTCTTTTGCTCGTCGGACCCGCGAGTGGTACGCTATCATAGCGTCTCGTAAACAATCCGCACTTCTCGTCTTGACGAGTTCCAAATTAATCGTATCAAAGGTATACACGCGCGCGCTCGGCGGCTTTTACACGGACGAAAGCGAAAAAAAAAAACGGACAATAATTTTTATTGACATAATATCGCCGCCGCGTACGAATGATAATCTCCGATCACTGCACGGGGGGGAATAACGATAAATTTGCGGACGGAAAAGCGTGCAAAAAAGAGAGAATTTCCTCTTCGATTTACCGGAACGCAGCTGAGGTCCGTAACCAACGCGCGTGTATATATTACACGTAACAGAATAGGTGTGTGTCTCGCGCGATCGTTTTTTTTCGCAGCGTTCGTACACGCCCGTCAGCGTCACCGGGCGGCGGCGGCGGCGACACGTGTTGTTGCTCCGGACGGGCGGCTCGCGTAAATTCACAGTCCCGCGTGTGACAGGTTGACGCGAATCCGCCGCCGCCGCCGAATAATCCCATTTAATTATTTATTAAACACGCGAAGGGCCGACGTGAAATTTATGTTTTTCTCTTCCTCTCCACACACCCTCGTCGTGCGTCCGAAAGGAAGTTTTGTTTCCCTCCCCCACCACAACATCGATCTGAGCGCGTACTGCTCGGACACGGTTGTAAAAACGATTTCGTTTTTCAGTCGAACACTAAAACCCGGGGAGTTTTTTACGGGGTGGGTGGGGGGGGGGGAATGATAAAATGACGTGAAAAACTAATAAATTAATAGAGGCGCCCGTAAATGTAATAAAAGTCATAAACGTCGAAAAAAGCGTTTTGAAATATAAAAACGTGTCGCGTTGCGCGAAAATTATTATCACCGCTACGGGTGACTGACGAGATGTCGTCGATAATAACTCCGTTTGCAGTCGTTTCCGTTTTCCGTTTGTACGTGTTTGGCCCGTCGTCTCGGTCTAGTCCACCACGAGCAATTCAAAGATAAATCTGTAAGTAAGTAAAAAAAAAAAAAAGTAATAAACGTCAAAGCGAGAATCTATTCCGCGTTACATCGTTTCCAGGACAAATACTACGCCCGCGGCGCAAAACGGATAAAGCGATGATGCGACATGACGACGAGACGCCGTGTTAACAGTGCGATGTTAACAACGCCGCGAGGTTTGTGAAAAACTCGGGTTTCGCGTTTCTCGAATCTGAATTCTATTTTTCCCCAGACATTGCCTTGGAAAAAGAAAACGCGAAAATTATCATTCCGTTCGAATAATGCTATATACGGGATACGCAACACTTTCCCGCGCTCTCTCCGTCTGCGCCACAGCGTTCTATAAAATCGAAATCGCGGAATATTTTGTCGACTCCGTCCTCCGGGGCTCGCACGATTGTTTGACATTCGTAATAGTGTACCGCCGTCGTGCGGAACAGACGAGAGCGGGGATCTAATTCCGTTTCGCTTTTCCGACCCGTCCCCCCCCCCCCCGTTCGATATTATCAGTGGAAAAATATTGATATTTAACCTGCGTCCGCGGAGTTACCGTTTGAACTCCACTCTCGTCTGCTAAATTTTGAAATTCAATTTAATGTTAATATAAATTGCGCGGAGTCGTCGTTGAGCACTTTCGACGGAAAGAGGTATGTCTGAGGAACAAGGAAAAAAATAATTATTATATTTAACCGCGGGAACCTGTCACACCGCCGGACGGCCAAACGAAAAGACGGTTTTCGTTTTTTGTGCGTGCGCGCGTGATTGCGAATTAAAAATACGCGTATCGTACGTACAAAACAATTTTGTGGACAAGCGAATCCTGACGGTTTATCACGCACTCGGTCGTTATCCGGCGCGTAATGACATCCGCGTGTATCTCGTACGAATTCAGTCGGGTCTAACGGACACGGTGGGAATACGTTTCGTTAACAACTTTTGGATATACGTAAAACAACGCGTAGGTACTACGCAGGGCGGGAATTCGTTTGGAAATCACGCGAACGCGATTATTTCACATGCATTTATACATTGATAAACACACGGTGGGCGCGCGCGGCGGTCCCTTCTTATCGTTACACACACGAATCCGATGAACGTCCCGTTTTTAAATTCGCCACGAAACCGTTGTGCGTAATGGATCGCCAGAGATCCTGAATGCGTCGAACGATTTGACGCGGGCGCTTGGTTAATAAGTACATAAGTAATTGAATACGGTGTGTGTGTGTGTAAATCGTATTCGGTAGGACACGGGAAAAACAGGGGACCGCCCTTCATATAATATATAAAGCTCACTCGTCAAAACGGGTCGCTCGACGGCTCGTTAACGCGCGTGTCAACGCCCAAACAGATTTTTCAACGACGACGACGACGACGACGACGACGACGCGCGCGAATCGTTATAAACGTCCGTAGCACGGGGGTGGTGGGAGCTCGTTTTTTTCCTACTACTGTCCAAATTGAGTAGTAAATAAATTTCGTTGGAGCATTCATTCGGATCATAATATCGTCCCCCGTAAATGCCTCTGATTTCGACAGCGCGTAATAGAAAATCGCGTTTTATTCCGTTATACGACTGTGTGTCGTATTTTTGTGCACGAGACAGAAAAAAAAAAAATAACCACCGGACGACTACGGAATCCGGATTCGAATAGACTCGTTAAAATTTACATCGTCTTCGTAATGTGTCCGATTCGAGCGCTGCGCAGAAACATCAGCCGACGACAAATGAAATGATTTTTATTCTTTTCAATATTCTTGTACAATCTTGTGTAGAACCACAAAAAAAAAAAAAAATGTATTCGTTATAAATTATAAATTTTAATTGTGAAAAACTGAATACACTAAACAATATTGTATTAGGTATACGGATAATTATACGATATAGTTATAAACGAACAGGAATTATCGAATACGGAACAGATGTTATTAACGTCGGATATCCGCGGTCACTCTGTATACACACACACACATTATTCAATTGGTTTTTTTTTTCATGTAAATGACGACGTATACTACAGAGTGTATTCTCGTAACCGAACACGATACAGTGTTTAGAGGAATGTCTCGCGAGTGGTTGTGAATGGAGCAGAACGGAACAGAAGAAGAAGAAAAACAATAGTAGCCTAATTTACATTTTAACGTTACCAAACGCGTATTATATGTGTGTGTGTGTGTGTGTGTAATAATCAAATGCCTCGGCCGTGGAACATTTTGTGGAGGAAACAAAAAAAAGAAAAAAAAAATCGACGTTTTCTACACATAATAATATATACTCGCGTGATATAAATAATAATGCATCGTATAAGTAATATCATTATAATATTATAAAACGCTCGCGACTTTCGTAAATATGTTGAAAATGTAATTTTTCATTAACTCGTTAACTGGTTTGGAACGAATGCGCGCCTGTTACCGGATTATTGAATGTAATCGCCGTATAATATATACGCTGTATATACGTGTCGTGTTTGGACGTACTAAATAAGGAGAAGCAGCCGATAATCGTGGGCCGACGGTCGTGTTTTGCCGTACGACAGTACAAAACGCCATACGGTTTTAAACGAATGTATTCGAAAAAAAAAATTACCGGTTTCTTAAAAGCGAAAAGTGTATACAATTTGTTTGAGTAACAATAATATTATGTACCGCGACGATAGACAAATAACGACGACATTATTTTTTTTTGACATACGTTTTTTAATATGCGCTCGGTACTGCGAGTGGAGATTGCCACAGTTTCCTATGATTTTTTCTTTGGGGGAGAGGAGAAGGACAAAAACGTTTTTTTTCCTACACAATACTCGTGAACAATATAATTTCAATACTAATTTTTATACTTGTAAAGTACGTTTGAGTAGAAACATTGCGAATACTTTTTGTTCACGGTATGCGAGTCTTACAAGTGTACTCATATGTATAAATATATTTTATTTTCGTTAGAAATCGGAATGTCTGAGCTCATCTCGCTGATTGATAGATAATTTTAAGATAAAAATTATTTTATCATAAAATATATTATATTCTATTCAGATGCTACTATACAAAAAAAAAAAAAAAAAAAAAAAAAAACGACAGCAATAAACTGACAAACATTATGAACACAAACTACGTTTGTTATTTTGAAACGCGTAATAGTCACTTTTTTTTTTTTTTTACTATACATTTCCCAAAACATAATTTTTTTAAAATGTTTGTCATTATAATATATTATGTATTATACGAGTAAATATTATTATTAATAGTAAAAAAAAAAAATTTTTTTTTGTATGTTTAAAAATAATTTCTTTTTTTTTTTTTACTCACTGGAATTTATTCAGAACGTATTCTTATTACAACTAACGACTGGTACACACCAACAATTATTTATCGTATACGGAAAATAAAGTATAATTTAAATCCAACATAAGCATAAAATTCCGAAAGAATCCGTTCCGACAATAAAATATCATATCACAATTTTGGTTTACTTTTTTTCCTATAAAATTTAATAATAACGCGTGTGGTATTTTTTTTTTTTTTTATTTTTCGATTTAATAAAACGCACCATATTTTCGCGTACGCGCGCGAGTTAATAAAACGTTAACGCGCAATCGTCGCGGTGCTGCGTGTGAATAACGATTTATTTTTCGCTTTGTACAGTCGCACTGCACGCGGAATTCCGCTTTAATTTACGATAAATAATTTCGTTAAAAAAAAAAAGAGAAAAAAGAGAGAAAAACCGTATTTTTACGATATAAATCATTTTATTATCGCGACAATATATTCGTCGTCGACAATCTCGATACTACATATTATCGCGCGGCGTGTCTTCGAATTGAACGGAATATATCAACGCGGACTTCGTTGCAGCGGAGTTCAAAGGCGCTTGCGTTTGGTTGCGTCTCCGAGAGAAGCGTGTGTATTATTTATAAATGGGAAAGTAATAAACGAGTGATCTTTTTTTTCTTTCTTTCTTTCGTTTCGCTCTACTCCGCGGAGAAACACGAATTTCTCATACGTTTCACCGTATAAAAGACGCTGCGTTATACACACACGGCGCGCAATATATACACGCCTTTGATGTGTCGACTTCGGAGCCCATTTCCGTTCGATTCCTTTTGGACGAAACAATTCCGGCCGAGGGGATTCTGAACTCTTCCGGACCATATATTTCGTGTGGCCGTACTGCACACACTCCGAGATCGCGGTATAATAATATACTTGTTATAGTGTATATATAGCGTGTACTTTTACGTATGTGTGCGTTACATTGCTTGGCGAAAGACCAGTCAACCGTATTCGCATATAACTCTTATAAAGAAGGGTGCAGCGCCGCCGCGGACCGGGATGATTTTTCGAGAGTTCAAATATAACTTGCAAAATCGAATTTTTTTTTATTCCGCGAATATTACAATTATTTACAAAAAAAATAATAAATACAAGGTATTTCGCGTTTCCTCCTCCGTGTGTGTGTGTGTGTGTGTCTAATCGATTTTAGGGTATAAATTCTTAATTAATCAACGGCAATCTATCGAAATGAAATTCGCGACGAATTCGGCAAGACTGTTCGAAGAGAGTGCTCGTAAAATACTTAAAGTGGTAACGGAGTTAATATACGTCACCGTCACATTGCCGCGGCGTTAAAAATCAATACACTCGGACAAAAATTTCCCATTCACACAGTTAGGCATAACAAAAAAACAAAAAAATCGTACGATTTTCCGTTCATATGAAATCGTCTTATTGAACTCTTAACGAATCGTACAGAAATTATTTCATTAGACATTTCGATTCGAAATCGTATTGCGAATGTTTCTAACGGATCGTCCGAAGTACGGTTTTATGAATGCGTTTTGTGCGGTGAAATAAGAGGTTTCGTTACAATTTTCTCTGAACCCCTTAAAAAAATAAACCGCTAGACATTTTAGTAAATCTGCCAGTGTCAACTGCAAGAGCAGTTTTTTTTTTTTTTAACGTAGTTGACGTGAGCAACAAATGAAATCCGACTCCTTGATTTGACATTCTTCTGAAATTATTCACAACGAAAATTCCAGTTATAGGGTCGTTTCAAAAATAATCGAACGCCTAAATTGTACATACACATATATATCTTTTATACATTTATACTCTATTCAAAATCGGATATTAAATAGTAAAATACGGGATTGTTTTTTTCTTCTTGTCAGGTGAACGAAGAGTTAGAAAACGTGTTGGAAAGGACGCGAACAATTTCAAATACGCGCAGTTAAGAAAAATACGTCTTAGAGAACTGGGTACCGTGGGTTAGATTAGCTTATAACTACAGCTGTCCTAATGTCGTGTAATGGATTTTGATTTATTCGTACGAGTATAAAGTATAGTATGGCGTGTATAACTTTTTTCGTTTAACGCGGCGAGTACATCATACTCTGTAAATGGGAAAAAATTGAGTTATACTCGTTTTCTTACACATCACATTTATTATACACGCGATATATAATATAATAATAATAATAATAATAATAATAATAATAATAATAATAATAATAATAATAATAATAATAATAATAATAATTTTAAATCGTCTAATTTCGAATAACAGCGGTCACCTGCTGCTGCGGCGGCGATGAAAACATAATACATTACAAGACGAAATGAATTTATTACACGATATATTTTACCTTTTCAAATAAGTATATTGCGGTAAACCACATTTGTGTTTTATAAAAAACACGCCCGGGAAAGTTTTCGATTGTTACTTACGTTGAATTAATTAATAATTTATGTATATATATATATAGTCATTGCGTGAGGCGTACGACGCAAATGAAATGACGACTGCGATGAAGTTATTACTACGAATGATAATTAACGTTCGATTTCTTTTACGACGTTCTGGAGATAACCTTATGAAATATAGTGGTTTACTCGAATATATTATGTTTTTTAACGAGAATCAAGTTTACAACGAATTGGATATATTTACGACGCAAAGACTATTATATTGAAATTATTATTATAATTTCATACGTATTTTTAATGCGCGGATACAGTGCATCACTGTACCAATATTTAAATATTTGTAAAGAAAAAACGTAGCGAACCGCCGCCGCGATTACAGCTGTGAATGTCGCGAATTGAGTGAATTGTTTAAAAAACAAAATATTCATTTGAAAGCGACTACTATATAATATGAAATAATTCTGAACGACGCGTTTGTACGCTTTTAATTAATAATAAACATTAACCGCGGGCATAATAAACAGTGTTGAAATATTATAATAAATCGTTCTTTCGTGTCACATTACGAGCAACGAAAATTGTCCAAAAAGAATATTATGTCAACTGATTTACCGTGCGAGAAGAGATTTTTTTTACAATTATTTTGGAATAACATTTCCTTACTCCCGACGAAAACTACTGAGGAAAATTATTTTTTTTTATGTATTTGAAACGTACAATCTATAAGATTTTTAATGTATTAAATAATATTTTCTTTGAGATGGAAGAAGGGATTAAATATGTTATAAATACAGCATTGTCCCGCGGTGCACAACGTTCCTTCCTATAATAAAACACCTTATAAGAATTTTTTTTTTTTGGTGAAAAACCTAAAAATAGTACACTTCTTGACGATTAATAGCAACGCGTCAATTTTAATAAAAACACTCGCCAGATATAATAACAAATACGTACATTTTCGTTTTTTCAAAGAAGGCCTCGTTTCTTGACCGTTTTATTTTAAGACGCGCGTTTTATATATATATGAATTTTGTATAAAATGCTAATGGATTTTTATCGATTATTTATTTTGGCACGGACGTCTTAATTCGATTTAACTATATCCGTATGTTTTAAAATTCATCACATAATCTAAACGGCTTGCCATGCCGATTTTATAAGAGTTTAAAAACGGGGTGATCTGATAATCCGGAACTGTAAATCAAGTGTATTTCGACTATATTTCATACCTTATATTGTACGAGACTCATTAGGATTTCTATATATATTATATTCAAAGTTTTTTTTTTCAAAATATAATACTGTGTGTATCGTTAATATATTTTATCCGATTTCTTAACGATAATAATTATTTTAGTTCGAACACAAATATTTTTTCACCGCACCGGTTGTTGTTAAAACATAACTTCTAGCTGATTATTGTATTTCAACACACCTGTAATACCTCTATTTTCGTAAATTTCTTAATATTATATAACCAGACAGACTTTGAAGACTTTCCACTCGAATACGTTAACGGTGACTTTTTGATTTTCTTCGAGTTTGACGCAATCCGCACTTACCGATACGGTCGCTATGTTTTAACTCGAGTAAATTTAAATTCAATAAAAAAAAAAAAAACAAAAAACATCGACGGATTAATAAGTAAAAATGTATAATAATACGTACTCCCAATGAATACGTTTATTACGTTTAGCGTTTATTTCACAACGTTTTATACACAATTGCAGTTTCCGTTAATAAATCCCGTGTATTGATTGTGTTTTGAAAGAGAAAAAAAAGTAATGAAAACGTTCTTTTTTATATATATACAGATCAATACGTATGTGAATAAAATAAAAATGTCCGCAGTTCCCTCGAATAGGTTACGATCAACAGCTGTAATTATAAAGGATCGAGTCCAGTGGCTGCGACCGCAATCTCTGCGGCTGACACGTGGTATTTATTATTACCGATTTATCGTTTGTCGTCTACAATCGTACAAAAAAAAAAAAAAACGGCGCATTCGAATTACAATCCGAAAATCAATATTTACCGTTTTTTTGCTTCTTCTCCCTTTAAAGTACACTTTTTTCCCCTCCCGTTTTTTTCTTTTTTGCAGACAGACACAACGGATTTTGACGGGGGGGGGAAAAAAATCTCTCTTTTTTTTTACCGCATTTATTAATGCGATCGTGTAATCGTGAGAATGGAAAAACGATGATTGACAACGACTGCTCGCGACGACGAACCGAATGTGACCACCACCACGGCCGTAATCTGCTGCAGTCGCGTGTTGTTCTTCTAAACCGCGGATCGGGTAATAATTATAAGCAAAGTTTTCGGCTCCACATTTTGTACTTTTTTTTTTCTTTTATTGCCGCCGAAGTGATTTACCCCGTGAGGATAACGAGACCGAGCTCTACTAGCTACATACACGGCCCTCGAAACGACATTCAAGGGGTTTGTATTTCACCGGAGACGTTTCTCCTCCTCCTCCTCCTCCTCCTCCCCCTTATCCATCAGACCGTTGGTTTTTGTTACGTAATTTGTTTTACTCGGATGCTGCTGCGCAAGGGGAAACTGTGCTTTTGTGTTTGTCTCCTCGGCGCTCTCTCGCTCAAAACGGAACCCTGTTACGTGTGCGTACACACCACACGTATAGTCGCGCGACGTTCTATTATTATTATTATTATTGTTATTATTATCATCGTCTTCTTCTTCTTCTTCTTCTCGTGTCTCGTGTGCGCGGAGAAAACGAGACGAGACGAGGGTTGCTCGGTAAACTGCATCACTAATACCGTCGCGCATACTCCTTTCGCGCGTGATACACAACACGGAGCGTACACTCTACTACTACTACTACTACTGCTGGCGACGGAAGTTCACGGTGTAGAGAAGAGAGCGAACGGGACTCGGATGCTGCACACTGCGCGAACGCGCCGCCGGTAATTATTGCGTATATTCGCTCTCGGGTCGCTCTGGCGACGACGAGACTCGTGGAGTGGAAAACGAGATTTCCTACGCTTCTTTAACAGGAGCACTCGAATTCGCGTATTCGGCGACACCGAAATGAGCTGAATATGTGAAACCATACACAGAGAGAGAGAGAGAGAGAAAATGACGCTGTCCGAAACCAGCATTTTTATTGCGCGGCTATAATGCGTCTTGAGATTTTATTCGGAGACGCGTTGAAAACACAGCGGGCAAATTTTTACTCGATTAAAACGACGGAAGAGATGTAGAGGACTACTCCCGGTGACCACTGCCACAAGGCGCGTAATTCTCTCTGATATTTTCGCGTTTTTTATCCGCACGAAAAGTGGAGACACGGAAAACTCGAAAATCGATACCCGCCTCCGTTATTGTATACGGATTTCGAATATTGTTTTTCCATCTTAATCGGGGCGGGAAGGGGGAAAAAAATAATCGATTTTATACGTCTCGGAAACGTATAAAATATCGGACGCGAATACGGGTGAATAGTATTTCAGTCTCAACAAAAACGATTATTATTTTATTCGTGAAATTATAATATACGTAAAACACAAACCGAAAGTCATACGGACACCACCGAAAGCGATTTCGGTTTTAAACGTAAAACAATATTAAAACGCGTTGTAATAATTCGCATTACCTCATTGTTATTAATATAAAATAATAAGAGAATATATTTCAATGCTTCGTCTTTTGTTCTTCTCCTGTTAACCAGAACTTCTTCTCCTTTGTTAATTAATACGTGTAATAATAGCCGCGGTTTGTGCAACTGGAAACGCGAAATAATACACAACAATATCTTTTCAATGAATTTATCGTTAAAAAATCGTAAGCATCGCGAAAAAGTTTCCGGAGTAACTTTTAACGATGGTTTCAGGGAGAACAAAAATTATTTTTTTCTTTTTATAACAATTACGGCGCAGATCCGTTGCGCGGAGACTTTTACAATAAAATAAAATAGCGCATTTCGACGTCCTATACGGGACAACGGAATTACGCCTACGATACGTATTATCGGATATTGTTCGTTTATCATTTATTAAAACGGCCAATGTGAAAATATTTGATTTATTTATTTTTTTCCACTTTGGTTTTTTTCGATTTGCACATCGATGCTGATTCGATTATAATTGTGTCTGTAATATGTTAGAACAACCATAATGCGTTTAACGTTTCTCCGGTAGTTTTTTCACTATGCCGAGTGAGAAAAAAAAATATCATCTCGAGCTGAAAGAATACAATTTGCTCGCCATTTCGTTTTTCATTTTATAAATTTACTCCTACGCATTTAACATAACGTTTAACAGAAAGTTCACAAGTAGATTTTCGTAAGTGGTACTCTACACATCCGAATGGTTGCATACACAATTCTAACAGAATTTTCAGAAATGACGGGACAAACGATAATCAAAACTCGTCATAAATAATATATAATATTTAAAATCGCGAAAAATTAAAAAATGCCGCCCGTGGTTTATTATCGTTCATGCGGAACCGCTTCTTATAAATACGACCAGAAAATCAAATATAAACTATGTGTTTCTTTTTTTTTTTAATCGTTTAAATCGCCTCTCGTATCGTATGACGATCGTTTTTTCTTTTTTCTTATTCACACGAATTTCATATAATACCGTTTTCGCGAAAAATCGTTCACCAAACACAATATGACGACATACTGTTGCGAATCCACCCGATATCCGCGATTAAATTTTGTATTATAAAAAATTTTGTTTCCTCCAAATCGCGAGCCAAATTATACCTACTACTGTAATTATTATTATTATTATTATTATTATTATTATTATTATAATTATTATTATTATTATTATTATTATTATTATTATTATTATTATTATTATTATTATTATTATTATTATTATAACACCGCGGAAATCGAATCCCAAACAATTTACTAATTATTATTATATTCTCGTGCGTAATATTATATTAATAAATCGTCCGTACGACGCGCGTATTATAATTATTGTGTGTCCGCACTTCCCCGTCCGAAGTAATAAATCACTATTTCGGTACCGTTGATCGCGATGCTGTACTTAATATCAAATAGCTACGTGTGTGTGTGTAATGGAATCGTTAATTAAGTCCGGGCAATTGTCTGTAAAACCACAGGCCTTTGTTAATAATTGGATTGATCCATAACCGAATATATTATGATTTATGATTAATATATTGCAGTGTATGTGCGTGTGTTATGTGTTACGTGTATCTGATATTGTGTCGATCATACGCGGTCTGCGGATAATAACGCCGAATTTCGTACTGCGTTCTCGTTGGCTACAGTATTATATTGTGATCGATCGAAAAAATTCGTTAAAAAAAAAAAAAACGAATAATATACCGACAAATCGTTTTAGCGGAAAATAACGGTTTTTTTTTTTTTTTTTATTGAAATGTGTACAAGTTTATTTTATACAAATACATTATGTGGATCAGGTTAGGAAAAAAACCATCCGAAAATAGGAATATTTTAATTTTTAATTTTTTCCCTCCCAAACATGAGTCGAACATTTCTCGTACGATATTTATGCACGTCTGTAAATGCGCACATCGTTCGGTTTTATCGAAAAATGTTATTTCGAAAACGTATATGTATATATATATTTTTTTTTTTTTTCGAAGAGATAACTTCGAATTACGTCGAAACGTAATTTTGTCCATTTTATTTCTTCATATCGCACAATACACCGAACTCTAGAAAATAACTGCGATTTCCATCTATATACGAGTTCAACATAATAAAACTAATGGAAATTCGCGTTTAAAAATTGTTTTCGTATGTCCCTACATAATACGTACACATACGTGAATATGCGAATAAAAGTACCGTTTTTTCTTCTCTTCTGTTCGCTACAAACAGTTTTCGAACTATTCGAAATAATAACAATTTTTTTTTTATAATCTGTCGTACTGATTACCATTAACGCGGTCAATAATGGTAATGCGATAGGTGCAATTAGTAGTTAATTGTGCGTATATCCAAGAAAGTAAATCGGTAAACACGGATTCTCATCAATGGCTGTCGGTAGTATCATATTATAATATGCCCAAGTATCAGTACGAAATCTTTTATATTCAATTCCGTTATTTTGTTCATCTTATCGATATTTATTTTTCCAGGAAAATAAAACATTTATTACCACTACAGCTGAATTTATCATTATAACTTATTTGACTTCAAACTTAGCCGAAAGGCGACAACGCGTACTGTCAGAAGTCAAAACGTAAAACATCTAAGGGAGGGGGCCATAGCCCCTATGTCCCTGATATAGACACCGAGCCAAAGTCATCGATCTCTGCACTCGGTCAGTGTGCTAATACTAAAATCGTTTTATTTTACTAAACTGCTCGATCGATCGATTCTTGATGCCTCGTAAGGTAGATTCTTATAGACGTGTTCTTCAACACACTCCGACCTCAAATCCATTATAAAATAACGGAAGACACTTTGATTTTTGACAACCGAAAATAACGAATACACGGCGTAATCGGGACTCAGAATGAAAACATCAGTCTGTACGAGGTATTCGCACGCGTTTACGACAATTCGTGCGATTTGCCAAGCGTCTGAAACCCGCGTATCGTTAAATATTTTCGATCGAACGTCTTATTCAAACAAACAAAAAGAAAAAAAAACAGATTTTTCTTTTGGAAAGCGTGCAAAAAAAAAAAAAATTGCGAGTTATTCGCCGAAGAACGTAACGACGTTATCGTAGTTTTTTTTTTTTTTATATATATATACACAATCGCATTTTAATGGATTTCGTCATTGCACTCGCGAAGCAATTCAGTAATCAAACGCATTTTGAAATACGACGACGTAAAAACTGTCGGAGGAAACGTCGAGAGACGTTTGTCTCGAACGTTATCGAATTCCGGCAAAACTTCATAGAAACGCGTATACTTTGTTTTCGTAACGAAATCGACTAAATAGAATTAAGACGGCCCCCATATAAATAATTCCATTAAATAACCGAAATCTATTGGCGTTTTTTTTTTGTTTTTCACTTTTAGTTACTCGTAAGAACGTTTTTCGCGTGCCTATAAAATAAATACGCGATTTCGAGTGTTATAACTTTCGAGTTTTTATTATTACTTTTTTTAATGTACAGTGGACGTTATGAAAACGTAAGGCGCGTTCGACTATCTCTCCAACAAACCCTCTCGTGTCGTGTAATTTCAGGCGTGGTAAATTATTTCTACCGCACCGTTCCTCCCCTCGGCAATTTATAAGTGTCGTCGACACTCTCTCGACGTTCCTCTCTTGCAGCACTCCGACGAATTGAAATCCATTTGTGTTTTTTATCTTTTTTACCAAAAATTCGATTCGATTAGTGTTGTACGAAAACCGCGTGTCGTCGATTCTCGTCGCAGCGGCAAATAATAATTCGAAACGACGGGGGAAACGAATCCTAACGAGATTTCATCGCGAATTCTCGTGTAATGTGTTCCGGGGGGGGGGGGGGAAGTGAAAAAAATAGAGCTGCGAAGAAAATTACACATGCGCACAGTAGTTAAGGCGAAATTTATTCAGACGTTCTCGGGAACTTGCGCATGGACGGGATTCGATTGAGTTCAAATACCCGTTAATTTTTTTTTCCTGCTGATACTAAATTTCGGTGTCGAAAAAAGATGAAACACGCGTAGACGTTCCAATAGAATAATGATAAATAATTAAGAAACAACAAATTGTCCGGAAGACGGGAGTGAGTGTTTTCGTCTCCACGAAACATGCCCGTACGCGGGTACGTTTTGTTGGAAAAGAGCAAATCAAAAAATTATCGAAGAATTCAAATTGTGTGCATTTAAAGGGAAATATGAGAATGGAGCGTTGTCTGAAATGTTCGATGGACGTGCGATAAAAACACAATTCCGACACTGAACCCAATACACGTGTTTTGTGTAATTCTCGCGTATGTAATACACCACGTGCCGTCCATACTGTTTCAGTTTTCCCGTTTTTCTTACTTGACATCGATGTAAATGTGAATACAGTGCACGGTCGTTTTATTCGACAATAATACACATTATAAACTGTAAACTTCGGTTCATCAAAGTGAAGACGAAAAATAAATGTAATGTAGGTATATTCCATTGTACGCCCTCTGAGACGTTCAAAAGTTGTGCGATTGCATATTGTTGAAAAATAAGCAAGAAAAAAACTAAGTATTTTTTACTATTTACCTTATACTATTAACCCTAATTGTGAACTATATTTTTTTATTAGATCTACTGAATGTCAAAATTTTAGACGACTAAATAGGTTTTATAAAGAAGGAAAATAATGGTTCGAAGATATTTATTTATTTTTTTTTTTTTTTGAAAATAATTAGGCGACATGATAAATTACAAAATAAAATTTTTTTTAAAAAAAATTCGATTGGAACGAGTAATTTCAAATGAAATAAGTGGAGGTATGTTAACTAAACGAAATGAAGGGACGGCATCCCTTCCCTTTTCCCTTTTTTTTGACCACTTATCGCGTTATAATAGTAAACGTATATTATGTTAATGAAACATCGGTGTGTGTGTGTAAATTATTGAATTTCGACTGATTTCTCCGTGAAAATAACGCGCATTTATTACCGAACTAAAAACCATCGCGCCACCGAGCATATACTCTCATACGCATCAGGGCTTATTATTATTATTATTATTATTAATTTCACACAAAGTGTTTTAACGACACGGGCGAGCGTTTAAGTAGCTGGGTATATATATATATAAGTTTTTGGTTCGTTTGAAAATCCCTCTATATCGTAAACTCGATTCGAAAATCGTTTAACCGCCATAGAAATCCCTAAAATATAACGCGTTTCCCAAAAACGTCGTCGGGTGAGAGGGAAGGGCCGTTTTTAAACAGTCATACACCTCCGTCGTCGTCGTCGTGAAATTCCGTTGCGCAAAACTTTTACACCGATGGGAGACGCGTATCAAGTAAAAGTACCGCGGCGGCTTCGGAAACGTTCGCCTTCGTTTATATTAATTGGCATTTTCCTCGCATTCCTCTCACTCCTCTCGTTCGAGTCGATGCGACGACAAACTTTCGCCGCGCTGTGCTGTCTGTGTGCGTTTTATATTATGTGGAAATAACACACACACACACACACCGCGGACTTTATATTGCGTGTTACGTATTGGTGCGCCGAAATATAATAATAATAATAATAATAATAATAATAACACAGAGAAAGCATTGAGAAACGCGCGCGAGATGGATAAAGACGCGAATTGTCCGGGTGGCATATTATCGTAAACGCGGTCTTGGTTCCGTTTTTACATTTTTATTATTTATTTATGTTATTTTATTTGTATTTATTTTAATATTTTAACACTCCGCTATTAGTGGGATATTTAAAATTTTTTTTTTTTTTTAATTGTTAAACCCTTGAAAAATGAAACTAATTTTTTCCATAATAAATCGGGGGGGGGGGGTGGAGGGAAGAGGAGGAGAAACGCTTATGAGTGACGAGTGAAAAAAGTGTGTGAACATCCGTTTCTACCATAAAATCTAGTGGGGGAAATATAATGGAAAATCATCGGGTAACAGTATAACGTATGACAATAACCAGTGGTGTAGTCGTAAATAATCTTTTGGGTATACACCACAATTTCGCAATACATGGTAAGTAGATGAAGAGCTTCGCTCTCAACGGCACCGACGGACGGGACATACTCCCGATATTTCGGTCAATATTAATTTTTTTTATCGTTTGTAGAAAAGAAAAATAGTACTTTACGTCACATCATAAAGTGACAAAAGTCACACAATACATTTATTCGTTTATCAAATGTAAAATATGTTTAATTGTCAAAATAGTGTACGGGCGCGCGCATTTCCACCAAAATAAAGCATTGACTGTTTTCAATAGCAGCAGCGCTGCTAACAAGTCTCTGTGAGTCACGACGACTTTGCCGCCGCGTCATTTTAAGAGAAGCAAAAGCAATTTTTTACTCTCGAATCCTGCGTGTACGGAACACGGGACGAGTGTAGCAGAGACGAGAACCCGTGTATAGACGCAGCGAATTGGATTGGCATCAATTGCCGCTGCAGTGGAGAAAATTATAGAGATTAACGTTCGGACGTGTGATGGTGATTTTCGTAGGACTTTGGGAGGTGGCAGCAGAAGTGGAAGGCAATTGTTTATGCTGGTTGAGAAGAAAAACCGTTTAACGCTTACGGTGTGAACGATGTCTAATCGTGCCATTGGACGGATAAGATCGACGTTTAAGAGGACGCTGGCACAAACGCTCATGACTCTTTAGGAGAATTATCACACTATAATGATTTCGAGTAGAAATTCGGTGTCTAAACTTGTAGCCGTTTCGTGAGAGTTCTTTCTCTCGCGCGAAACGATTTTTTTTTTTTTTATGACAAATCATACGAGCGTTGTGTAAATCTTCCTGTTAATGGTTTGTGACGATACGCGTTCGAATACATTGCATAAGGCACGGTTAATTACCGGTGAGTTGTACACACCAAACCGTATAAAATCCGACAGACGCCGATAAATAATAATTTAAACAATATCGGGAGAACGTCGAGATGCCGCGCATGTTTAACATATTATGACGTCTGTACACGAATATTAACGTCTCACGCACCCACCACACTCTGTGACATCGCCGAAGATTTATGAAACCGATTCATCGATCGTTATTGATCTATTCCGCTAGAGGTCATATGCGGCGGCATATGCGGTTTTACCGATGAAATTCGAATCTCGAAATGATGTAACCGATATTGATTTTAATCACACGCGTATAGTAATTATATTCGCGAATTAATCGTTAAAAAAATCGAAGCGTTTCCTACAACTTCGTTTAAACCGTTACTAAAATATAAACGAATTCTTTACAAACGATTTCACGATACTCTTAATGGCGAAAGAAAAAAACGTATTTTCTTCAGCATGTTGTTTGGTGGTAACGTCGTAGAATTTTTATGTGTTACGTTTAACGTTTATCACTTTCGGTATATTAAACGTCGTGTTAATGATATTTCGGTAAATGTATTAATAATTCTCGCAGTTTTTGAATAATTCTATACGTTATTATAATTGGTAGGAACGCGCATAAATTGCGTGGAAAAAAATGTTAATAACGTTCGATCGATGCAAATATATAGACAGAGAATTCGCCGAAATCAAATCCCAGCTCATCGAAACCGTTTATAATGCGTTCAGTGTACGAATTGTGATTTCCGTTTTATAATAATATATTGCAATATAAAGTACAAAAAAAAAAAAACTTAACTACGCGTACTTTTCTTTTTATTATATTATTCGTAACAAAATTTATTTGGAAGGTAAAGAAAAACTTATTTTATTTTCGTTTCGGTCATTTATTCATTAGATTCAACACAATATACAGACGACTCGGAAACTAATTTTTTTCTTTTTTTGAGTGAATTCAATTTAAAGTTTATACATATTGGGTGTGTGTGTGTGTGTGTGTGTTCCGCGGAATATTAATATTGTTCAATCTTCGTATTATTATATTGTTTACACGGTATAACAACAGTGCGCGCGCAGTTTTCCTCAGTTACGCCGTTGCTCTTAACGAGTAAATTATTATTCTTATTGTTTGTTTATCATAATTAAATTTTAGAACAACGTCTTATTAATAATCTGACTGCAGATTTATTGTGTTCTCTAGCTGGTTTTTCTCGGACGAGCACGAAACATACAAAATATCACGTAAAATAATTTACAATATATGAAAAAGACAAAAAAATTTAATACTAATTATGAATAGTCATTCGGATACAATCCGGTATTTTTATTCCTTCTGCGTCCGGTTGAAAACGAGTGTGTGTCCTCGGGCTTTTGAACGATTTGCATTCTAAAAAGAATGTCACGTAAAATAATAAAAAAAATTGTTCCTTTTAGAAACCATTTGATGTAATTTCAGCGTGGACGGCATTTGAATGGAAAAGTGTAAAATCGAAAACGAAATCCAAATCGAAAAATCACGTGAAATAATAAAATAAATTAACTTATTTTTAAAAACTTCGTAAATACGATAAATTTCTCAAAATTAATAATTAATTTAAGAATTGAAAAATAATTTAATGTAATAACTCTGATCGTTCGCGGTTTGTACATTATTATTATTATTATTTTTTTTTTTTTGCGGATACAGAAATATATTTTTTTTTTACAATTATTAACACGAAATAACCACAAATCATTTTCAAATCGTATTGGGGAAAAAATTCGAGATTTCCACAACAACTGTAACGATCAAGGAATGCTGCGATAAATATATAGTTCAAGTATCCGACAGAAGTTTAAAGATAGATTTGGCTTTCAGTCGACAGATTTGTTTCGGAAAGTCGTTATATAACTTTAACCGAGGCCCCCGACTATCCCATTGACACATAACTTTTATTAAATTTTTTTTATATATATTTTATTCAAAATTAAACAAATTTCATACAATAATTCCAACATATATATTTTTTTTTTTTTTTGATTTTGTAATTTAAAATTTTATTAATCAATTACGACTATTAATTTATTAAAGGTTTTCCCTCCTCCTACCGTATATTTTCGTTCGGATTTAATATTATTACTGTCGTTCGATTCCTTAACGTTTGCAGACGAGTATGCACTACGATATTATTTTAAATTTGTCCTATTTTAAAGGAAGAGAAATAGTACGTCCGGGTTTAAAGGAAAACTATATCGACAATCCTATTACTCGTGTGTTAAGTCAGAAGTCGTACAATATAACGTGTAATAGGTATTGGCGCGTATACATATTGGTGTTGACGGCTGGTTTTCTTTATGTTTAGCGTTTTATTTTGTTTTTTCTCTTCTCCGTTTACGTCGAAAACAGACAAATCGATTGGCGTAATATTTCTTTTCGCTTTTGCCGCGGTGGACTGCAAGAGCGAAAAACAATATATAAAACACGAGTGTATATACGCGACGCCGTTCTGTACTCGTATATTGTTCGTCGCTAACGCTATTGAGACTAACAAATTACCATTTCTACGGTTTTTTTTTATTATTTCTATCTTTCTTTTTTCTTCGTACGTGTATCGTATACTTGTTTGTGGCGTCGTACTTTTTATTTAAAAAATTTCTTTTTGCCCTCTCCGAACGAAACATTTCGAACGCATCGCTTATTTCCATATATCGACCGATGCGTTGTGGTTGCTGCCAGTCAGCTGAATGAATTCGAAACACATATTGTCGCCGTTGTGAGACTCGCACACGATTCTACGTGAAAACAAAATAATCATTACAGAGTTAAATATATACACATGTATATCGACAAATAATTAAATATATTACATATATATTAATGAAAGATTGTTCAAAAAATAAAACGACGAATACATTTATGATTCAGTTATAATATTATATTAATGAATTTTTTCGTACATATTAGTAGGCAATTTCTACTATTATCTTTATTATTGTAAAAAAAAACCTGTCCATATTTAAATTATATTATTGTGTAGACGGTATTTTTTCCAAAATAAAAAAAATATATATATAAATACTCAGATTTTTTTGAAAATTTAAATAAAACAACAGATTTTCTTTCTCGAGAAATTTGTCCCGCAACAATACGAGTTTATAAAGATACACGACGGGTACGGGGAACTGAGGGACGGAGATTTTTGCGAACAATTCATTTAATTATTCATTGGTTTTTCTCGAATTTTTTATTAACGTGCATTGTTGACCGAATTCGTGAGAGATATCATTATATCATTTCTTTTCCACTCTAATATTATAAGACATTTTTATGAATCACGATTATATTTGAATAATTTATATTGTTCATCGGCTGAGAACAAATCTCCGTATCCGTATAAAAAAAAAAAATTATAATTTAACGAAATACTTTATACGCATATAATATTTCTGCTCGGATATATATTAATGTTAATATATTTACAACAACGACCGTTCATATATACATTCGTTGGATAAAAAAAAAAATCATGCACGAAATACAGTTTTAATAAAATTTAATCCGATAAGTTACTCCACTTGGAAATGTTTGAAATCACGTCTATAGATATACACACACACATAATATGAAGGCAGTCTTGTTATATACGCGTGTATATAATATACGGTAGAACGGATTCGGATAAAAAAAAAAAAGGAAAAAAACGATTTACCATCATGAAGAGTATTTTGTATAACAGTATTTTTTGCATTGCGCGCTTTATTATTATTATTATTATTATTATTATTATTATTATTATTATTATTATTATTATTATTATTATATCATACTGTCGGGTGGCTATTGTCAAACGGTAACTATTCGAGTGGAAATCCAGCAAACAAGTTAAGCGGCTTTGCATGTGAACGGGCCGCTTTTCCTCGGAAGAGATTATATGCGATCGGAAAAAGATTTGTCGTCCACTTGTCTTACTTGTTTCTATGTTATGTATTTTATACAATAAAGGACAACTAAATCGAGCGTGTTTTTACGTACCGCGTATTTAAAACTATACGACCATATAATATTATAATAAGAGACAATCGGAAATTCTCGCGATATAAAACGCGCACCTTTTATATATATAAAGAAAACGTAATGAATACGTTAGGTGTATTTAATTTTTAGCATCTTCGTTAGTTTTCTCGAATAACTTGTTTCAATATATGAGTAATATCAGCGATAAGGTTTTTTTCTTGCTATGTTGTCGTTTTCAAATTGGGGAATAAAAAAATTCCTACGCGTTTACCGCGGATTTCAGATAACAGCCGCCCTCCACGCGATGAGAAACGTTACAGCTGCAGTCCCGATTTTGAAATATTTGTATAAAAAAAAAAAACGGCCAAAATAATTATATTATAAAAACTCACGAAAGCCAAATCCAACCATGCATGGGCGAAAAAGTCATTAGCCATTCTACTTAAAATGTATAGGCAAACAGTATTTTTCATATATATTTTTCGTTTTTAGTGCTTAGTTGATGACAAACTCGGTCGTTCGTGTAAATGTAAACGAGTAAACGTGTAAATGTAAGTAAACCGGTAAACGTTAAATAAATAATAAACGTGTAAAATATAAAAGTAAATGTGTCAGCAGCGAGTGTACAACGAAAAAAATGAATTCTTACGTTCATTTCATTTTATTGAAGGGCGCGAAATAATTGTATTAATAATAATAATAATAATAATAATAATAATAAAAGATAAATAATAAATACGCCATACGCGTACGATTGATCGCTCGATCAAACTAAATATACGCATATTCCGACATAACGAGTCAGCCGACCATAATAAAAGAGGGGGGAAGTAGTCACCAGATAGCGCTACGACACAACATAGAGGGCGTGGACACGCATGAAAACACGTATAAATAGAAGCCTGAATAACACTGTGCAGTCCAATGGCTTTCGCTATTAGCGCTAAACCGCTATTTATAAGCGATCGCTTTCTTTTCCTCTTGCTACACCGGTATTACGTCGTAACAGATTCTTAAACAATTCTCTGTTGTTACTATTGGCCGATGCGGATACTTCATTGGCAGCATCGTGTACAGCCACCACTGAATCCGTCACCGGTTTTTGGTAAATCATAAGTATAGAAGTATTTTAATTTTGTTTGAAAACCGTTTTGCCGATACCATAAACAAAAGAGCAACAGTTACGGGAGAAAAAAAATAAAGAACAAATAATATATATATATATATATTGCATGACTATAAAGCGAACGTTTTTTTCCACATTTGAGCATCGAAATCACGGAACAAACGGGAGTATCGATGATGAGGAAAAAATAAAATGCGAGGGATTATTTTATTATTGTTTTTTTTTTTTTTTACACGTTTTGCACGCACGACATGATTGCGATGCCGCATCGTTTACGCGGCAAAAAACGAGTACAATAAACGTCGGGCTGCACGATAAATGTGATAGAAATTATTATAGAAAACATGTCTAATAATTCTTTTTGTCGAAAAATAAACGATTAATATCGGTAAGCGTTCGATAAAATCTGTGTGTGTGTGTGTGCGTTTTAGCTGTGTATTGTACGTGCGCGGAATGCGGAGCGTATACAGGGTGAATTTTTGCCAAACACTTTATTACAATACTATATTATTTCAGCGTTTTTTTTAATCAATTCGCTATTGAATGGTTTTGTGGAAAATTATTTCCTATTTTATACCAAATGCGAACCCATAATGGCAACTCATCATTTTCGTATACTCGCCTATATAACGAATGAACAACTCTGCTTTCGCGCGACATTTTATTTTCGAGATATTTCGTTTGAAAATTTCGTCGCATTTCGTAATTCGGCGGTAAACACGCACGTCCGTATCTAATAAATTACGTTTCGATGTTCAATAGATATTATGTTGACCGTTGAACTGTCGGTTTTAAAATAAACGTCTCGGACCGGGTAAATTTCCAATGAAATGGAATACGCGCTCGTTCCTTGAGGATCTAACAAACAACGTAATTCAAGGACCGCGTACAGAAATTATTAAACTCGGAAAAAAAAAAAAAAAAAAAATGTTTGTATGGAACGGAATGTGGGCGAAAAACTTTCGAAAAATAATTTTTTATTTTTCCCCCTCGAAAGAGGAAAAAACAAATAAATCACTGTATACGATTTAAGTACGGGCGGACAATGCGCTGGGTCTGAGCAATCTCAGCGGGATCCGTGTTTTAAAACGTGTAAAATTAATAATAATAATAATAATAATAATATGTTTCGCAGACTCCGAACGGTTTTTATTATTGCCGCGTCCCGTTGACGCCGTGCCGCGCCCGTTTTGTTGAGCACAACGGACATTAATGATTTTTTTTTTTTTCGGTTTTCCGACGATCCGCGTCTTTGATTTATGAACAATATAATAACAACGAGAGAAGAAAAAAAAACCGGGCCGTATAATCCGGCCATCTATACACACACACACACACACACACGCAACACTTAATAATAACGCGTATTGTCGTTTTTTGATTCGCAGACACTTGGGTGAAAAATCGTTTTTTTTTTTTTGCTTTATTTTAATGTACCTACACGTAATGCTGCAAAGATTCAGATTCCTCCGAACGCGTAACGATAACAGTAGTGTTTTCGCTCAAGCGTTCTACAAAAAAATCACTTGTATTTTTTAGATTTAAATGACACGCATATTCTCGTATTTAAAAGCGTATAAAACAGCGCGTTAAATAATAATTTCTTCTTTTTTTTTTTTTTCATCTAAATTCCGCCACCGTAAATATTTATATTCGCCGGTGAGATTCTGACATTTATGAAAATCACGCCTAATACGTATTACAGTCGCTTGTAGTAGTTAACAGTGAGTTACGGTATGTTATGCAGTTTTTTTTCGCACGACGCCTTTCTGAAAAAAAAAAAACCATTTCACTACGCGTAAAGGGATCGAGAACGGACCTATTTCGTCGAATGCTCATACGTTTTTTTTTTCTTTTTTCGATCTGTAAAAGACGTCGTAAAAATAAATCACACAATACGCGTGACAGTCGGACGTACTCGCAAAAAAAAAAAAAACGACGTCGGCGTTGGACACGTTTGTGTAGCCCCGACAAGAAGAAAAAACGACGTCTGAATTTCGACCAGCCTTTTTGAGCCGGCTCCGGTAGATGTCTTTTTCCGAAAGGCTAGCCCGAACGTCGCAATGTTCTTTGAGCTAAATCGATCATCTCTTCCGTTTCGTTGTCGAAATTATACGCTGTACAAGAGCGTTGCCGGTTTGGTAAAACGCAATAAACACAAAACGTTTCTCTTTTTTTTTTTTTTTCTTTACTTTCTGAATATCCGAAGGAGGAACGAAAACAAAATGATAACAAACCGACGAGACCGCTTCCCGTTGGCATTCGTACGTGCGTCAGAGGAGAAAAAAAAATGAAAAATCACTATTTCCATTTTGAAAATGTGAACGACCAAAGTCGGTTCGTTTTTTTCTTTTATTTTGTAGGAAACCAATAGTACCGAAATAGAGCTCGTCGTGTACGCGCAACATATTCTTCGTTTCGGTTTAAACGATTTGAATATTATAATAAATAGTATAACTTATTTATTTATTTATTTATTTTTTTTTTTTGCAGAGATTTGCAGGGAAACAACATCACGGTCATATCGTCTACCGATTTTTCCAACCTGACTAACCTACGAGTCTTGTGAGTATATATGTGTTTTTTTTTTTTTTTTGCTTTTATATTCTCGTGTATTATTTGCGTATATCTTTAAAAGTCGACTTGATTTACGTGTTTTTTTTTTTTTTTTTTTTTTGTCGTTCCCTTTTACGTCCGTTCAGTTTGTCGGTTTTGTCTGGCGACCTGTAAAAATTTAATAGCGCTCCTACTTCGCGTACGAATAAATGTGTAGGTATAGTGTGGGCGTAGTGTATAAATAAAATCCTGGAGGAACTTTTTTCTTTTTTTTTTTTTTTTTAATATATTTATATATTTTATACATTTTTCAAATGGACGAATTGAAAAAGAAGAAGAAAAAATATGAAAAATGAATATCGTTTTTTTTGGGGGGGGGGGGGAAACACGACTTCGGGTGATTTTCGACAACGTTTGAACCGCTCGAAATTATTTTTCAATATTTCTAGGCGAAATAAGTGAAGAAAAGGGAAAAAAAAAGTAAAGTAAAACGGGTGCGATGGGAAAAAAACTCGGTTTTCTCATTATTTGTGTTAATAAAAACGGAAACTTATTTATTTTTTTTTTCCACTACCGTAAACTTCGCCTTCAGACTTTTATATTATTTTTTTCGTTAAATATAAGTTTATATATATAATACACGAGACCGTAGTCACAAGTGCGCCTCGTGGCCTGCACTTATAAACGTATAATTTGCATATACCGATCGTATACTCGTGTTAAAAATCAAAATATACAATTTTATTGCTCGTTTTTTTTTTCGATATATAGAAATAATTCCGAGTACGTACGCGCTGATTTTATTTTTCTCAGTCGAACGAAAATTTCTGTTTTAAAATTTAACTTCATCGCTGGCGTAGCCTAACCGAATCGGGGGTATTGAATTTTGCACATAAATGTACGTAGTGCTCCTGCGAACAATCAATATAAGTATTAAATATAATAAATTCATATTAAAATATATGATACGATTCGGGTAAGATTTTTTTTCTTAGAACATCAGATGCGAAAGAAACAAAATCTCCACTGATTATTATTTTTACGAAACATACTTATATATATATATATTAAGAAAACTTAATTCTTTTTTAAAATCAATATAAATTACAATTATCGCGCATCGTTTAACCCATACACATTATGTAAACAATAATGAATTCGATCTTTTCAATATATTATATATAAAAATTTTTTTTTTTTAATATTCAATCCGTAGATTGGTCTACCTCTAAGAATCTCTATGGTGTGCTTTATGCTTGAAAATGTTTATGCGAATCGACTCTTTGCACCTTTGATTACTTGACTTATATAACAATTTTGAATACAACGTACCTTTATATGAATTCACCAAATCGTAGTATGGATATTATTATCAATATTTTCACTGGATTATTCTATATCAGATATTTCGATATTTCCGATCAGAAAAAAAAAACAGAAGAACGTATAAATCAATTACTTTCAGCCAAAAGCAAAAAAATAAATAAATAAATAAACACTTTATTTTTTTTTATTATAGATTCGACAACGACAACGTACAATAACAGTCCCGATGCTTATTTCATTTCCCCTTAAAATTATTTATACGTTTTAATATTATTATATAACTCTAAAAGAAGTGCTGTATAAATCTTTCGTGTATCTTTCGAACCATCCAAAAAACTTACATTTATTTTTCGTACTCGAGGCGTGTTTATCTCTCTCTCTCTCTCTCTTTCTAAATACAACATATATATGTATTTATCGAGGGTGTAAGTTTTCGAATTGAGCGCAGCAGGTTTGTATACAATAAAGAGAGAGAGAGAGAGAAAAGTAATTTCAATAAAAATCGCAATATTTCTTTGATATAGAATATTGTGTCAAACAGCGAGTTGGAAATATTCTTTCGTGCGGAAGGATTTTGTAACCAATTAAATTCGTTTTCTATATTGTTTACTTTGTTTCCTAAGAAAACGCAATCAAATCATTCGTTTTTTCCCCTCCGCCACCTCATCGAAAGACCCTTTTCGTGTATAAGAAACTTTATAATTGAAAAATGTTTCAATCTAATTGTCTTTATTTTATTTCTTCTGTTATTTTTTAACAGGCAATTGTCGGACAATCAAATTCATACCATCGAGAGAGGAGCATTCAAACATCTCGGTCGATTGGAACGATTGTAAGTATACTGTACAACTTTATATTATTATCTATTATATAAATACATTTTATTTCGGTCTCTGAATCGAATATCGCCGGAAACACAACTCCATAGTCGTCAATACCAAACGAATATTGTGAACAAAAAAAAAAACAAATACACGTACGTATTTATTAAGTCGAATCGTATATATATACAAAGGTGAACAATAACTATAGTTATAAAATTATTTATTTATTTTTTTAATTTCTTAACTCAACCAGTTGATTAACTAGTCCATTAGTTTAGTAATATAAGCGGTTTAAATCAGCTTAACTCAATTTTAATCGTTAATTTTTATAAAAATTCAGTTGCGTAATCGACAAAATATATAGGACTCATTTTTGTCTGGCCATCAAGGAAGCCAATATATATATATATATAAATAATCTTAAAAATTATATTTGTTATTTAGAGTTGATCGATGCTTGTTTTGGAAAATCGTTATAGCCTGTGGTGACACTCACGGAATCTCTTGACGAATCGATTGACATAACGTTTATTAAAACTTAGTACAGTCGTTTGGTCGCCTTACTCGTTGTTATGTATCGGATATTGGACTGAAATCAAAACGTCAAAATTCGTCATACGCTCCACGACTCGTGTCGAATGTTGACGCGCGCGTTCGTGCTGTGCTTATCCTTCGAACGGATGACGACTGAGAGTGTGTGTACGGTGTTTTTTCGGTAGACGTCTCGACGTTTTGACAAATGAACGACGTCATAATAATTATAATAAAAAGAAGAACATACGCGGGATCAAGAGGAGTGAATCGTGCCCAGGCGATTATACCAACAACATATTACAATATTAAAAATAATTTTCATAATGTAACGATCGTTTATATAGCAGGAGGAGTCGTGTTGGTGCGCGGTATATTTTTAGTGTTGGCAACGCGTGTGTCCGATTAAATGGAAAACATGATTACGGACAATGTTTTACGCACTATTAAAGATAAACGCGAAAAAGCGTTTGAAATTTCGGTCTAAAGTATCCCTATAGACCAAAATAAGAATCCCTAAAACAAAATGTTTATTTGAATTTCGGTTGAAAATTAGATATCTCTTCATATTATACGAATTAAAACGTATTTTAATGAGTAAAGTATAATATTTGTTACAGTCGATCTAAAGAATTATTTCATTTTTGATTTTAGATTCTAAAACTGACGGAAATTATATTAATAATTATTATTCGTACATACAAAAAAAAATACGTATTCTTTAAATAGTTTTTTTTAATAGCTATTTTTTTCATTTTTTAAATATTTAATCCCATTATGCGCAGGCATGAACAAATGAATGGTGTGTGGTAAATTTTACACGGTATAGAACTCGATTGACTAGAAAGCAGTGCTTTAATGTTTAAAAAAAACGATTTGTTGTAAAAAACCACCAAAATTTACTAGAGTGGGCATGTTTGGTTTGTTTATTTATAAAAGATATTGGGCGAATATCTGTCTGTGTGGACGACGTTTGGGCGGATATACAATTCGACAGAAAAATGTGATTATACAAATGAAATATGTTTCTGAAAAGATGTCGTTCGTTTAAATTTGATCCGACAATTGAATTTTTTCGTTATCCCCGGCGTCTTGTGCAATACTCATGAAACAGATAATGATTATGTGCAATCTGACTCGAATCGTTCAGAAGAAGGAGAGGAAAGTGACGATGACAAGAATTAAAATAAAATTTTAAACTTTTTACAAATTTAATAATAAAACAAAAACGTAAAGAAGAAAAAGATTGCAAACATTTTTCGCGACCAGGCGGGCGGGTTTCGAACTATTAGCTGCCTTGGTCCATTGGGCAATAACACAGCGAACAAACAAATTGTGTTAAAGAATACCCTTTATTAACATGATCTTTTAAAATGTACAAATTTCATAATGTCATTATTCAAAAACTAATTGTTTGCGGAAAACTTTTAAGCCTACGATTTACCTAGGATACGAAAAAAAAATCGCAAGAATCAATATGCCTTGTAAACTAGGTTTATACCAAATTTTTGATACATTTAAACCTCAGATGAATAATTCCCCCCCCCCCCCCGAAGAATTCGAAGAAATAAAATACGATCTCGGATCGTTTAGTTAACACAATTCCGTGTTCGTATAGTTTTTATTAATGTTCGCTGCTTTCGTTCCTGTTAAGTAAATTTACGTAAAAAAGAAGTTTTACGTAACTTGTGCGGAATTTAATAATTCCAACTACGTATAATATAATAATTATGTGGCTGATGTCACGAAATACTTAATCAGTTTTGTTCTACTCGTATTTCGCCAGTGTTGTCAATATTGTATTAACGTACAAAATTATTAATTTTAGGAAAATTCCCGTGTACAAAACGTGCTCGTGTTTATTTTCGCGCAATTAAATATTATTCTTTACAATATATATTTTTAAATATTCTTTTTACTCTTTAATGTACTCGCGTGATATTTAAATAGTCTTTACTAAATAAATATCGCTCTATAAATCGCTTCGTTTTATTTTATCGAACATTTGGCATAATGTGTAAACTTATTTTTAACATATATTTCTGGTTTTTATCATCGACGTTTTTCTATTTTTATTGTTTTTTTCGAGTGTTCAAATATCCCTTATCAATTACTCTCTACCGGATTTTTTTTTTTTTTTTACATTTGTAATAAGCGCATTTTAACGTCTTGTCATACGCGAGTCCGAAACGTTTCCAATAATAATAACACCAGTTTTCAATAGAGAATAATTATTGATTATCACTTTTCCAGTTTTAAAACGGCTCGAGATATGACGACGAAAAGAAAATGGAATTTTAGTTTGACAAAAAAAAATTATTGAATTTTCGTAATGCTCTTACGTTATTAGACCACGGCTTTTGTCGTGGGGGGAAAAAAACCATCGAAATCCGTTTTTAATTTTAAAACGACGTAATACGTTCATCATGTATTTCCGATTATTATTTATAAATCGCTATTAACTGGTGACGACATCTTATCGTAATCACCAAACGCTGCCGGCCAACGATATTATTTATTATTAAAATTATTATTTGCACTATTAAAAAGACCGGTGAACGCACCGGTTAGTCGGTCGTTTTTTTATTTTTCGTCAAATTTAAATTAATATTGCGTTAAAAAAAAAACGCCCCCGAATAATGCCTGAGCACTAACACCGTTCGTTATGTATTTTATTATAACATTTTGTTTTTTAATACAATTATTAAAAAAATTAATAAATCCCGTGTGCTCGGATTTTCGAACCGCGGTTACGGGATAAAGTTAACGTGTAAATTCGGGCGAAACGGAACGAGACGTCGGTCGATGTAAATGATCATCAAAAATTTAAAGAACGCTTGTGAAACTGCCATCCGTGCGTGTTGTACACGGGAACGAACGATTTCGAAGGCGTTTGAATTACATTTCCATCGTAGAACGCTCATTTATATATATATATATATAACCAGAGCTTTATATTTATTCTTTAATCTTTCCCGATTCGAGCAGGATTTTTTTTTTTTTATCGACATAAATTCAGTATATCATACGTGTACGTAATATTTTTATATTTCCACAATATATCACACTGCCAGCAATGCTGCGAATTCATCGCGAATGACACCGTTGATTATTATTATTATTATTATTATTTTACGAAGCAATTTCCGCGTTCTATTCACTGCGCGGCGGCAGACTGAATTTATGGTTTATACGCCGTACTCGTCTCCGTTATGTTCGTTCACCGCGCGCATACTAAAATCCTCTGTCGCCGCCTAATTAACTTATATTATAATGCCGCGCGCGTATTATCGTCCAAAATATACACAACTGGAGTATTCCAAACAATACACTATATTATAATATTGTATGTAGACACACGAGAGACGAATCCCTTCGATTTCTGTAAACATTATAAATATTGTTTTCACGCGGCACTGCCGTAAACAGTGGTTCCTAAGGCCGTTGACATAACGGTTTTTTTTTCTTTCCAGTGAATTTGTATTCGTTTAAATGAGATTCAGATCTATTATCGTTGACTAAATTTCGTCGAGCATCCGTAGTAGATGTATCGGGTGGCGACACGTTTTTGTGTACTTCCAGCAGCATTGACTATTTATTAATCGATTACAACGTGAACGTAAACGTTCACCTAATTAACGCAAGTCTCGTTGTCCACTACTCGGTCCGTTTTTTTTTTCACCAGATTTTTAACAGTGCTACGGATGATTTTCGATCGTATCTCGGATTCGATCGGAAACACTTATAACACTGTTTCGAAATCCCATTCCACTTTTAAAAAGAAAAAAGGGGATGGGATGGAATTCGACACTCGTATTCCTCTCGCCGTCCATGATTACGCCACTATAGACAATATAAAAAAAAAACTCCGATTTAAGTCGAAAGTAATCGTTTTTGAAGAAACGAGATTTAAGACGGTTATTAATATTTTGCCGGTAAAATTAAGTTTCGCCGAGTTGAAAAAAAAAACCACCGGCCGTGTAACAGCAGTCGAGTAATTATTGAATGGAAGGAAATTCAATTTCAATGTAAACGCATTTAACACCGACGACTGAAATTGACTAAGACTGACTGGAATTCAACCGAGCCCTGGACAAACTGCTTAATCGTGGTGTTATATGATTAAACGTTTACTGCGGTTTTATTATTTCCATTCCCTCATAAAAGACTATTGCGGATCGAGAATATAAAAAAATAAAAAAATATCCTTACGCGGTTACATTCGTTTTTTTTCCCCCCCAGTAAAATAAACTTTTAGAAATATGCGCGAGTATTTCGTTGAATTTATTTATTTACCACCACACCTGGTGGGTAGTGGTTATCGCGTAATCGCGTAAATCCCGAGATCCGTTTTAAAGCTCCCCAGCATCGTTTATAATACAATACGCGCTTTTGATCGTGTGTTTCTCTTATTTTTTTTATTCCCGTTATTCCAACCGTCATAATAGCATTATTATTTTTACCATACAAACGCGTCTTATACGAATTTCGTACGTCAAAATTTCGCGTTTATTTTTTTTGCGTGTTTTTTTTTTCGACGATTATATGAATATACATACGCTCGTCACTTTCGTTTAAACACAGTGTCGTTCAACACCGTTTTTCGTTTGAAATGGTAATCTGACGCGACGCTTTATGATATTATTCACTATACGGATACGTTATTTTTATACGTGCGTATATTACGCATATAGTGTAAGTCGTTTTTTACACGTTTTTTTTATATATATACAAAACGCGCATATTTATTAGGGTATTACAAATATTCGTACGTAAAAAACTAAAATTAAACATCCTAAAATTATCGATGATTAATAATTTTTGAAAAAAAAGTCGTCTTATAAGCCATTTGAGTTTTAAAGCCATTAAAAGCCATTTAGCTTCTAAAACCTTTCTATATTTCTCTGTCGTATTATGATGATCTATGTTTACCAGTCAACCACTTCTCGGGACCGCACGATTTCCATGCTTCTCACATCTTACTCGTTCTTTCCATTTCTTCGTTCCTGTCGCTCTCTTCGTCAGTCCATCGTCCCGTAGCACACGCGTCCAAACCTCGTGGCCCCCACTAAACCGGATGACGTTTTCGTAAAACTCATTTATCCGATTATTCGATCTCATTTCCATGCTCTTCCGTAATGTATATTGGACTTTCTTCGTATATTTCTCTCAAATCTCCTATGTTTCTCTTAATCACACTTCGTAATGGTCCGCGTACCACAAATCGAAATGATAACGTAACATTAAACGTATTATTATTATTATTATAGTAATGAGCGCGGGCGACCAAACGGCGATCGTTTAAAATTCGATATTTCTTATAGTATGAACGAATTTAAAACGCTTTCGCGATTAAATTAAAATTATTTAAATAATATTTAGAAAAGAAATGCGATTTTAATTCGCTTTCGTTCAAACTCAGTTCGACTTATCGCGTTCCGTTTTACTCGAACTCTCGAATAAACACGTTAAAAGTTTTAGGATTTAGAGTTCGCCGCAGTGAAGCACACGAGCGGGACTGTTATATATATGTATATACGCATACCGTAAATCGATTATTACACAGGCAATACGACTGTTGGACTGAAATAACGAATTAACGCGGCACTCGTACGAATTCCGAATGGAATTTTTCTAATTTTTACCGCTCGTACACATAAATAAATATATATATAAATAAATAAATAAATAAATAGAGATCGGCTAAATCGGTTTATACGTTTGTCGACAATACCGTGACCGCGCCAAAGATATGATTACGTCAACTGGTTCACACTCATTTTTCCTCGTTGTGCACTTCATTCTTTTCAAGCGTTTACGTTCGTGACCTAACGCCTCTTAATTCGTGTCGAATCAATTTTCTTCTACTCTGTTTTTCGATGGCGTTCTAATGTCGTTGTTGTAAAGTTAAAAGAAAAAAACGATTTTCTTCCAGACGTCATAAAACAATTTTACAATAATCGGTGAATTTCATTTTTATTTTCGACGAATTATCTCGCGTAAATATTCACGTAAATATCAATGTGAATTTATATAGGAATAAATTGTTTTTCTTGTAAAACTACACGCGGATTATAACGGATCGTAGAAATTTACGAAGCCGTTTGTTTTTATTTCAAAATCGACTCACATAATAATTAAAAAAATAATTTATTCCTTTTTCCTCTATCAATCAGTAAAAGTATAATTGTACGGTTTTAATGGGATTTTAACGTGTCTTTTTTTTTTTTTTTTTTGTTTTTTACGAGTCGCGGAAAATAAAACAATCAAACAAACAACAATTAATGTTTGTTTTGACGATAAACTGTACATATATATATAATTGTATACAACAATTGCAGAAACGACTGAATTACGTTCGGATTAAATGCCTCGCGGAAATCTTAAGTGTAATAGTTTTCTTCCGGACCGTTTGTTTATTACGTTTAATTAATCTCCAGCACTTTGTTTTGCAGCATCTCTCGGGGAGAGAGAAAAAACACATATAAAACAACCTCCTCCGCCGCCAAAACGGAAATCCGCGCCGAAAAAGTTTTTAAAAAACATTTCAGACAAATAATTCCAGACGTACACTCGAATTCGTCAACGACGTTTATTCAACGCGTACCGGGGTCATTGTTTCGCGAGCGAGCAAAAAAAAAAAATTTAATTTTTAAAGACGTGTTTAAAAAAAGACTGAACCGGTACCGAACGTTTGGCGTTCAATTTCCAATTTCGATTTATTTTAAACCGCGTTAGGTATGGCCGGCCACCCCGGTCGGACATGACGTTTTAATCCTCTCGGATCGATCGAGATCACACACACACACGTCATTATTCTCCCGGTACACGCGAGAAATTTCTAAAAACCATTT
This sequence comes from Chaetogeoica ovagalla, assembly GCA_032441825.1. Classification (NCBI taxonomy): domain Eukaryota; kingdom Metazoa; phylum Arthropoda; class Insecta; order Hemiptera; family Aphididae; genus Chaetogeoica; species Chaetogeoica ovagalla. The sequence goes on along the minus strand of CM063726.1, from coordinate 13,489,002 downwards.
TCGCGCAATTTCCTAGCAAATATTTTTTTTTACATTTAATTCCGATTTTCGATAACGGTAAAAACGACCGTTTTCGTTTTACGTGAGCCAATTTACGTCCGCGCACACCCCAGGTCGTCGGTATAACTCGAATGTGGGGAGTCAGTACTACTACGACGCGTATTAATATCGCAGGTGAGATCGCCGTGGACGTCACAAAGGTCGCGCGCGAACGGGGCCGAGGATAATTGCGTTTTGAGCTCTTTCACAACCCGCGGGGACCCGGACCGCGCGCGCGCGCGTCTCTTGCGTTCATTAATGTCCCGCCGTCACGGCCGTCCTTTTCGCGCTCGGTCCGTTTGACGGCGGAGCAGCCAAGGACCGGCCGGCGGACACTTTTACACTATTACCGCCGTCGTCCGCTGGAGAATTATTTTATTAATATACTCCAGAAATTCCCGTTTTAATGAAAAGGACGACGTAATAATAATAATAATATTAAATAATAATAATAGACGCGTGACGGCGGATAAATAATGTGTTTCTCAACGACGATTCCACCACCACAAGCGCCACCGCGTTTACGTCACTCGCGTTGTCGAACAACCCCATTCCCCGCGATCGCTCCCCGCCGCCCTTCGTACGAACGCAACAGCGATGTGGAAAGCGCAGGGCGCGAGGAAATCCTACACCGCCCGCTAAACGCCCCCAAATCCCTCTTTCCCGGGCGGGGGGGGGGGAAATAAAAAATGTTGAAAAAATCGAATTCTTCGTAAAAAAAAAAAAAAATAACGATATTTAACGCGTGTAAACATTTATTATTACGCACTCTCGTACACCGGCGAGTTGATTTTTTTCTTTTTACCCGAGATAAACACGATACACGGAATATATAGTTGTTTTTCTGTTTCGAAAGTTTCTCGGGACTTTTCTTCGCGAAAACAAAAAAAAGGAAGAAAAAAATGCCGCCGCCGACGAAGGACGACACGCGGGCGTGTGATCGACGGGGACTTTTATTAACCGCGAACGTAAAAAACCCCACGGCCGCGTCTCCCTCCTTTTTGCGCGGCCAACGAGCGTTTCCGTTCTTTTTCTCCTCTCCGTACAGACTCCGAATCCGTTGCGCGGATAAAAAACAAAAAAAAAAAAAAATTAAACCTACCCTCCTCCGCGGAAAATCTATTTCGAAAAACTAAATAAAAATACTGCTCTGCGCGTGTGTACGCGCTGCGGATGATCCGTCAAATCATAATAAGCGATCGCGGGGGTACAAACTATACGTGGCGCGCGATTTATCGCCGACGGCGTTCATTTCAAACCGTGCGCAACCAGTCGAATTCCCAGCGGAATGAATCGATTTTTCCACGACAATTATTAATTGTAGGGGAAGAGAAAATAATAAAAATTTATCTATTTCAAAAGGTAAAACGCGCGACTCTTGCTCCACTTCCCGCGGGCACGACGGTGCGAACGCTTTTCCGTTATTTTGTTCATCGGAATTCGGGAATTCTCTCTTCTTTTTTTGTTGCTCTCGTCCAACTCCGTCGTAATACGGCTAAACGCTCGATATTGCGGCGGACGAATTTTTCCCGCGAAACGACTCGGCGTAAATTATAATAACGGCGGGAGAAGTGACGAAGGACGTCACTCGTTCGAGGCGAATTTCCGATTTCGATTTTTCCCGCATACGTATCTCGTACGAACGCGATAATTGACGAAGAAGAAGAAGAAAAAAAACCGTTTTCTCCGTTAGACTAGTATTTCTATTCAAAGGACGGGGACAAAAAAAAGGTTTATTAGGATTTCGTCGATTCGTTTTGGTCTTTTTTTCCGGTCCGAAAAACGAAGAAATTTTTTCCCGTACAGGCAGAATACGCGCAGAAATAAATTCTCGTATTTCTTCACGAAGATTTCTGTTTTTTTTTTTTTTTTCATTTTTCTTACATATTTTTATTTCTGCACATTATTCTTCGCTACGAGCGCATAATAATAATAATAATAATATATTAATAAGTATATTTTATATCGAACCACACGTCATTTATATATGTATACGGGAGCCGCGATGATTTCAATGCGTGCGTTTGCGCCGTTTTTGACATTTAAAGTTTAGGCGACGACGACAATACGTTATAATACAGCGCGGCTGTCGTTTACAAACGCGTCGTTATCGTGCCGCGAACTTTATTGTCGGTTGACGACGGATTATCGTCGTCGTCGTCGTCGTCGTCGTCGTTTCCCGGTGTGTACAAACGCTGACGCTCATATTCGCCTCATTCCGTACACTGCGCGTTTATACACACAATAAACGCGCGCGTACGAAAATTCGCGAGCGAATTACACGGTGTGTGCCGCCGTGAGTTTTAAACACTGCGGCTCCAAAATCGGTACTGCCAATGCTGTCTCCACGAAATTTCGGAAACTACTTATTACGACCATCCCTCTCGCCCCGCACAAAATTTCAAGCCCGTCAGATCGCATGTTCGGTATCAGTTCACGTGGTAGTGTCGAAGTGGTCGCGATGAATAAAAATAACGAACGACGTATTGCGATTAGGTTTTGCTTTAAAGCCGGTAAGAGCGCGACAGAAACGTGTGTAAAAATTGGCTTGTAGCGAATCCGTTGTGTGTCGCGCCGAAGTGCTGCGCGAGTGTCCGAAAATTCGACGCGATCGAAAAGAAAATTGCGTTTTCGAAAATCGAAAATCAACACAATTTCGTTACTGCATCGCAGTAAACCGGAATGGAACGTCTATTTCGACCGGTGTTCTTTCGACGGGGAAAAAAATTCGTTGAATAGAAATTCCGTTCGAAAATCTACGCTTAAATTATGAACACTCGCGCGTTGTACGAAATAATAATAATAATAATAATAATAATAATAACTTACGCGTACTGTAAAATATAAGACTTTAATTTATTTGACAGCGTTGACTGCGGTGCCGCAGTACCGGTAGTCTGCAGTGAACAACGAATCAATGAGTCCCCGGCCCGGTTTTTCGATTGAAACAAAATAAAATAAATATTGTAAAAAAACGATATACGGTCCGTCGCAGGCGATAGCAAAAGTTGGATGACATGTGACGACGATCGTGTCGGAATTGTCGTTTGTCGCGCGCAGTGTTACGAAAATTCTCGAATTCGCGGTTAAACGGAAACGTTTTTCGAAGAAAATCTCGCGGTTTGTGTGAAATAAAAAAAATTGTTTTATAGAGAATTTCTCTAAATAAGAACGTTCCGCCCGCTTATATGTGTGTGCTCTGCGCACATTGATTGCCGTTGCTCACGCGATATAAAATATATCGTCGTTGGCTGCAGAATGCCGAAAGAGCGAGGGAAAAAAAAACAAAAATTACCGGTTACGTGTTAAATGTACACTGTCCAGACGCACGCGATGATCGATAAATAAGTTTTCGTTATTGAACGGGCAAAATAAATATTTGTATAATACGGGGCGGTAAAGATTGTTTATAAAAAAAATTAAGGCCGTCCGGGGGGATTTCATTACGAGTATTTTTTTTGCTCGAGTCACGCAATGTTGTTATCGTTTAAAAAGTTTTGAAATCGTCGGTTTTAGAAAAATTCCCGAGGAGTGTTCTCGTATTATCGTTTGAAATTTTTACTCGAAGTTCGACCTCCGCAAACGAACGTGTCCTTTACGACAAACGGATTCATAGACATTTTTAAAACAATACATTATGAAATAGAATCTAAGCTCGTGTAACAGATTTTCGGGGTTTTTTTTTATTTTTTTATTTTGTAAGTAATGCTCGTGTAAATATCGACGGGGAATAATCGAACTTCTGTACACGAAGAAGACACCGACAAATAAAATAAATATCTTTCACTCGGAATTTTCAGAATTAATCGGAACTCGCGTTATATAACAGCTTTATACGACACGCGGTTTTCGATTGAAACATTAGTGCACAGGCTATTCTTTAAGAAAAAAATCGATTTGCATTACGTAGAAAATAATATCGTATTTAGTGAAGATCTAACGAATTCGACGATTTTTGTTAATATTTTAACATTTTTGTTACGTTTATTATCGTGTCTATAATAAGTAGTTTCTAGGAAAAATCAATGCGATATGTATCATCCAATAACCAGCAGCTGTTGGTCTGCAAAAAAACAACAAAAAAAGGCATTTGTATTTTAACGAACTCTAAAAGTCGTCCGATAATCGCCAATAATCACGATATTTATACGCCGAGATTTTCTGAAATGTATGTTTCGCAATTGGTCAGCTCGTTATTAGTAGTTTCGACGAATGAAAAATTTTAATTCCTTCGCGTTAAAAGTCGAATTGAATATACGTTCGATCGTAACTCGGAAGTAATAAAATTAACAAAAAGCATTTTACATGTCGAATAGAACAAAAGCTATCGCATTTGTCGCATGTCCGTGCAGTATTTTATTATAATATGGCGTCCTGTATTTCTACGAAGAAATGTTTTTAGAAAAATACAAAACACAATGGTATTGGAAGACTGCGGATGGTGGTTGTTATAGAAAAGACGTATTCTTTTGTGTCTGATACACGCACATGAGTCTGCACAGAAATATAAGTCTGTCGGAAACGTCGAAATCGAAAATGCGCATATATGATTCGCACACAAATACAAAACATATCCATCCACTCGGATTGTACGCGAAATCTTAAAAATTATTTTTATTATTTCGATATATCGAAAATCCAAACTCCGGCTATAATAATAAATAATATTTATCGGTTTAATAAAAAAATTCTCCGAACCGTTTCCGGTCGTTATTTTTTTTTAAATATATATTATTTTATCGAATTCAAACGCATAACATTACTCGAACGTTTTTCGTGTATTACGTATTCGAAATTTAACGGATTAACGTATTCATCTGGCGTAATTTCGTTCTCGACGACGGAACAACGCGCGCACGCACACGGCGTTTTCGATTTGTTAATAAATTAAATAATTCTATATTAATTAGAAATATGATACGGGACATAAAGACTGGCGGTGTCCGACGACGGTGAACACGCGAACGGGGGGAAAAAAAAAACGGCCGACGCGTATTATGTAAAAACAAAAAAAAAAACGTAATAATTTTTTTTAAATCGTTATCGATTAATAATAATTCTTATCGTTTAGAATTTCGTGGAAAAAAAAAACGTTTTTTTTTCTCCGTGCGTTTCTATAAAATGTGTGGTGTGCGTGTGTAGAGAGAGAGAAACGTTTTCCATCGCGATTATTATTTAAAATAAACGTATTATTATTATTATTTAATTTTTTTTTTTTTTTGTTCTTCTCGTATTACCCGCGCGCGCATGACGAACGTTGTTATCGTTGGCCGATATCTTTGGAATGTCGGCGCGGTGCGTTTCGTAAGAGAAATATTTTTATTCGCATTGCGGAGAGAGAGAGAGAGGAGAAAAAAAATTACGTTAAATATAAATAATAAAATTTATCGACGTCGTGTATTGTGTCCGGCAGATTTTTTTCGCTCGTCGTTTATATGTGCGCCGCCAGTAATAATTAGACAATTTCGATCCGATATCGTTGTTAACGGCGCGCATTATTTATTTATTTATTTTTTCCTTCAGTTTCGGTGGCTATTGTAACGCATATCGTGATGTATTTCTCTCTGCGCGGACCGCAGTTAAAATAACACGCGGGGGAACGGGGAAAAAAAATACGCTTTTTTTTATCCTCCTTACAGCGTCCGTTACACGGGGACCACCGGCACGGATAACGCGGTGAAATATTACGTCGTGCAATACCGAAACAAAAAAAAAAGAATTTAAAAAAAAAAATCTTCTTTCGAGAGCCATTTTTAAGTGCAAAAGTTCGCTTTGTGAACGCGCGGCTGAACACACGAATGCGTGTATAGGCTACGGCGGCGGCAAGTGTCGGCGGCGCGCGAGAGAAGGAGGAGGGAATGTCGGCGGCGGAGAAAGGAATTAGTTTTAATTAAAACGGCCCTGCGCGCGCAGGGAAGATAAACGATTTTCCGCCAGGTAATTAATTTTTAATCAGTCCCCGGTAAGACTTTTACGTTCTTTTTTTCTTTTGTCGATAGCGTTTCTATGCGATCGTTTTAACCGTAACGCGCGCGACGAACCGGCGGACGAATTCGACGAACGTCATGCAATCACCACGACGAAACGCTTAAACAGATTCTTATTTCACCGTTGTTATTATTATTACTGCGATGCAGGGCCGGATTTAGTAATGCGGGGGCCCTGGGCCCACATTAAAAGTATATATTATATTTCGATAACATACATTTAATATATTATTATAAGTGAATTTAATTTAATAATATATTAACATTTACCGCAAAATATTATTTTACTAGAAATTTTAAATTTATTTTGCAAATATTAATATTGTGTTTTATACTCAGATGCGAAAAAAATCCCGTTAAGTGGAAGCCCGGGGACCCCATGGCCACACCCCCTAAATCCGGCCCTGCTGCGATATTATTTAATATCGTTGTTATTATTACGTAATACGCGTGAGAGAATAATATCGTATAATTCCGAAAATTGAAAATTGACTTCGTGTACTCGTAGGTTTTAATTGTGAATGGATTATCGTTGATTTTTTTTTTTTTTTTTACGATACGCGCGTGTTGGCGAAACGTTTTCGAAACGGACGCGAATAATTGCCCGTACGATTTTAGAAGCTTTTTTTTTTTTAACACAACGTTAAGGCGAGGGAAAAAAAAGAGTGTTAACGATCAATTGTCGAATTTCAACGAAAAGTCTTGTACGTGTTAACAGCATTTGCGTTCAAACAAATAATTTTTTAACGAAATGAAATGCAATTGATATATCCCAGTGGAATCGCGGACGAAAATTAATTCGGACACTCGAAAATTTTTATACTTTATAAATTGTATTCGGTTAGGATGCGACGACTATTATTATTATTTTTTTTTCTACGATTTATTTATATAAACACAGGAATATTTTACACGAAACGCGAATAAAAAGAACCGATTTTACGCTCACCCTTATACACCGTTTTATTAATATTGTACTTCAATGAAACACGATATATTGTATAGAGAAAAAAAAACTCTTTTTTTTTTTTAACAGTAAATCGATACACGATGCTGCGCGCACATTTTTTTTTTTACACGACAAATTACACGAATCTTTTGTTACACGCGTATAAATAATATATAACGGATGACACGACATATAATATTCATACATTATCATATTAATATATCGTTTCGTATTCCATTAATATGCAAGAGGGTAGAAAGGAAATACGCTATTAGCGATCAGATTTTTTTTTTGTGCTAATAGTAAAAAAAATCGTTAACATACAATTAAATAAAAAAACAATTATTGATCAGGTACAACAATATAGGTATTTGGGAAGCACACTGACGAGTGACAATAGATGTTCGGTAGAAATCATAAGACACAATCGAATAGCCATGGCAAAGAGAGCCTTTGCACAAAAAAAACAACTACTTACGAACAAAAATCTTAGTCATAAGACTAGAAGAAACTTTGCCGAAAACTACGTATTTGAGTGTTTTTGTTGTATGGTCGTAAAACTTGGGCCTAAACAGTATAAGATAAAATAAAAATTGAAGCAATGGAAATGTGGACCTTTGTATTAGTTGGATTGAAAGGAAGAGCAATGAAGAAATACTCCAAATAGTCGAAGAGAAGAGAGATCGGTATCCATCATCAGATCAAGGAGCGGAAAACTTATAGGACACTTAACGAGATGTAACCGATAATAGAAGGAAGAATCAATGGACGCAAAGGAAGGGGAAAACCGAGGAAGAGATTCATAAGAGAGACGATTGAAATGGCTGGATGCAATGGATGATATTCACATATGAAAATTCCAGCATATTAAAGAGAGAAGAGTGGAAATCTATTTTTTCGCTATGACAAGGCTTAGCCTTTAGAAAAGAAGAACAGTTCTAATAGTAGATACACACGCGTATCACAGATATTTAATGAATGATTACGATTTTCGGGAAACCGATGAAATTCAATCGGTCACTTGTTTTTTTCGTTTTCTCTATACGTACACTCGTTTTAGCCTAGAGCTATAATATATAATATCATGTAAATCCATATTGACGTATATAATAGAATATTTATTTCATACCGAATCGAAAAATAGATGTTTTTTTTTTTTTGTTCGTCTTTCGCCGCGGGTGTTGCGGACGTCACTTTTTAAAGTGAATAATTCGGAGATAGAAGTTTTAGAGTTTTGTTTTTACTATGTAAATTTGATAAATCATTATATCGTACGCGTCTGAATGAAACCTTGGTGTTTATTATTATTATTAATATATATAGTGAATATAGAGAAATTTACGGATTAACCTTAAATTAAGCGTATTCAATTCTAATAATTCGTATCCAAATCATCACTTTTATGGGAATAAAAATATCGATATCTTTAATATTAAGGCTTTGATTTTGAAAATAATGCCGGGGAGAAATACAATTACGGATTAGTTTGGTAATTTTTTTTTTTTAATTGAAAAACTATCGAGAATATCGAAAACATACCTCTTTAAATTAAGAGAAACCGAACAAAATTTATTACCGAAAAGCCAAATAAACTCGTTCCAATCGCAAAAGTCGTACACGGAATAAAATGAGTTGTAAAACAAATAGCTTCGTTCCGAAAAATAAAAGTCCAAAATTGCGTGTTACGACGAAGCGTTTGTTTTTTTTTTTAATATAAAAAAAGTTTTCCGTCGTCATATACGTATATGTATATAGTCGCGCGTCTTATTGTGTTACGTATCTGGAGTTCTTGTCAAACGAAACGATTATAAAATGGTCGTCTGATAAATAAATTCCTCGTATAATACGGTCTTTTTTTTTATGAATTTCGTTAATTATTTTCGACGTTTCTTGATTAGTGCGGAATAAGAACGGCGGCGCAGAGGTAGGTGACTGCAGCAGCAGATACACAGTTATACGAGATCGAATGATAAAACCGTCGTGTCACATATATCATATAAATCATGTTCGCTAGACGTGTTCGGTCCGTTTGTCTTGAGAGCCGACGATTTTTATTTTGCCGGTGCGTCAAATGTCGAGAGAAATGTCCACTGATGGCGTTTTTATTTTCGTATACGCGCGCGTATCGATCGTGGTGCGTGACACGCAGCATCAACAGTCACTTTCAGATATCGTCCGCGTACATTGTACGCATATATTACGAAATCGTACACAGTCCCCCCGACTGTGGGAGCCGTAAAGGACTTACGTTGACGTAGTTAATATATACGTCGAACCGAAAACTTTAACACTGATCTAACCGTCGTCTGTTCTCGCCGGTGCCGACGAAGTTTCCCGCCGCAGCCTCGTGCCGCCAGGTTTCTCGTTCGCGGGCCACCAGTAGTTTTCGCGAAAAGCTTATATTACTTCTCGTTCCGAGACCCCAAAACGACTTAAAGGGATCCGCCCGGGTGCGCGAAGCCGACTGACCCCTGTGCCGACCGCCGTAAGACGCTCCACTAATTGGTAATGAAACGTGCGCGCCAGACACCTGCTATAGTAAATCCCGATACAAGATATAATCCCTTTTTTCAATAAGCGCGACGCTCCCTTTCCCCGTCATAATTCCTTCAGTCTCCTAATAACGTCTTTTAAACGTCCTCCGCCCGTTAAGTATAAAAATATATTTCTTAGTTTTAAAAACGGGTCGTTTAAAAATCAAAATCGAATTTCGATCACGTCTCTCTATTCTTTTCGAATTCACCAGAGTCGGTAAATAATTTTCAATTTAATAAATTCGTGTCGCGTTGCTTTACGTTTAAAACCTTTTTCAAGAGGACCGTCTCACTAATCGATCGTTACGCACACACACACACACACAGCGTTCTCCACCGACTCATAATAAATCGTCATCGTCTCGACTGATGGACACTCTAATTATGACACAACTATGATTTCACAAATTTCAAGCGCGCGTCATTTTCTTGCACACGTGCGCAAAAAATTACGAAATCCCGAAACACGATTTAAATACTCGTGGGAAATTGAAAAATCGCCTCGAACGTTTTGCGGAAACTAAATTTCGTTATTTTAATAATTAGCAGCTTATTGAAATCAACAGCCGAACTCTTATTCATATCGAATAAGCTCTAATATTTTTTTTTGTCTTTAATATTCAAAGAACTCTACGCTAATCTTTCTGGATTGCAAAACGCCACTATTTTAATTAATATTTTCTATCAACAGTGTGTCGGAAATTAAAAAAAAAAAATGACCGTTTTACAATAAAAAAATGCTGGGACAAAACGTATTATCGCCTTATGGAAACAGGCTACTCGATACGTACACACACTGCAATACTATTTAATTATTAAATAATCGTTGAAATTTTTTTTTTTTGAACACGAAACTTTCTGTGTTAATTCATGTGTTTGCCACGTATGAGTATAACACAAGGATTTATGTCACACTGTACACTGGCCAGCGTTCAAACCAATAGAAATTGCACGTTTTCCGTAAAAATATTTTACCGAAATAAACACCACAAATGCAGTGTTAATCGAAAGATTTTCGTATGTTTTATAGTACATATTATCGTTCCTCTATCGCTTTTGATCAATCCGTCTCGCGAAAATCGAACGTTTGACCACGGTGTTGTCGCATTGCGGCTGGTCGCGCGCACTGAACATAATACTGCCTCACCAGATAATCCTCTTCCGTACGACGCCGAGCTTTCTCTTTCACTCTCTCTCTCTCTCTCTTTCTCCGCTGTACGTTTATACGTTTTTATGGACACAGAAGCCGGTAAAAACCACGAGTAATCCCGCGATCGTTCGACCGCAGATGTTCACCAATGATAATAATAATAATGTCCACCGCGACGAGTTGAAAATCATCGAACGCAACACTTGTCGTTTACACGACTTTCCGGAGTCGTCTCTCCACAATTCCTATAATATAATATAACGCCAGATGTGAAATTGCCCCCGCACCGTTTCGCGAGGGCTGAACAATCGTTTTAATCTCCGAAAAGTATTATATCCGTCGCAGATCGCTTTAACGTACAAAATTACGTGGATTCTAATATCGGACCGAGGGGCATGTAGAGATCCCGGGGAAATTTTCATAAGAGTTACAGTCGATACAGATGAATTGAAGACTGGCCACGCATGAACGCGGTGGAAAAGAAAACAATATTAATAATTGCTTGACTGGAACGGAAAACGTAAAATGTACACTGGCTGTACAGGAAATGTGACGACATTCACGTCTGACGTTTAACGTAAAATAATAATTTTTTGATAAACAATTGGCAGAGATTGGTCTCCGTTGGACTACTACGTATGATAACGCGAATAGTTACTCATTGAAGATTAAAACGCGCGTTATAATTCGACAATCGATCGGTTTCCATTACAGAAATGTTATAATATTATATTAAAGAATATTTGTATTCGGCTCGACATCGACTTACCGACATTTGTTTTCACTGCGCGTTATTAAACGAAAGATGTTTAAAACCCCGATGGATCTCGAGGAGAGAGACTCGGGTAGTAATAAATTAAAAATCCGTTGACGTGAAAGTTATCGGATTACTACGAATAAAATGTCGTGTCGTTGGCAAAAACAAAAAAAAAAAACAAAAAAACAAAAGCGTCAGCGCGGTATCCGATTTCATATTACAACGCGATTTACAACAACGTGCGTTTATTTAATTTGAATTTACTTCTTATTTAAAACAAACGTACGGTCTCGTAAGATTATGATATTATGAACGTTCGAAATGTACGATTTATTAAAAACTAATGCCGCGAATACGGCGTAGACTGCACGACTGTTTTACTAATTCGTTTGTACTCGTCGAGTCAAAGTGATATTTATAGTAAATGTTTTGCGTTTTCACTTCGAAAATGTAAATAGTTTTTGAAAATGAAAAAATACGTTTAGTTGGTTTTTTTTATTTCGTTGTTGTAAAATCAATTGAAGTGAATGTCTCCGAGAACTTTTTCGAGTGAATATCTGAGAAAATCTACGTACGTTAATTTTGACATTCAATTAAAAGGATTGGAAGTGAAAAGAAAAATATATTCGTCACGGGACACTGTCGATCTCTGTGCATGACACGAGAACGGGACACCGTCTGCGCTGTTGCGGTACGCTATAACTGCCGGTGAGAGAAACGCCTCTATTCCGTGCGATGTAAAAAAAAAATCCTATAGATCCGTGTTTGCTTTTTCGGCGCAGCTTCCGCGAAGAAACTGGGTTTATACACACACACACACACGGTACCAAGTCGTGTGTATATTATTCCCAGGGCCGGCGTCGCTTCAGACAGTTCCATATACGGCTCACCGCCGAATATATCTGTCGGGAACCCTCCGGAGGAACACCCGAAGACACAGCCTCCGCCGATTCGATAGCGAACACGGGTAATCACTTCACCGACCTATGCGAAACGTCTCCTCCTCGCGCATAAAAACAATGAAACGCTTTCAATCGGATTAAACTCGCTCCCGTCCGGGCGTAATGTACCGTATCGTGGTATGGCGTCGTGTATTATTATTATTATTATTGCTCGTATATAAAAAAAAAAGAGGAAATCGACTAGTCGGTTTTGAACGCGAATTCGCAGACTTCTACGGACGACGCGCGACGTAAACGCGTCAAAAAAAAAAAATGTGTAAAACGAAAAAATAAGATACAGAGCGGATGTTGCGGACGTCGTTTAAACGAATTAGTTCAGTGGACCTTCCGTGCGCGCGAGACGATTGTTACGCGACGCGATTGAAATGAGATTTTCCGCGTTTTTTTTTTTTCTTTTCCACGCCGCGAAATCGTCGAAATGTCAACGTAATTGTAGAGTAATTATTACAGCGACAGTCGATGTTTTAAATGTTAACGCGAATTTCGTTATGAACAACCAACGTCACATACACGAATATCGCATTCGCGCGTTGCCGAACTAGATTATAGATTATTAGAATATTATTGCGTGCTGCGAAACCACAGCCGTTCACTCGATATAGTACAAATACGAGTACGTTAATAATTTCTCGCTATAAAACATACGAATAACGTTTTCGGGCAAAAAGAAAAATCGTTCGATGAAACGTATTGATTTTCGTTTTCTCTGCCTCTGTAAATGGCTGCGGAGCGGCGGTGGAAAAAATCGAAAAGTTTTATATAACGTATTACAAAATTCAAAACGAAACGCGTTTAAAGCACACGCGCGTAAATATGATTGCGACATTCGTCCGTATACGACACTACTCGTTAATTTCGACGCGTCACGCGTATTATTATTATTATTATTATTATTATTGTAATCGATCGCGATTCGGGAACGTTAATTTACAATATTATATTAGACGCGGATTTGCGATATATTACGTGTTTGCAATACGAAATTATAACACACGTGTTTAAAACGAGAATATGAATTATTATTATATAATAATAATTAAATAATTATTCTCGTGTATTCATTTCGAACTCGCAGTATGCGTACAAATCCGTTCGGTATCCACGGAAAATGTACAAAACAATGTGAGATTAAACACGATTATAAAACGAAAACGTTCCATCGGCACCGCGGCGTTTTTTCGAAACGCAGAGAATTTCGTTTCAGCGTTTATTTTATAAATTTCGAGAAAAAAAAAACCGTGAAAAACGCGTGACTACGCAGAGCAGCAAACTCCGCAGGGTTAATCCGATAATATTATTTCGGCAACAGAGATTTCACACACCGTGAAGTTTGCTCTCGAAGACCCGCGACTTTTCCACATTTCCCCCCACTCCTCCCGTCGTAATATAAAAATACAAACATCGTGAAAATTTAACGCTTTTTTTGTTGTTGTAAATTTCCACATCACCGGAAAATTGAAAAATCAACACGGATTTGTATAAATTTAATATCGGACCCCAGAAGCACGACGTCGTTACGAAAATTTCACACTTTCAATCGCACGAAATAACAATTTGTTCGCGCAGCGACGGACTGCAATCCGTTTACTCGTCCACCGCGATGGTGTTATTAATTTATTTTGAAAATCTCTACAGATGTCCGTTTACCGAACGTGTACGCTTTAAATAAACGACTTTACGCACAATTTATCAATAATAATAATAATAATACCGAAAGTACAATTGTACGGGCACGCGGCTTTTTCCCCCTTCCGAAGAATCTCAAAACAAGTAGTGAGTTGTCAAGCCCCGCGTACGACATTAAAAAGAAAAAGGAAAAAAAATGCAAAACGGCACGCAAGAACCTTCGCACATATACACACTTATCGCGTTAATGGATATAAATTATATAACTAATGCACCCACTATACGCATAATAATAATAATAATAATAATAATAAAAATAATATAGTACAACAGACCCAGCTCCGCCCAGCTGTTTGAGCTCTCGCGAGAAACGCAAATAAAAACGATTTACTCGAATTATAATAAATTTATTTAATATGCGCGTGTAAAACGTGTAGGATTTTATTATTATTTTTAATTACGAGCGAGTCGAATATGAAATGAAAAAGGCGTGTTTGAACACCGCGCGTGCATAACTAACAAAAAAATGTGATGTCTTTGAACGGTACACGAACATTTATATACGTTCTTATAAAATGTCAAAACACTTAAAACCTGCCGGTACTGCTGTACGCAAATACAAAACGTTTTACAAGTATTTCGGTTGGATATATTTCAACGTTTCTATGTGTCGATGAAAATTTAAAATGGATCGTTTGTTGTATACAATTCAAATCGCGAATCAAAAAACTCCAGTTGTGTCCGACTGTTGATTTATATGTTATAAATGCTTAATTTTAAATATTATGAAATATCTGCGCGATAATGTATAATAATATTAATACATACGTGTACATGTACCTCTTCCAATGACACTCGCTTAAACGTTCAAACATTGTTTTACGTAGAATGCGAGAGTATTTCGAAATATCCGTGCACCTAAATTGCACATTTATAGAATTTTTCATGTTAATCATAATTTACAAATATTAACGTAGTTTTAAAACGATATCACGCGTTATATAAAATAAATATATTTAACGTTTTCCATAATAATGCTATGTTAGGTTGTGCATCTGATTTTCTTTGATTTTTTATGTTATTCCAATTTAGTTTCTATCGCGTGCGGCCACTGGTGCGTGTTTCGTGAACGCGCGTCCGTCTCAGTATAAAAACCACGATGTGATGACTTTTCAATAACCAATTCCAATTGTCAAATTTCGTTTCGACGGAAATCGTTATTATTTTGCCGGAGACGATTTACAAGTATATCTTTGTTTGTTTTTTTTTTTTTTTATTCGTTTCGCTCTCGTCGCCGCCGTCTCTCTTCAAAATATCGCCGCATAATGTGTTGTGCACTCTCGTCCTTGAAACGATTTCCGAACCGGACGGACGATTTGCAATGTGTTCGCTAACACAACGATCCATTAATATAACGTGTAATAATACCGGCTATTTCCCTATACTGCACGGGTTCAGTAGTGGCACGATCGATAGACGAAAAGAGCGTGAGGCGACGGGGAATGTATAATCGCGTCTCCATCGATAGCAAATTTATCGTTGTTCTCCTCCGCCGGACATTAATTTAATAGTTGTACAAATACCTTTTATGAATCGTCCGCCTGAGCTGACGAGTATATAATATAACGTCTGCAAAGTCACCGCCAAATAACTGCAGCTCGTATTCGGATCAGTGGTTCTCATCGGCAGGCAGTAAGGGAGAAAGCTCGACCGGTGGTATGGTTACGAAAAATCGTTTTGAGAAAGAAAAAAAAAATTCGTATCGTTAACGACACTAAACGCGTTATGCGCACGATAATAATAATAATATTTTGAACCCTTCGAATAATTCTGACTGATATCGATGAAGAAAAGTCCGGATAAATTGTTCGCGATGTGGACCAACAGCTGACGAAATCAACGTAAATGGCTGACATATTTGACCGGCTAAAAGTTCTTCAGACACGAGTCTGAGCGAATCAAAAACGACTATATTTTACGCCAGCGATAAAATCAGCGCGTTATTGGATTTATTTCTTTATAGTTCTCCAAGAAAGATCTGACGCAGAGAATTCGAAAAAATTCTGGGAGGACAAGAAAATTTACCCAAATGTAAACGCAATCCTTTATCTGTGCTTTTCTTTCAAAGGGATTTTCATTCGAGTGATGGTGAATATATTCAAAATTCGCGGGCTGTACTGGGGATAAGAGAAAAAAGGTTGAGAACCGCTGGTCTGGATTCCTGAATGGTGACGTTTTCTATTTCTATTTTGATAAAAAAAAATTGATTTCTTTTTACATTCCAGATACGCACATAAAAAAAAAATAAAACGACGTACGTTGGTTTTAAACACAGCTGCCAGCACATTTACCTACACGTGATACGCACGATTTCCCGTCGTTGCAAACATATGTAAAGCACAATTTTTTAGAATTTTGTGAGGAAATCGCAAACAATACCGTGAACCATATTTCGATCGAAACAATCGGACAAAGACCTCTTTTGTATAATAACCACATTTTCCGAAATAAAAAAACTATATAACACGGAGGGTGGTATCACACTTAAACGGAGTGGAATGTTTTAAGAATTTTTATTTTTTATATATAATAGTGTATACGTGTATGGTTAAAAATGCAATAAAAAAATAATTTGTATTTTCGTTATTTTGCGCGAGGTATTATTTGTCATCCCCCTAGCTATATTGTATTATACTCATATCGTTATAAAGGTCGTCAACATTATTGGTTTTTCTATGACGGCGTAAGAAATTAAATTAAACACTCAACAACAACAATAAAAGTGATGTAATAATAATAATAATAATAACAATAATAATATTATGATATGGTCGTATAAACGTTTCTCTGTCTGTCCGTTTTGGGTGTTTATATATCGAGAACAAATCGACCGATTTAATAGATAGTTACGTCAATGAAATCGTCGGGATCCATCGAGTGTTTGTAAACCATCTAATGTAGTACATACTTGAAATCAGCAAAAAGATAAAAGATAAATTCAAGATAGAAGTAGAAAATTAATACGTCGAAAAAAATTTAATGTATAAACGAAATCGCATTATTCTTCAGCTAATTCAGATAGCGACAACGGGGATGTGAATCGTCTGCTCACACTGACTCTTGACGGGTATCGTGGAACTCCTTTAAAAAGAAACATCAGATAGAGAACAACACGCAATACACGTAAATGCACGAAAACCTTCCGGTCGATTGGAACGTGATCAAGTTTAGTTCGTGAATCCCGTGTTGAAAGTCTCGTTTATTCTGTAAAAAAAAAAATAACCGAAAATCGAAATATCAATATACGTGTGAAGAACAGGTTCGTGATCGTTGGATGAACAAACTAAGAGGTTACTTGCGTTTATTTATGATATGAGTATCGAATAGAGACAAGATGCGATATCCCTTGGTGAAATGGAAATGGCGTAAAAAGTTTAAGTAGACGTGCAACGTGGATTGTGTTGCCGGCAGTGTAAGGGTCAAATTAGAGTCTGCATCGCCAATATATTGTTATTGCGAAACATAAACCTCCCGACAAAGTTGTGCAATGCGATTCGCCTACAAGTAAGCAGTTTGAGGGATTATGTTCTCGAGACAACTATCGTGAGTAGCACCGTAGGTGTTGGCAAAAGAGTCTACTGATATCCTACAGAATACCCGTGATTCCAAAAAATTTGCCTTTCCTGCTTGAGCGTCACTAAGTTTTGACTAGTGGTTACGATTTTATACGTGTTTTTAAAATACACGTGTACACGAAGTTCGTGTATTTTAAATACACGTGTAATTGATTCGTGTATTTTAAATACACGTGTAATTGATTCGTGTATTTTAAATACACGTGTAATTGATTCGTGTATTTTAAATACACGTGTAATTGATTCGTGTATTTTAAATACACGTATAATTGGTTCGTGTAATTAATATTCCATGAATAAAAATTATATTTATTAAAAAATATTACGCTTCATAATTTATTAGTATTTATAACTATTTATTCAGTACTAACAATAATAATAACATTTGAAACAATATTAATACTAATAATAATAATTTAACAAAAAATGAATACAGGAAAACAACAAAAAGTACCTATTTAGTACCTAAAAAATATTTAATTATAATCCAGTTAATATTAAATAATAATAAATAAATAATTTTAATATATCATACTTTAATAGATAGTTTTAATTTTAAATCATCAGCTGTTTATTCTGATGCAAAAATACAAGTAAATTTACATTTTCTGGTGATAAGGAAGCTCTTTTTCGGATGACTATATTACCAGCAGTTGAAAAACAACGTTCAGCACTCACTGATGTTGCAGTAATTGCCATATACTTTTTAGCAAGTTTACCTATTATCGGATATTTTGAATATCGTGTTTTCCACCACTCTAAGGGATCTAATGTAAATCTCAACTGCGGTTCTGCTAAATAGTTTTGAAATTCTTTTGTTAGATCATTTTCTTCATTGTTGATTCCAAATATATATTCAAGATCACTTCTATGTTTATTTTGTTGTTCTTGAGAAGCTGTAGTTATTTCATTGGGCTCGAGAACCAAAACTTACTGGTTTACTGACCCAGTAAACAGCACGGAGTAGGGATGAGAACGAAGCCGGTCTCCTTTCTTTCTCACTCCCTACACAGTTGTCGGCCACAATAATGATGTTTATGCATCAAGTGTAGTAGTAACGTTGACAATTATTATTTTATTATTATTTACACGTGTACTTAAATAACACGAACTTGTACACGTGTAATAAATAATAATACACGTGTATTAAAAATACACGTATAATTTTAGTTACACGAACTAATACACGTATATCAAAACTACACGAACTACACGTGTAATAGGGACCACTAGTTTTGACGAGGGTGGAAATCGCTGTGACCGAAAAATAATTTACATGGCCAAACGCTGAAATTTGCCGGAGTGGCAGATCTCCGAGAGCCGTGCTTTTCGCGCGAAAATCATGTGTCACACTTATGTTCTCTGTGTCGGTATTGTAAATAAAAATTTATGTTCGCTAATGCACGTAGAATAAATGATAATAAAATAATATATAGTTCAACAAAAGAAGAAAAAACATCGAATAATGTTTCATTGCCTATAAATACTCGTAATATTCGATTAATATCGACGTATCAAACACGTATCGTGTAATTAACACAAAACCAAATCTAATCTTATGGATATATATATATATAACAATAATTATAAATCGCTCTGTACTTTATGGATTTGTTTGTATAACAATCGTATTGGATGCGGGGACTGAGATTAGGGGACGGCCCGGCTCTTATCGTGAATCGGAGTGGAAAACGAGAAAAAATAAGGATTTCTAAACTAATTTTCGTTTTCTGTCTTTTTTTTTCCCCTAGCCAATTAGAGGATTTTTTTTCGGGGAGGAAGTGAACGAGGATCACGAGGTAACGAACCGTGATGTCTATCGTTTGTGTATTATTTCTCCTTACAGTTTTTCTCTTCAATTACGCCATCGCTGCGGCATAGGGTGTGCAGTGTATGAAGAGGGGCTGCCGAAGATTCTCTCTGCCGAAGCGCTATTATTTTCGTCGAAACGGCCGTTACCTAATATATAAAGTGTTAACGCGCGATTAAAATTTCACTTTTTAATTACATTTTTCTAATTTAATTTTTTCATCGCTATAAAAAGAAGAAAAAAAATCTACGGATTTATTTAACGCATTTTTTTTTTATTATCGTTATTATTATTATTCCGCGATTACCACCTCCTGTCGCGCAAAATACGTCCCTTGACTACGAGTTCGAAATATTTTGAAATTTTTTTTTCTTTCTATATAGTTTTCAAGGTGTTATTTTGAGATCGCGTTCCAGCGAATGCCCAGACGAGAAAAATGTCGACTTGCCCCGTTGCGCACAATATAATCGTATGAATTGTGAGTGTTAAACTCGTCCAGTTTTCAGCCAGCCGTCGAGAAATATTAAACTGTAATATACGTGTGTTGTATTTTAATATGCGAATCGAACGCAACAAACGGAAAACGCAACGTTTTGAAAGTGACTTAATGTTAGTCGAAGGTCAACACGTAGCAATTCGAATACTTTCAATTTCTGCTCGGCAAAAGAAATTCGAACAAAGAGCGCGCAGGCGTGTTCTGAAAACGATTTATAGGTGGGGGTTTCGCGCCATACACATTTGTATAGTTCCGAATGGAGCAACGCGATTATTTTTCAACATCATAACGAAAATGAAGACAAATTTTTGATAACCATTTAACGGACCACCAGTTCTTGCGAAAAAGCGTCTTCCAGTTTTCCCGAATAACTTTACCCAACGACGAATTTTAATGTTGAGTTTTTTTTTTTAGGGAAGAAGGGGGGCGCTGAGGTATTGAGTCGTTGAGTTATTTCTAAATTTTCTAATCGGAGATCAAACCGTAAAATTAGAAGAAGAAAAAGAGTGACGAAATTCTCGACTTTTCATAACGAAAATATAGAGAATGGCGTAAGAACACATAAAAAAAAAAAAAAAAAATTCCTGAAAATCGGTGGATCCCCGCCCCCACCCCCGACTTAATCGGTCATGTTTTCTCAATCGACGGTGTTTAACATTTGTCGGTAAAACGAAAACTGTACGTTGTTTCGGTTATTATCGTAGTTTCGAAAGAAACCACACCGAACGAACGAGACGTCGTCAATTGTGCCCCGTTAAATCAAGTCCAGCGGTATCTTCGGTTCCTCTCGCGCCATTCCCTCGTCCCCCTGCAGACGTCCCGAATTCGAAATGTTCATCGCCCCGCTATATTAATATCAACCCCGGTCGCGCGCGACATCGATTTGCCCGAATCGCCGCCCCCCCCCCCCCGTGAGAGCGGCGGCAGTCGCACGTGCGGCGACCCGTTCTCCTCGTACATTACACCGAGCGACGACGACGGCGTTTTCTAATTTTTCTCATCGCAATTTCGAATATCGCCGAATAATAATAATAATAATAAACTCGGTCCATCGTCGGACGAGGGGGATTGGGATTATTAGTAGAATTCCGTGTTGTACGATAGGCGGTCAGGAAGAGTTTTTATGTGGTGGTGTTTGGCAGAGATGGAGGAGGACAGGAGGAGGAGAAACGACCGCTAAAATCTGACGGGTCGGTGATTAATAGAGGTTTGTGTGTACTCCAACCGAACCGACCGCGTTGTTTTTGCGGGGGAAAAAAAAAAAAAAAAAGAAGAATGTGCCGCGGCTATTTTATTACAGTGTCCGCGTATAGTGTAGTGTGTACACGTTATATTATTGTACCGTCCGATGAGTTTGCAGAGTTTTATAAAATATATTTTATTACGTTACGCCGGCCGCTGTGGTCCGGCCGCCACCGGAATGATAAAATATTAATAAATTACGCGTGCGTGTACTTAAAACGGAGGTTCCCCCAAAAGCTTTTTTTTCTCGTCTCTCGAGCGGGAGCGGAAATCTTTTCAAACATATATCCGGCAAACCGCTATAGCTGATTTTCGCTGGTAAACGTTTGCTGTATGAATAAGCTGAACGGTTCGCACAGAGGAATAATACGGAATTTATCGAGAAAAATTACCCTCGGCTGGGGCGACATGTTTTCGAAACCAAACGAATTCGATTTATACGCGTGTGGACCGAGTTTGGCCGCGCGATCCGTGGTCCGCGTAGGAGGCGAATTCTTAGAAAAACTCACCTTTGGTAAAAACAAACAAAAAAAATAAATAAATAATATACGCAGAACTCGTTTCGTTGTGTTTGAATTGGTTAAAAGAGAATTTCCTTTCGTATTTATCGTCTTCATAATGTTATGCAAACGCGTTTCGCTACTACTCGTCCGTCGTTCAGTTCTTCGTACGACGCAAGACACGTATTAGCGACAAGTTAATCGCGGCGGAGATTTACAACGCGCCGTGTATTATCTGTCGAGAGAACGATAAATAATAATAATCAATCGTCGTTTTGTTCTTATTTTCGCAATATTTTTCACTCGATTAAAATAATTGTGCAATATAATGTTATTTGTCCGTCGGCCGATTCGACGAGAAAAATAAAAAAGGGTCGTCGTGTACGACTCGGACGGGTCACGAAACTTTGAAGTTTGCTGCGAATCCTCCAGTGTATTGTCTGTTATAATACACGCGAGTAGAATAATAATAAACCTAAGTGTGCTTGTGTGAATACGAGTGTATATGATAAATATATGAATTTGGCGATTGGTCGCCAAAGTCAGCTGTAATTATAATTATTATTATTATTATTAGTATTATTCATACATAATAGATACGACGGGGGCGAATGCACAAATATCTGTCGAGTGAATGTCTGATGGTGAGTTTAGAGCGCTTCGAAATAATTTATTTGAAACCGGCCAATGGCCGTATACGAATCGAATATAATACGGGAGATCGTCGTTTTGTGTTTTGTACGCGTGTCGACGCGTTTCCATCGTTTTTGACGGCCGAACTGTTGTAAAATAGCGAATTTTTTTTCCGTTCTACCCGAACAAACGAAAAATCGATTTCGACGCAAAAAAGGAATACGTTTTACACGTGAGAACGACGAGACGGTCGAGGAGAAGAGGGAAAATCGCGGTTTCTCCCCGGATCGCGGAACCAAAAAAAAAAACTGAAAATATCACCCCGTTTTATGTAATGTATATCGACCGGGGAAGGCAACTTTCCCCCCGTCATCGTCGTCACCATAAATTTACGCCGTTTAAAAAAAAAAGCGTATACTCGCGCGGTGTGTTATTTCAATGGTTACGCGTTTTTCTTTATTTTTTTTTTCTCTCTCTCTTTCTCCTCATATAAATCTGGCAAGTACACAATATTGTGTGGAAGCGCGTATCACGTATAATAATAATAATAATAAAAAAAAACGCGTATATTATGTGTGAGACCGCGGCGATAAAAAGCGACGACGATGACGACAGAAGACGCGACGGTGATAGATTCCTTCGCCGACCGGAGGAGCAGGAGGAGGGCATTATTCACGCCACAACGCGAGAGATTATGATCGAAAGAGAGAGTAAACTTCCTCTTATTATTTTACTCGATATACGCGCGTGTGTGCGTGTTAAACGAGCATGCATATATTATATATTACGTACACCGCCGCCGTCGGTAATAATAAATTATGACGACAACTAACGTCCGGATTTCGTTTTCAGACGATTAAACGGCAACGAGCTGAACGAAGTGCCCGATTTGGTGTTTGCGAACAACCTACAGCTTTCCAGACTGTGAGTATATACGATATAATATGTGTAGGTACACTATAAACGCTCACTTACGGTTTTTACCATACGCGTCCATTCTCCTTTCGTCATTTACTACTCTTTACGCGCGTCGTTCGCATGAGATTTCCTCCACACGAAAAAATTGCGCCGAATTATTTGCCAGAACGTTTCTTCCTCCCCCGACGTTTTGACATTGGAAATTTCTTAGCTCCGGCGGTCCGTGAAACGTTTACGTACACGCAAAATTTGTTACAAATAGATTAGTTTAATTTAATTCCTTTCTCGTTGACGAGTACATTAAACGAATTACGTCTCCCACTGAGAAATTTCCACGATCACAGCTGTTTCCCCCAAGGGAAATCGCGTTTAGAAACGGCTTTTTTCTCTTGTGTGTGAAATTCGGGTAATTCTTCTCAGTCGTGGTACCGTGTACAATTCAAAGTCAACGTTCTGGTTAAACTATCCGGAGCATTAGATTTTTACCGCGCACAAAATAATTATTTCGCGGGACAAGAGGGGTTCCTACATAATCGTAATACCAACGAATGCTGAGACGTGGTTCCCTTTCCTCTAGAAAGAAAGAAAAAAAATACTCGACTTTTCCGAATTGCAATCAGCATGTTCAGCTCGAAATGGAATCGGGTTTACACCCGTGTCGGCTGTAAACCTGACACAAGGCACCAAATACGTAACGAAACACGTATAAATCCGTCCAGTTCCGTACAATGGCCACCGCAAATTATACCTGCTGCTGTAGATATATACCGAAACGTTTATTATTTCGAGTTAACCGCTGCTAAATTTCTATAATAAATTTCTCGCGAGTACTATAAAGTGTAATCGTAACCTCAAACGGCCGCGCGCGCGTACCTACATTAAATCGTAATTTGTATACGGAAAAAACAGGACTTTGAAAAAACTCGGATGCAACGTATTTGCGTAAAGTCGATGGGAAAAAAAACTCTTCGAGTACGATGTATATTTGTATGTTTTCGTGCCAAATTTCGTTCTCCGGCCAGGAGCGAACTGCACTTGTACGTACCCGAAAGTAACCGGAATATTGACTTTAAAAATAATGTAGAAAAATGACATGTAGATCCTTCTTTAAAATGATCTCCGCGCGTATGTGATGATATCGGAATATCATATATATATATATTTTTTTTTTTGTTTTTCATTCGTGGAAACAGCGATGAAAATCACCGAGTCAGATGAACAGGGACGAGGAGGAGACGAAAAGTTTTCCAATTCGTTTTTACGAGTTCTCAGATACATTGCAGCCGTGCGATTGAGTTTTCGAGCGGTCGGTTAGCAAACAATTTTTGATTGCAGACCGTTTCGATATTTCTCGATACAAAACGTGCGCTACTGCGACAAGTTATATCGATGCCAACTGTAATGTTTCCTCTGTGAATTCGTCGATATTGAAAACTTTTTTTTCAATAAATTATCCGTGACTAAGTTTTATCGACCGTTCCCGGGGGAAAAAAATATTCCCTATAATTTTTCGGCCCGCAATCGCGTACATCGTTGACTACGAACACTATTAAATACGTTGTGTTCACATAAAATGTATATACCGCGAAAAACGCGCACGTGCAATGAATCGCGAAAGACGGCTGCTCTGCTGTACAGTCGACTGTTGCTATCGCGTGCTGCTAAGTGTTGTGGATTGCTAAACCGGGCTACAAAATTACGCGAATACGATATTTTTTGATTTGACTGGAACTAGAAATGTTATAGTAAAAATTACGGAAACAAAAAAAAAAAAAAAACTCAGAACCGTGGTTTGAAATGATCAAACTCTTCGCCGTGGCTCGTATGAACCGTACGAAACTCTCGTACAGGACGAAGTGAAATCATTTTACGACAGGAGGGGAAATGTGGTCATGAGAAAGGGTACGTGCCGAACGGAACGGAATTCCACGACGGCCGCTGATATTATTCACGCTCCCATCCCTCCGGACTCGACATCATCCGTTCGTTATTGATATTTCGTCCGTGAAATTGGATTATGCGTGTATCCCTCCGCGGTCTTTGTTCGCTGATTAATTACCCTCGGGCAGGGATTCGTCTTCCGCGACCCCCCGTCTTCCGGGATTCCGATACGCGTGGTCCATTGTGAAACCATCACATCCCTTCGGCGCGCTGCTCGCCGTCCGTCGCGCGTATATTTTATACACGATACTATAACGCGTATGACCCTTAAAAAACGTACGTGTGAAGATCGTAATCTACCGATTTAAATGAAATTGGATTCTTTTGATATGGCGATAAAACGCTCCTTTTGTTCGACCGCATTGTATGACTCACATGAAAAGCACGTGTGGATTAAGTAAAAAAAAAAAAGTAAACATTGATCGAACGAAACTCGGTGTAACCACTTATAACGAATGTATCACTTCATATACAGTTTAACGAATAAAATTCAAAAAATTTATTCGTGAATTTCACTTTACGATATTTTACGTATATAAAGTATAAAAGATTAAAAAAAAAAGGAGAGACTTTAATGGAATTATACAAAATTGACATCAGTGGCGTACTTTCAATTTCTCTCCGATGGACGCGAGGGGTTTAAAAACGTAGAAATGTCGTCTCCGCGCTATATACGATGTTATATAATATTTCAAATTCAATTATTTTTATTCAATAATAACAATTTAATAAATATAATTTTTTTTTTTTTATATATATATTTATTAGACATTTTCAGAAAATCATAACAAAAATTCTATTTTTTGTATTGTACAGTTCTGTAGTGAAAACTCTGTCACCCTCTTCCCGCCAATCGTGAACTTAATGTGAACGTTAATTTTCAAAAAAATAATAACCGAGTTTAAATTAACGTTTTTATTCGATAAAAGCGAATAAGCACTGACCGCTAAAGCGGAATTCCTCGAGTAAGTATTTTCGATTTGCTGCAGGTATACACTATTTGATTTATTGTTACGAATCTCATATTGTGTGAGATAAACGATTTCGAATACTCGGTCTGTTATATCCAATTACTTAGCGAACGACTTTGAAAATTCGATGTGAGCGCGAGAAAATGATATTTTGGCACGTTACGAGAGCCGTGAAGGTAACTTGCCGATTATCGAATTCGCAAAACGAATAGTTTCGAATTAATCGGGAGATAGGGGGTGGGTGAATTTTTAAACTAAACAACTAACCGCATCGTCAAGAGAACAGAACAAAACGACAAACTAAATATTCTAATAAAGCACGGTGGAAAATAATAGAAAAACTTTTTAAAACGCGACCGCATGGATTCGTAAAATACGTACGCGTGTGTATAGTGCAGACACGTCGGTAGAGCCACAGGTTATATTCGGAAAAGTGTAAGTTTGCTCAGCGAATTTCCGTAGTCTTCAACTGTAAACACAACCCACGCGCCTTTTTCCTTCCCTATTTCTCGCCTCGCACGCGCACTTGCGTCCCGAGGGATGAATTCGACGACGGCGAAAGGAAGAAAATGCTCCCGTCCTGCTCCTCAACACCAGCTCGATGGGCCACATAAAAAGAAGTGTTGACATTAACTTATTCTCCCTTCGATTCGCGCTACAAAGAGTACTCGCGTATAAGTAACTTTGCAAGGGAACATCTCTCTCGGAGCTCGCTACTGTGCCGCCGCCCCGAGAATAAACCTAATTTTCTACCGAATCTCACAAATCGCCCGTTTCTCGTATTTCCTCCGCGACAATGACTGTCGCGCCCCACGTACATAAACTAATTACATTCGAATTATGGTAATGCCATCGACGAGCGAAACGCAACACACACGCGACGAAAACGAAAAAAAACCTCCTCCTCGTCCCGTTCCGGTCGTATTATTATTATTATTACTATTATACGCGTAACGCGCGAAATCGAATTTTACACCAATTCGACGTTGCGCAGTGTACTGTTGTGCCGGAATTTTCAACATATTCACACGGTTTCACGGACAGACGAGTGTAATATATGCCGAGGGGGAAAAAACCCGATTAAAAAGATATGCGCTAAAAATATATGCCTTAAAAAAAAAAAAAAAAATTCCATAAAATCAATATTATCCAACACGTCGAAAGCAGTAAAATCGCTTATAGAGGTGTACAATTTATTAATCTCGAATATTTTATTATTTTGTTGAAATACAATACGCTCGATACGTTTAAAAACGCTCTGAAGCACACGGTAGAGTAGTAATAAAATGCCGGAAATCTCAAAACGTGTTCTAAATATGGGAGGAAAAAAATTACGGGAAATAAAA
Source organism: Chaetogeoica ovagalla (assembly GCA_032441825.1). NCBI lineage: Eukaryota > Metazoa > Arthropoda > Insecta > Hemiptera > Aphididae > Chaetogeoica > Chaetogeoica ovagalla. The sequence continues at coordinate 13,461,506 of CM063726.1, read as the reverse complement.
CGTCGATTATTTTTCAGAGTTTTCACGTCTTAAATGCATTTTTGTTTTCTTAAGAACGTTTTGTAACGTTCGAGCTTAACTGTCATATATCATCGAGTCGTGGTCATGTATAGTTTAATATTTAATATTTCGTTGCATATATTTATATTTATACCGTTCGATTATTATTATTATCATTATTATTGAGAAAAATATGCGGTTCGGGGCGAACTGTGGCAAAATTCATTTAGAAAATGAAATAAAACAAAAACGGTTTTTGAGTGTGTGTGTGTGTGTGTGTGTGTGTGTTATACGAGACGGATACACACTTTAAAAATGTATTATTAAAAGACGATTATGAGTGGTTTTTTTTTTTTTTTTGGTTTTCGTGATGTTTATATAAATAATCCGTTTTCATTCGCGATTTATAACCAAAGAAATATTCGATAATTTGTTGGACTGACCGTGTAAAATACGCGGGACGGGGAAAGGATTTCGATGGCATTCGTCGGGCGTAGTGTTCTCGGGGAAAACGAAAAAGCCGTTTCCTACACTGGGTCGCAAAAAAATCATTTTCTGGAGTTTACATTCGTATTTTCGTTAATACATAAAAATTCGACAAAGCGTAGCTCACATTTTACATTAATGCGTAATACGAATACTGAAATTAAACAACAGATTGTTTTTAATATCATAGAAATTTAGGCGAGCTCGTAGGGAAATTAATTTTTCAGTTAAATCGAGCCGGATTCGGTCTCCCGGTATTTATTATTAAACACGCTGGTATCGTTGGACGACTTATGTAAAAGCAACAGAGTGTTCACGCGCGCGTTATTATTTAAAAATGTCGTAACATTAACGGATATTACGGATGGAGCGGGGGAGGAGGTGTATACGAATTGTCGGGGAAATATGGAAAATTTAATTTAAAATTAACGCCTATTGCGAAAACGGAGAATATTTCCGGCGAAAAGTATTCGCGTGCACGTGCGAATAAAATATGAATTTTTAAACATTAAAATATAATGTGTACACCGCGGAGTGGAGAATTAGCGTTGAATTTTTCTATAACTTTTTTTTTTTTTTAATTTTGCATAATGACGATAAATAAAAATCACAAACACTCGACCTACAATTTTTACGGTATCTTTTCCTTCGGTTTTTCGTATAATAAGTTAATAGCGTAGCGAAATATAATAGTTAATTCTCGTGTGCAAAAATCAGCGTGGATGGATTCATTTCGATTCGGAGTAAAATATGTCGGCGCTGATAATTTACTCTCGATTTTTTTCTCATAGCGAGAAGTATAAAATAAAAAGAGTAGAAACAAATACATCGCGCGCGCGATCGGGTCAGAATAAAACATTATAATAACGTTGGAAATAATAATTTTATGACGTATTTTCACTCCCGTCCCACTGCGTACGGGGCAACCATTGTAGCGTGTTTTAAACAGTAATAATAATAATAATAATAATAATAATAATAATAATAATAATAATAATAATAATAATAATAATTTCGTCTCATAAAATTGTAATACGTTTTAAATTGACGACTACGACGGTGTTTATTATAAAATATATTTAAACACGTGCGCGCGCGTAAACCGACTACTACTACTACTACTACTACTAATAATTCGTTTATACCGGCGATCGGTCCGCAGCGAATGTTGTACTACACGATTCACGTCGTCGTTTAAATATTTAAATTTATAATAAATCTAATTTAATTGTAAATCAAAATTTATAGTCTGTATGAGCGTATTTGTATAGTGCGTAACAGCCGACGGATTATTATGTTTTACGCAACAGTGTTGACGAAATAACAATTCTCCCAGTACTGATGAAGCAAAACACAGCAAGAAGAGACGCGATACCGTTCAAGCGGAAATATTAATCGGGATGTGTCGAGACAGTCGAGATAACGTGTACATCTGCATACATTTTACATATTTTATAAATAAATCTGATGGTGCGTGGCATAACAAGTACAGCATCAAATAAATGATCATTTAACGAACCGGCAGTCTCCCGCCGAGCTCCAGTCATTTTCCGTACAGGTCCCATTGCCATTATTAGAAAAACGTTTCCCTCTACTCGATGGCCGGTGTAGCGCCGACTCTCTTCACACAAATCATTTGCAAATGTTTTCGTTGAAAAACAAAAACTATATGCCCGTTACTCTTAGAAACAACCGACTGCCGAAAACACGTTCAGATTTAAATTCTTGTCGCTGTTACATTGACGATACTTGGTGTATCTGAAAGGGGTTCTGAGCACACTAGTTCACCGAGTTTCAAGTCACTAGCAGAACGACCGTGCGTGCGTTTACGTACGGTACCCCCGTTATGTACACTGCGCACGACGGCGGCAGATGGACTGAACGCGCAAAAACATATTCAATTGTGAATGTGCGCGCGACGTTTACAATATAAACGAGAGAATTTAAAAGTCTGGAGACCCGCCGCCTCCCTGAGCGAGTGAAAGCCGTGAATACGAAATGCGCGGCAGAGCAATCAAAACGAAATTTTCGCGTCCGCGACGCCGCAGACGGTGATAAGGACGAGCAGCGCAAAAAAAAAAAAAAAACCGAGAGCAAAGAGAGGAGAGAAAAAAAGGGTTTTCACTCTTACGTGACCGGATTAAAACCCATTTGCCTGGACAACGGTCCGTCATTCTCATCACGTACATAACTCCTTTTGTATATAAACGGCGTCTTAATAACGCGTAGGTGGTGTCCGCTGCAGACGTATTAATTTCCCATACGAAAACCGCAGCGCGTTTGCGCGCAAATGATTTCGTCTCGAGTAAGAGAGATTTCCGACACGCGTATTTCGTGTGTGTACACACATGTGTTTCGAAGATTAAACAGGTCCTTATTGATTCCCTTTGAAAACGCGTGAAATCGAAAATACTCGTGTTTAAAGATCGCCCCTTCCTTCCGCGCGGAGAAGTATTTTCAGATTTTTGTCGGCCGCGGGCGACGAAAAATTCGCGTTCCCTCTAAAGATCGACCGTCGAATTGTATTATATTTATTTAGAATCTCTCTAGACGCAATTGCTATTTTATCGCGTCCATATACTATTGGCCAACGCCTTCTGCGTATCAAAAACTGCCAAAGTGTTCAGCGTTTCCGATGATACTACCCCGTAAACTTAGTAAGATCTCGAACGGTTTGACATCAAATTACGCGAGAATCACCCTTCAAGCGGCCACATCACGCCCGAAAAAAAGGTATTGCCAATCCTTTCTACAAGTGTTTAACGTTTCAAAAGGATTTCGCTAGTTTTCAACAGTTTTCATAAATTACGAAAAACACAGTGGGGTTGCAAACATGATGGTAGCGTTTTCAGTTTTGTAATCAAATGAAAAAAAATAAATAAATTAAAACGTATTTTAAAAATGCAATTACAAATGACAAACAAAACGCCTGTAATGTTTAACATTTCGAAAAAAATTACAAAAAGAAATTTTGAGTCGGCAAATGTATTATGTAAAAAAAAAAAGAAAACAAAAAAAAAATGTTCATCCAGCTGATCCGTGTAGTAGATCGCGCGGGGATGAAAAAAAGTGTCGTTTCTGTCGCCGGATTGATGGCGAGGAGGACGGCAACGTGCAGTAACGTGTACGAACGGGGGGTAATACGAAAGAGATGGCTCGTCGTCAGGGACGGGAGGACAATAAGGAGAAGAAAGCGATTGCGACGCGGACATTTTAATCGAACTCGAACGGGAATCGTTCAATGGGCGGCGCAGAGTGCGAATAAAAAAACCTCTTTCGTTCGATCAATTAAGTTTTCGAATCCGTGTTTGTACGTGCGTGTGTGCTGCACAAAGACCGCTTGTGCGGATGTAACGCGTCGGAAGTTGTTAATTATCACAGCAGATAACCAGTTCGTATATTGTACGCACGTACAGATAAAGGCTTCGCGTATTTCGTCGTTTAAACACGCTTTGTGAGAAGGGTTAATTAAACGTTATGAATCGAACAAAACGTCCGCGCGCGTTCAAAGAAGCTGTTTAGTACAAGAGACGTCGTCGTCGTCAGCTCCGCCTGTCATCGGCAATACCGCGGTGCGGAATTTCACACCGCCGCCCGTCGTATCCGTCAAAAGCCAAAGCGGTCTGCGCGCAATTTTCAAACATTTATTCCGAACTCTGCGCGGTTTTACTGGTATTTGAACGTCTCGCGCGCGCGCGTGAAAACGACAAACGGGTTACCACCGGGTGGTCGTACACGTAATATTACGCGAGGGATTTCGTCAAGTACGGGGGACGGGGGAGAAGGAAGACAAAAAAAAAAAAAGGATTCGAAACGTATAAAATATTAACGGAAAGCTTTTCGTTCGTGTCACGCGCACGTTCTTCACTGCCGGCCTCTGTGCAGTACGCAACGACGACGGGATAGGAGAAAATTGTTTTGTACGTGCGAATAACCCCGCGGAGCGTCGAACAAATAGATTACGGCAAAAAAAAAACACACGCACACAGCATCCGTACCTTCGCGTAATGTGTATAATATTAAAGAATCGAACGATTTATTTATTTTTTTTTTATTATTATTTCGATTACGAACAACTCCAGTCGAGTGTCGTCCGTCGCGTTCGAGTGTCACGTAGAACGTTTAAAGGGCGCGTTTACGAACAAACATCAATCAGTCGCGTTTCCCGAGTGTTTATAATACCCGTACTAGAAGTCTACGTTACTTAGAGAAATATATTTTATTCGCAAATTTTTTTTTCTTTCTTTTATAAAGTCCCGCACAAAACTTAATCTCGAACTCGCTCTTATTTCGTAATACCACCAACTTCGCCCGCGGACGCGGTTAGGTTAGGTGGTTGAGTCAGGTCGCGATATTGACTGTGGAGTTGGCGTTGAGAGGCGTTTGTCATATTTACTCGAAATCGTAGAAAACCGTACGTTTATTATATTTTTTTAGTTTTTTAATTTGTAATATGTAAAACGCATAAAGTAAATACCAATTTTTTTTTTTTTTTTTGGTCACGTGTCGTTGAAATTCGCCCAGATTCGTTTTTTTTTTTTGAAATTCTACATTTTATATGATTCAAATCTCGTAACGATTTCCCCCCCCCCCTGAAAAAAGCTAATTCCATATGCGTACGTAACGCACCGCACGATTTTCGTCGACTTTTCAAAGTTATTATACGCGAGAGACTATCGGAAAAAAGACTCTTTCACAGTACACTGTTAACTTCAAAATGGAAAACTCGCGGGTTATTTGAAAAAAAAAACTTTATACAAATGCACTCGTGTATATAATAGTGCGGCGGACATTTAACTCTTTTCCCGCACGAGAATTCGAGAAAAAACGCTAAACCCTTGTCGTACACTCGAAATTGTTATTTGTTCGTTTTTATTCTATTTTATCGGTACGCATATATGTGTATTATATTTGAAAATGTATTAATACGAATAACAAAAGCGTCCGGACCGCTCGTAACGTGAAACAGGAATTAAAAAATAAGTCTACCTTTCAATTTAAACGAATCGTTTAGATTTATAATAATATTTGCTACGTGATATTATTAGAAACAATGGCGTCGTACGAGTAGGAAAAAAACGAAACAAACGTTAATGAATGCCCTGAAAAGCAAAAAAAAAAAAACTAGAACAGGAACGTTCGTTGACACGACCGAGTCGGTCCC